>LNAC01000264.1:211215-378314 GCA_002007465.1 Ailurus styani | reverse complement strand
CAAGTTCCTCATATCAGAGAGATCATATGATAATTGTCTTTCTCTGATTGACATGAACAGACATTTCTCCAAAGAAGACATCCAAATGGCCAACAGACACATGAGAAAGTGCTCAACATCACTCGGCATCAGAGAAGTTTTGTGTTTTGTTCTAACAAACTGAACTAATGAATTTGAACAGAATAATACAAATTGGTTTCAATTAAAAGTTAAAACAGTTGGAATATGTTTCCTATCTTCAGAGTATAGATTTTATAAAGGGAACTGGAGATGTTTTAACTGTAAGAGTCCAAGTCAGTCTCCATTTATCTTTCCAAATGCACAATTGTCCTTTAAGATTTAAAAAAATTCCACAGCCAAAGTTATATCATCTTAAAGAGATAAAGAGCTCTTCTCTTAGTCTTCTTTTTTTTTTAGCAGAAAATAAATGGTCCTAAAAGTAACTCTCATGATCATGAAGCTAGAATTATTAATGGGCTCTTGAACATACACATAAGGAAAAATAAGACCATGTTCATTTTTCTCATCTGGCCTCAAAGAGAGATCATTTGGTCACAGCTTGGAGTTAGCCATCAGCTCCACCATGGAAAGAAATGACCTATTTCACTTTGGTATTTCTCACTGGAGATTAAGACATATAAAAGTTTAAAGGGTGGTGTCTGCTGGATAGATCTATGCAAAGAAATCTGTATAAATACAGAGATATATATGCTTGACTTTACAAAACTATAAAATAAAAGCATTTTAAATGAATGTATTTTACTTACAGTTTAATATATTAAAATTCTAAAAACATTTTACTATAGCTTTTGCCCTGCCATTTCCAGGAAGAAGATACAATTTAAAAAAATAGTCTTAGATTTGTATATCATGAATATTTCACTTTTTCTTTTTCCTCAAAATCTGGGTTGAAAATACAGGCCAGGCTTCATTCCATTCAACTGTATTTTTAAAATAACTCTTCCAGTAATGAGATTATAACACTGGAAAGTGCTTAGTTGGTTATAGACTGTTGTTCGTCTCTGCTTTCTTAGCCCTGATTTCCCAGCTAGGCTAGAGAGATCATAGCAGCAGAAACTGCCTCTCAGTAGGGCGAGGGCTGGAGGACCTGTAGGGTGGAGCTCTTAGTGAAAGTGGGCTGCTCTTGTCATCCTGGCTAGAAATCAGCTGGTCCTGGGGTTGCTTCGTCTCTTTGGCATCCCAGCCACTTGGTGTCTGACCCAGAAAATGGCACTTAATTGTTTCTGGACTTTCTTACTTAGTTGTTTCATGCCTCTAGAACAATTGAAGGGAGTAGACTGGCACATAGAAAATAGAGAATGGCATTCCACTATAAATCGAGGTAGTGTATTCCTAGGTAGTGAATTCAGTATTAAATTAGGGGGTTGAGCGTGCAGGGACTAAGATATTCAAGAGACTGATCTTTGAATTGAGAGAGTTGACTCAAGATTGGTTAAGGTTAGCACCGATGAAGAGAAGGGGGCCCTAACTGGAGTGTCCCCATGGGAAACTCAAAGAGTATATCATCTGATGGATAGATAGAGCCCGATTGCAGAAGACACTGACCAGCAGACAGAGGAGTCTGGATTTCACAATATAGAAAACAGGAAAAACTCAAGTGAGGGGAAAGTCCGATGACAAGCCATATGGCAACATTAATACTAAAACCTCAACTTGTATAAACATTGAAGTGCTTGTACGCTCACATATTACAGATTTGTTTAGGGGAAGATGGAAATCAATGAAGGTGTTATTGACATTCTGGAGTGAGAAATACTCTCAATTTGTGAGAATTTCTTTAAATAGGACAAATACTAACTGACATACTCTCTCAATTTGTGTTAACATTTATATTAATAGCACAGGCTCTTCCTTTCAAAGTGCGCTCATAATCCTTCCAGTCACTTGTTAATTCTAGCAATGGCTGCCACAGCTCCATCTACAAAATGAAAATGGCAAAGGTAAACAGCCTGACAGTGATCATATCTGTGGGTGGTTAGGTGAGATAGCCACGGGTAGTACGCTATTTTTGGTTTGAAATTATATTCTTATTTCTGAGGTCTTAAGACACACGCTCTAAAGAAATCTAAAGGTGATTACAATGTACAGGAATCTGACAGGAACCTTGGAAAACTTTGCCATTCGTGTCAGTCAGAATGGATGGAGGTTCCCAGGAGGGGAGCTGTAGCAGGGCACACATGTGGCTGCTGGACCCAACTCAGGGCTGCGACCGGCAGGGGAACAGGAGGACCAAATGCTTTGTGAACGAACGCATCATTATTACATTGTATGGCCTGGTTCACCCTTATATTTGCTGAAAGAGGACTTTGGCCAAAAGATGCAAAATAGAAGGTGACTTTCTGAAAACCTTGCTTTAAATTCATGTTACTGAATTTCTCGGGGTTTCTAAAATGCTTAATAAATTAACTGTTTATAAATGAATATTTTAAAAAGTTATAATGGGATGCCATGTTATAAAACATCATGCAAATATGTATTTTTCCTTAATTTTTTAGAGAGTTTTACTCTATCAATTTGTAGTTTGTCAAAATTCAGATTTTGTAGTTTACCTGCTTAATGTGCCTATAACTAATATTTCTTTAAATAGGACAAATACTAACTGACATCCTCTACCTAGAATGCTTTCTGTTGGGGCACCTGGGTGGCTCAGTCATTAAGCACCTGCCTTCGGCTCAGGTCATGATCCCAGAGTCCTGGGATCGAGCCCCGCATCAGGCTCCCTGCTCAGTGGGAAGCCTTCTTCTCCATCTCCCCCCACTCCCCCCTGCTTGTATTTCATCTATCTCTGTTAAATAAATAAATAAAATCTTAAAATAAAATAAAAATAATGCTTTGCATCCATCATGATTATTACATAGGTTTTTCCTTTTAGTGTTCCTTTTAAAAGGCACTGCAGTTCACTTTGAAAATTTAAAGGTCACTAACATGCAGAATGATAATAAAGTAGATGTTTCATTGTTAGTGTAGAAAGTTTCTATAATTGGGTTTAAATTAAGTTATTTTAAATAGATATTTCAAAACCTGAGTGGGTGTTTGTTAATAAATGCAGCCGATGATGTCTTTTGTCCCATTGGATTGTCAGTGACTTTAGACTTTTATAAGGATTTGTCGCTGATATTTCTTCCTTGGAACCCTATTTTTGTTCCCTGGATAGGCATTCTGGTGGCAACCTTAAAAATACGAATAACCAGGAAACAAAACTTGGACGCCATATTACATGGCCTCAATTCAAAACCTCCACTCTATATCCTTACCTATTATGTCCACATGACCTAAGATGCCAAATAGCATTTGTGGTTCCCAAGGAAGTATGTCATCTGAAGATCAGGCACAAGAGAAATTGCGCCAAACACAGATCCTGTTGTTTAAGATACACTCTAGCCTATTGGAGGACAAGAATGAGCTGGTGGATACAGAGCAGTCTGTTGTATAGCAAAAAGTCCAGTCCCTCAGTCATTTCATCCCATTTTTATTACCAGGAACTCCAAGTTCTAACTGGTACATGCAAACTCTCAGTGGAATCTACTCGTGATCTCTGAAGATGAGATTTGGACTAACAAAGACTCCCCTAGCACCATAGCAAGCACAGATCTGATAATACTGCCCTCCCGAGAGGGTCCCAGGGCTGACCTGCCAACTAGTACTTCTGACCCCAAACTGTGTTTGCGGGTCATATGCCAACATGACAGATTTCCATGCTAATAATTGCCTTCCTGTAATCTCTAGGAGCTGCAGCAAATTTCTACCCCAGATGTCGACTGTGACCCCAGGCTTCTCGTTCTTAGTGTACATTTCACATACACATCAGCCTTCTCATACTTCCAGCCCTCCTTATGGCGTGCCTGCAGCGTCACTCTGCTTACATGCGATCCAGCCAAGGTTGAGGCATTAGAGAGCATTCAGGAAAAGGTAAGACATCTGTGAGTTGGCTATATGCCAGCACCAACATCCTATTATACCTTAAATTACTGGGCTAGAGTGTCGAAAGAAAATGGGGAAATAGCCATACTATTGTTCAACTCACTGGCCAAATTTGGGTGGGTCAAGGCAATACATTCAGTCTTCATGCCTAGATGCTGCATTGACATTATTATAGGAGTATGCTGACATGTAGAAATGTAAAAATTCACAATCTAAGGAAAAAAAGCAATGGCATCTTGAATGTAAGTTGAAAATTCAAGGATGCCATGTATAGTTTCAATAAAGCAATGGGCAATGCCAGTTGGTTTGATAAAGCAGTTAAGAGGAAGAAATACAGAGCTGGGCTGCCCACATTCATCTCCTGGTTCTACTACTTTTGCTACATGTGCATGATGTTGGACAAGTTCCAGAACTTCTCCAAAGCCTCAGTGTCCCTAACTGTGAAATGGTAATGCTGACTCTCTCCCCTGATTGTTGTGGGGATTTGGTGAATTAATATGTGATTATAAAAGCACTCAAGAAGTCATGTGTACTACCATTACTGGAGTAAGCAACAACAGTGAAATGAATCAGCATGAATCACTGCTGAAAGAATAACTGACTGGTTCCAAGGCAAGTAAAAATGCATGCTGGAAGAAAAGCACATCCAGTCTATCTTCGTAGAGTAAGAATATGGCAGGTATTTTCAATATACAAATCACAAATGGAAGATGCAAATTCAGTAAATTCCAAATAAATTTATTCAGTAAGTTGTGTTCTACTCAGATTCTAGTATCAGAAAGCTGTAAACATTCCCTTTTAAACTATTTCATTGCTAAACTTAGAAGCTTGTTTTACAAACTTGTTCTCTTGTTCTCAAACTTCTCACATGTACCAAGTCTTCAATGCCTACCAGTCCTTCTTCAATCCCCCTGAGCTGTCCCCATTTTCCTCCTATGTCTTTAGGAAGAGGGGAGTTTAGAAACTAATATCTCCAGACTTTCCTGCAAAACAAATATTTCACTCTTCTCCAAAAAACGCCTACATTATCCATATTAAAATAGCACTTGTTTGGCCCCTGCACCGAATCCAGAATGGAAAAAGGAATTGAAAGATTTATTATGTAAAGTGGGCTCAGAATTTTCCAGAAGAAACTACAAATAAACAACTATTATAAAATTAGATTGAGTGCCTGATATATTTAACCAAAGTAGTAGACATAGTTCATACCAGGTGGGGTCGTGCTGGGCCAGAGCACCTCAGTTTCTCTGTTTCAGAGCCTCTTCATACCCATTCAGGAAAAACATGCTAAACATTGATGCATCTATGGGCAGATGTAGTGCCCTTCTTGACTCTTGATGGAAACCAATGACCAACAAGACTCCACAGGCATCTAGGAGAAGAATAGAGTTGTTAGCATGGTGCTTCTAGTTTCTATCTCCAACTTCACAGTGTTCCCATTTGCCCTGCTCCAGCCTCTATTTATCTCTTACTCTGACATGGTATTGGCAGTTTGGTTCTGAACTTTGACCCATCAAAAATCCAATTATCCACAAAACGCTATACCCATCCAAAAAGAAAATTACAGTAGGTGATGTCTTTACTGCAGATAGAAGCATTTTGGCAGGGTAATTTCATAGCCTAAAGAAAAAATATATAAACTTATATAATATGTGTGTGCAATTATGATTATGATTATGGTTACATGTATTAGTCCTCTGGGGCTGCTATAACAAAATGCCATGGACTGGGTGACTTAATGAACAGAAGTTTATTTTCCCATAGTTCTAGAAGCTGAGAAATCCCAGATCAAGGACCTGCAGGGTTGGTCTCCGATGAGAACCCTCTTCCTGGCTTACACACACATAGCCGTGTCCTTATATGGCCTTTCCTATATGTGTGCACATAGAGATCTCTCTTACTCTTCTTGGAAGGCTACCAGTCTGCTAGGATTAGGGCTCCATCCTCTTGACCCCACTTCACCTTAATGCCTAAAAGCCCTGTCTCCAGATACAGTCACACTGAAGGTTAGGGCTTTGGAGGGAGGGGCGCAATTCCATCCAGATCAAATACCAATCATATGGACATCACTCTTAACAATGTGTTCATGAAATTAACATAATCTATTATAATCAATTGTGAAGTCATCTTATTTACTCTCTAGCCTGTACCACTTACTCTCTCTCACTTCTAGACCTATCATCTCAGTAATAGGGTAGCTTTTCTTATCATGTAGTTCTCTGATGAGTTCAGTGAACACATCCAGCATTATTTCAGCAGTTGGTATATAAAATCAACAACCCTGCCTTTCCCACGACAGCCAATTCCTTACCTTCTACCTGCCAGTTCTATTGTACGACACTTGGACCTGTGGTGCTCTTCCTATTCAGGCTTCAGGGGTACCCATAGTACTTGCCCCCCACACAACAATCCCCGATGCTGTTTCTGAGATGTGGAAGCCATAGCTTAGGTATTGGCCACCTCCTGTCCATCCGTAGTATCATTTCATGTATGAAGCCCGGCTTCCCACACTTCTGAGAGCTCCCTGATTTGTCAAGGTAAGGGAGAACTTATTTAATTATGGTCATTGCATTTTACTCACTCTTCCTGAGGTTTTTCAGTTTCCAACCAGTATATCATTCCTCCATTTACCATGAAGTCTTCAGAGTATTCTTCCTGTCATGGCCATGAATACATATCTGGTCCCTACCATCCCTTCTCCTACAAGCACATAAATACCCTTCTTTCAGGGTCTAGAAGTTCCTTACTGCCAAGTAGGAGAAAGAGATCATGTCTCACAGGCTGAATAGACCTCCTTCCCTATGTATATGCAGAAAATTTCACAGAATTCAGAGAAACCATCAGACCAAAGTCTATTGTCCTAATTACAGTTCATACAGCTTAGAGTTTTCTTGAAGATTTTCCAGAAAAGTAATTGTAAACTACCTTGACAGGCCTGGCAGGTGCTACTGTGATGGCAGGACACGAAAACTGATAATTTATGATGTAGATCATACGTGTCTGGGAAGTCTAGACCTAGAAGCCATTTTAGATGGCTCTGAGGTATTTCAAGAATTGTTTTAAAAAGTTAAATGGTTTCCCAATCAACATTGTAAATAGCATAAACAGCTCTTATTTACTAATCATCTTCAAGTTATTGTGACTTTATTCAGTGCCCTTCCTTTCCAAGACTCACTTACCTGACCATTCTCCTGACTAGATTTGAAGGGACCCATAATAGAGGCTTGAACTAAACTGGCCCATGAGGTTATTGTGTTTTGTTTTTGTTTTTGTTTTTGTTTTAGACATTTAGAATGGAGACTGAGAGGTTAGTCATCCCCTGTGGGCTTCTTGAGGTAAAGGCAGAGGAGTCAAAGATCTGTAGGAAATTCTTCTGCCACACAGAGTCAGACTTCAGAAAAAAATGATTGAAGCTAATAAGCAAGGAGAAGCAGAATCAGGATCCAGGCAGCCCTAGAGGGAGACAGAGGATGCCTGAGAGAATGAGCTTGGTTTCCAAGGGGCTTCCCAGTTGCTATTTCCAGTGGCTTCTGAGGCCCGGCAGCAATTTCTGCACTTGAGTTCCATGACTGTCCCCCATGTGGTGGGTTGAATGGCACTATGGACTGAATGTCTGTGTCCCAAAGACACAGCCAAAACACTGTGTCAAAAGCCCAGTGTTGAAAGACTGGTCTGTAATGTGATGGTATCAGGAGGTGGGGTAATTAGGTCATGAGGGTAGAGCCTCATGAATGGGGCTAGTGCCTTTCTAAGAGGCATTCCGGAACTTGACTTCTGTCTCCGCTCTCTGCCCTGTGAGGAGGGAGCAGGAAGATGGCCATCTGCAAATCGGGAAGAGGGTTCTCACCAGACTGTAGATCTGCTGATGCCTTGATCTTGGAGTTCCAGCCTCCAGAAGTGTGAGAAATAAATGTTGGTCGTTCATGCCCCCCAGTCTGTGGTAATTCGTTATAGCAGCCCAAACTTACCAAGAGACAGAGTGACCCCCCAGAAGATATGTCCACCCGAAATCTCAGAATGTGGCCTTATTTGGAATTAGGTCCTTTGTAAATATGAGTAAGGTAAAGATCTGGAGATGACAACATCCTGGTTTACGGTGGGCCTTAAAGCCAATGATGGGTATCCTGTTAAAAGCCTAGAAAGCTGAAGACAGAGACTGAGGAGAAGAGGTGTGAAGACAGGCAGATATCACAGTGATGCTTAGACAAGCCAAGAGCAGTAAGGATTGCCGGGCAGGCACCAGAAACTAGGCGAGAGTCAGGCAAGGATTCTCCCCTAGAGTCCTCAGAGGCAGTGCGGCTCTGCTGACACCCGGTGTGGAACTTCTGGCCTCCGACGCTGTGAGAGGATACATTTCTCTCATTTTAAGTCAGCTGGTTTGTGGCAATTCGTTACGGCAGCCCGGAGAAGCTAATATATCCTGTATGTCTTGTAATTCATCCTGCTCAAACTAACATGAGTCAAACTTAATTTTACCAGTAAACAAAAGCTATTTCACTAAGACAGAGGCTATGTATAAATAAGTTATATTACAGAGGCAGTGAAACTTATTGTATAACAGTTAAAAACTTTAACATAGTGTTAAAATATTCAGTCAACTCTTTAATCATAACAAGGAGATAATCTATTATGGGGTCAGTAACCTCCTTTGATTGTGTGTTTGGCCATTTGACAAGCTCAACTTCCAATACCATTATTTTCCCTACTATTCGAAAGTTCGAAGATTCTTGCATGAATGTCATTTTTCAAAGTGGTGTTTTCTAATCATCTATGGAAATGATAATTGCTTTTTCTTTATACACCAAAGTGCAGTACAAATCTGTAGCAATATTTAGCTGAAAACAGGAAGAGGCTCCTCTAATGGAGAGGGACAAGGGGCAATAGGTTCTGAGGACTGTCCACGGCAGTCAGCAGCCAGATGGGAGTCAATGGGAATGCTCTCTGTGGCTGGGGCCCACTCTCTCGTATTTCAAGCTATAGTAAGAGATTCCACTTCAACACACACACACACACACACACACACACACACACACACACACACATGCACACACGGACATCCAAACATCAAATCCACCTAGAAAATCAACCCAAACACTGGAGGAGGAAATGATTTAATCGAACTCCCTTGGTTTCTGGAGAAAAAGCTCAGGCCCAGCAAGGTGATGTGAATTCCCTACAGCTGCAGAGCTACTTGATAGATCTTTACTGCTAATAAGCGCAGGAATGAGGAGGCAGCAGGACTGGGCTGCTTAGAAATTCACAAGCCTGCAGAGAAAAAGGAAAAGGAAAGAAAAAAAAAGAAACAGCAAAAACAAAACACTACAAGATTTTAAAATGCTATCTTGTGGTCACTGGAGGGAACTCTGAATTCTGACTTCAATTCAATTTCTCTATCCCTGAAGTGGATAAGAAAGATGAGAAGTTCATGTTTCTTTTGAAAGCTATGTTGTCTGTTCAATAAAGACTGAACAGTAAGAAAATTAGGCTCTGCGCTGCCCTTGTCTGTCTTTTTCAGCTGGGTGTATATTCCCAAGCCATGTCACACATCTGCAAGTAAATTAATCCAAGAGAAAAGAAAACGGTGTTTATTTAAAGTTCAAGGCATTTCTTAAATATAAGCATCAGGTCCAATGGGTCACTGATTCCATTTTCAGTACACTGATAAAAAAATCCATATATTTCAACATTTAAAAAAACTATGATAAAGTAAACCTTTTACTTGTTTTTGCTTCTTCTCCATGACATTTCTTGAGGGTTTAGGCATTTGGCCCCTAATTTTATTTTCACTTCACTGCTCTGACAGCTAAGCTGCATAGCTTGGCATTAAGAAAAAAAAAATAATCAGTACTAGTGGTTGAAATATATAATTTCCTTGGTTTGGGAAGGCTTGCAATGTCTGGTCACTTCCTTCCCGGCCATGTTGGTTGGCTTTACTGACAGGATGGGTCATGCGGCTTCGTAATGAAAGATGAATTGTTAAGAAGAAAGGAAATATAATTATCTGGTCTCAGAGGCCAGTGCAGCGAAGATGAAGTGGAGAAGCTTGGCAGGAACTTGAATCCCTATCCTCTTCCGCCCACCAGGACAGAAATGTCAGTGTGGCTGATGCTCCCAATTTAATATTCTTGGCTTTCCTTAGGCAGGAAAGTAGCAGTAGTTTTTTTGGGTTTTGTTTGTTTGTTTAAAGCAGAGCCCCTAATCTTGATAATCGTGTACCTTCTACTCTGGAATCCTGGAAAGTCAGTCTTGAGATTTAGCAGTAAGATCTTCATTCTTATCAGACAGTGATTCTCTCAGGCTCTCCCTACCCATTGCCTCTACCTTGGCAGGTTCTTCCTCGGGCCATCAGCAAATCAATTGCTACCTTGATTCCAGACCCTTTGTAAACAACTTGCAAGTGAGACCTTTGGAGTCCAAGAAAATCAAAGCCTTCACCCTGCTTTCCTTTAGCTGTATCTCTGCTTAACATTATTTCTCATACGGAAACAGCGACTCACCCTGAAATCACTCACTTCTTCAGATCGAGCTTCGAAGTCTTAAAATCTTTGGCTACACTGTTTGGGGACAGAGGAAAAATCCTTCTGCCTTCCATGCCCAACCGGAAGCCATAAAGAGTCATTTTCTCGGCCAGATTTGAAAACAAAAGCCCAGGCAGTGCCCAGAAGTGCCGATATTGGCTGAGTTTATAAATTGTAAATGACCTCTGTATGTGCTGCGCGGTCATGGAAAAGGAAACCTAGCATTTAAATATCCACTCCTCAGAAATAAGCAGGAGAAAGAATACTCGAGAAAAAATACAGTGTAAGACGAAGGAAGTGTGTTGTGGTCTTTTTCTGCAAGGTCTCAAGCAGGGTCCTGCCGTGGCTGCAGGCCCGTGGGCAAGAAAGCGCTGGTCCCGTGGGGATCAGGTGCTTCTCGCTGGAGGTGCTGCGTGCAGTGGCCTCCTCTCTGGGGCAGGCTTGGGGAAGATCTGCCAGAGGAGTTGTCGGTGGGGGATGGATACCTTCTCACCTAACCTTGACCGAAGGACAATTAATGGAGGAACCTTCTGGAACACCCGGAAAGAAGCCTCAGGACTGGAAGAACCTCCCCCACCCAACTGAATTGAAGGGTCTGAAATAGACGTGTATTTTTTTTCCTGGTCACTCAGTGTGTTCTGCTCAGAATTGGTTTTACCTAACATTTAATGCCCCCTTGCCCTTTCATGCAACAGAACGCATGTATATTATTTCTTTTCTCTTTTCTTGTATAGTCCAGCTATTCCAGCTTATCACCATTATTTATGGCTCTACTAAAATGTAAAACTGGCTTCAGAAATGTCAAACAGAATAATGGGAATGGAGAAATCAGAGACAGAAGTCAGTCATAACCAGTCCCATAGCTCCCAACTCTACCTGGCAAATGTGAATTATTTTCTTACAGAGAGTGCTTTGGTGGCAAAATGAAAATACCATTCTCTAAAACACACACACACACACGCAAGCACAAACTTGTCTACCGAGGTAAAAAGACCATTTGCTGAGATGTCAGTTTACTGAATTAAGTCTATATTTAGTACTACCACCATTTTATATTAAAGGGGCTTGCATGCTCTTTTTTGGGACAATCCCATGTAAGCTCATTTTGATGGGCTACATTTAAATTGAAAGGGAAAAGTGGAAATGTCATTTCTCTCTTTTGAGAGAAAACAAAGCTGAATTATTCACAATGGAAAGGATGGAATAACTTTTTACAAAACAGCAAATACCAGTAGGTGGAGATTACAAGTCAAAAATAATTTGTCCAAATCTCTATCATCCTTACAAATGAAAAAAATACCTATCAAGCATTTAAGAAAATGGGGAGCCCTAGGTACTATTTGTGGATCTTTTTCTAACTAATCATATGACAGACAAATTTCTCAGCGGTTGAGACCACCACTTTCTCATGCAGGAAAAGGAAAATTAGAATAGACAATGTCTAGGGTCTTCTGAGATCCTAAAGGTATGTATGTTTAAGTCAGTTTTAAAAACTCAGATTAAAAAAAATCAGAGAAGGGTTAAAGAAGGTATGATTTTGAAAAAGTCATTGATTATTTTTAATAATGGTATTTTTCTTTTTAAAATATGATTATGTTTATAAATGGAAATGTATTTCTAATTTAATTTAATTTTTTATGCATCTAATCTCATTTGAAACATCATCAGATATCTGGAGGGTAGATACCATTAAATTAACTTTAAGTGCAGACACTGAGCCATGGAAAACCTCCAAGACTGAAAAGTACAAGACCTGAACACAAAATCTAAGTTTTCTGAGTCTTAGTGCCATGCTGATTCTTCTAAGGTACAGGAAACATAAATAACTTTTTAAAGAAACATTTAACGCATTCCTAAAATACTGAGATGAGTTCCAGTAAACTTGAGGGAGATAGTAGAAAACAGAAAGAAACAGAGCTCTGAAAGACTCCAAATATCACACCTACAAATCTCTTTCCATGCAGGAGAGAGAGTGAGGACAGGCTATTATTAATGCCTGTTATGAATATATGCTGTCTTAGCTTGGTTCCCTGGAAACGGAGTGTAAATTGGAGATTTGTGTGCTCAAGATTTATTGGGGATTGGTCTTGGGGATTATACATGTGAAGCAGGAGCAAGTGCGGGGTGAGGCCGAACCACGACGGAGTTGCAACACAGACTGCAAGCAATTCTTCCGAGAGCCCTAGAGCTGAGCTCCCCTACAGAGCTGCTGTTTACTGAGGTAGGGGGACAGTCCTCTGTATCCCTCCACTGACCAGCATTGGATGCAGGCTTTCCCTGGGCTGGAGAAATAGTACTGACCAAGCATTTTCCTCTGCCAAGAGAGATTTTCACCTCAGGACTCAGCTGTGAGATGTCAGCACCCAGTAACCCCAGGCACTAAGGTAATCAGTTCTCTCCAACCTAAGGGGGGATCTGGGTGGTCTCCACAACATCTGCTACATAGTCCATCTCTTGGTGAGGTGGGCCTCCTTAATACCTAGCCCCTAGGAACTCAGTCATAAATGAATGCATTTGGAAAACCTGAAGGGAGAAAGAAAGAGACATCTCCTGAAAGTTTCCCATCTATCTATGATCGTCTATGCACTAAATCCTTGAACGAGGTTCTCCTTATGTATATCACACACATTAAGAAATCATTCTATAAAAATGCACAGGGACTGACCAAGAAATCTTTACTCATAAAAGTATTTGAGAAAAAAAAAGACTCTGGAAAGTGACTACTGACAGCACTGTCTTTCTTTGTGAGGGTTAGTGTGGAACAAAATCAAAGATGTGAGTTTTGAAGGCAAAATTAATCTAAATACATTAATCTCTCTGATTATGTTTATTCATCCTTCTCATCAAGGGCTTTTTGTATATGAATCATCTAATTAACCAAGAAACATTTATTGATAAACTACAGTCTATAATATGTCCCTTGTCCAGGCAATATAAGGAAGACAAAAAAATTATAAAACCCAATCCCACCTTCCTCTTGTAGAAAGAAGGAAACATGCCACTGAGTAGAAGACACAATGAGGTAATCACAATGTAGAGTTAGAAATACATAGAAAGCATTTTCAGATAGGAATTACATGAAATACATAAATAGCCATGGGTAAATCAGTCATGACATAGGGATTACATTCCCAATGTAAGGGGTAGTGGGAGAAATAGATTTAAGGTTAGATATGGCAAGATTGTAGAAGGCCTTGAATGACAAGCTAAAAGATGAAGACTCTAGCAAATAGGTTTTAAGAAAGGGACATAAGCAAATTGCACTACTAAGTGTCATGTAAGAAGTATGCAAATGGATTGAATTAATAGGACAACTCAAGGGTCTGAAAACAATCTTTGGCATTTAAGGGCATGTCAATTTTCCCACCCACTAGCCTTACAGATGTGGAGAATCATGTCATTATCTCTTATGGCATAAGAGACAAAATTAATTTTTAAAAAATCTGTACATTTTTATCTCTGTATGATATTTCTATGGTGTTGCTGATCAAAAAAAAATTTTGTTAGAAGCTTTCTGAAAAATAGAACACCTAGCAATTATTTTTCACCTAAGCTCACAACATTCATTAGTTTCCCCAAAAGCTAACCTTTCTTTCTCTAGAGTTTTGATTAAAAATAAAGCAAATAAAAATTGACTGCATTTACCTAGACCATTTAAAGGTTCTCCTAATATTTTCCAAGTTGTTTCCCTATGTGTTTAACTTCTATTCTCTCTGACAATTTTATGTCTAGCTGGAAATCTAAACATTTCTTTCCTCTCAAGAACTGTATTAAACTGCAAAAACATGAAATCCAGAGTTTGAACAAGACAAAACAAACCAACCTCAAGATATTCATGAACTTCAAATCATTCAAAATTCACAAATCTGTATACATTAAGCTGCAGGAATTTTAGCAATATGTGTAATGTGACATGCTGTCTGCTTTATATCTAGACAAAATAAATAAAAATGGCAATGGTTTTGTGGAAATCTCCGTACACATGAACATTATAAGATACATTTGGTAGGAAGTCTGTCATGAACATTAAAACAGCATCTTATATATGACTTTTGCATTAAAGGACCTGACCCAAATATCTGGTGAGGACGCGTGATTGCATCTCTTCTATTTTTTCCAAGCATCCATAATTTAGAGAGTTCCCGGTAAAGAGAAAATTTCACTGATTTTAATGCACTTTTTTCAGGTACTACCATGTGGATATAGACTCTATACATCAGTCTCTTCCTCTACTTACCTTTTAAATATTGAGGTCTCTCTCAACTGGGTTCTAAGCACTCTTTCCTTAATCATATGCACCCTTTCCCAGTTGATCTCAACCATTCCCACGAATGTAGATACCATCTATGATATGATAAATGCTACTTTAGCCCAAACTTTCCCCCTAGATCCTGACTTACACTCAGCTGTCATTTGAAATCTACCCTGAAAGACGCTTACATATCTCCTATAGCTTGGTTGTTCCAAATATGTTATTTGACCTTCCCAGACATATTCCTGGTGAAGTCTTCCACATTTTAGTACATGGTACCATCATACACTTAGCTACCAGCCAAGAACCTAAGATTCACATTTGACCCTTCCCTTCTCTTAACCTTCAGGTCCACCCACCAGCCTGTCTTGGGGCTTCCATATAGATCCTTACCTTTCTCCATCTCTGCTCTCATTACCCTGACCCAAGCCACAGTGATGTCTTGCCTAGATTATTCATTAATCAGTCTCTCAGTTTCTACTTTTACCCTTTCAACCTACTCTCCCACGAAGCCACAAAAATGATCTGAAAATGTTGTAGGAGCAAAACACTGCAAGACACTTCCCATGTAAAATCTTTGGCTTTCCGTGACTGAAAGGGCTCTGCATGCTTGGCCCTTGCTTTCCTTTCTAATCCTTCATTTCTCCAGCCCCTGGACTCACTCATTGTACTAGTCATACACCCCTCTCAGAGCCTTCAAATTTATTCTTTTCCTGTTCTTTCATGTGAGTGGATTTTTCTCAACAATTAAGTCTCATTTTAAACTTCACTTCCATAAACAGGTCTCCACCCTAACCCATTTTAAAGTGGGCTCTTTAATTTTTTCTCTATTTCAAAGACTTAGTTATTATTATATAGATACTCAGAAACCCCACTTTTGTTCTTTATAACACTTTTCACAGTCTGGATTTTATTTTATTTATCTGATTACTTGTGTGTCTCTCCCGCAAGACTGTGAGTCGGGAGTCAGGATTTGTTGAAGTTTGATTCCTAATACTAAGCACAGTGCCTGTCATCTAGAAGATAAGCCAAAAACACTCTGGAGAGAATGAGTAAATGCGTGGATGAATAAAATTTGGATTTGGAATTTAAAATGTCAACAGTACTAAAATTACAATTTCCTTTCTAGAAATTATTTTCTGAGAGTTTAGTGGTTAAGTGTAATGGTAGAACTGACAAACAGCCACCATCTTAGAAGTTTTTCTCTAAGTCATAGTATGGAAAAATAAAGGAAGTAAAATATTTCCATGAGGAAAAAAATAGACCATTTGTAATAAGATTGCCACAAATTTCTGACTGTTTCCAAAGGAATTGGCAGTCTCCAGTTGAAGCCAAGCCAAGGACAGTAAATAGGATGTGGTAATATATCTCAGGAATCATGCACATTGGCAAAGTTGGAGGAAGACAATTTTTCAACTCCTGCTTCTACTATATTTGGGCATGAGATAGTATCATTAGTCTTTTTCTTCCCTTCAAGAATGACACAATTTACAGTTTTAGGAAAACTAGTTCTTTACTCCTAAAAATGAGTCTAATTTCATAATCTTCACATTTAATAAGGTGTGAATTCACAGTGCCTTAAAATGATGTCATAATTTGGAAATTTATGAAACACTCCAGTTTTACTTAAATTTGTTGGAAAATCACTATTATAATGAAAACACTTGGGCTTCGCTCACACTGGCATTGCAAAAGAGGCACACTAGTAAGAAATATTTCTAATGCTAAAATGAATGAATCATCCTTGGTAGCTCTTAATTTTGGAACCAAGACTGAGTTTCTTATCAAACTGAGGAATTTTTGCTGACCTCTTACATTATCCCCAATTGGGGTTTCAGTGTCAACCATAAAAACACTAGTCCCCACTTGTGATTTTGATGATGATGTCTTTTGCTTGCTGTGGCAGAGACAAAGCTATGTGTTCAGCAGACCTTCTTTTCTTTTCATCCTGGGCACAAGCAGAGACTGTTTCCTAGGCTTGCGTACAGTTGGGGGGGAGGGGCATTTGACTGAATTCTTGTTGTATAACGTGTGTGGAAGTGATTTATGTTGCTTCCGCATCTGACCCCTAAAGATCTTAGGAGGTCCTTGATTTCAGATTCACTGTCTAGAAGGAACCTGGCTCCCTGAGTAACTTTGTGGAAGCAAGTCACTACCCTGCATCGTCTCCCTCCCTGGTCACCACAGGGCTACAGTGAGTGCAAGAATCTAAACTTTAGTTTCTCAAACAATTAACATTTTAGATCAGTGTTTTTATAGTAGTCATCTTTTCCTAACTAATACATTAATAAACCGGGATTTTCTAACTGCTCAACTAAAACTTGGGACCATGCTTTGTTTTAATCAAATAATTATGTTAGCTACTGAGTACTTTAGGAGAATTACCTTACTTAAGTAAATGAGGATAATTATTTAAATACCTTCTTTGCCAGCTATTTGTATCACTTTATTTTATTTTTTGTAGTAAAAAGACATTAAGAGACTTTTTAAAAAAAAAAATTTTATTGTCAAAGAGAGAGTGAGCACCAGCACAGGGAGCAGCAGGCAGAGGGAGAGGCAGTCTCCCCACTAAGCAAGGAGCCTGATGTGGGACTCTGATTCCAGGACCCTGGGATCATGACCTGAGCCAAAGGCAGATGCTTAACCAACTGAACCACCCAGGCATCCCTAAGAAAACTTTGAAGTCAAAAAACAAAACTCTTGATACAATTTTCTGAACCTGTAAGTCAACTCAGCAAATACATAATCAGTAATTTAGCTGTGTAAGATTAAAGGCCTGTTACTTTTTTTAAATAAAATATACTTCAGGTCTCAAAATTTATTCCATAAAGTATGTATTTTCCTGTAAATTCCCTAATTTTTGAATTTTTGACACTTTTCTGAAGTTAGGCTAACATATGTTTACTTCTGGTTCTATTACTACTTCCAGTTTTGTAGAGATGCAGGTAGTTAAAATGCCTCTCTGAGACTTTTTTTTTAATCTGTAATATAGACCTATTAATACCTAAAATACCTGGTTCTTATGAGAATTAATAGACTATTTTATGAAAAGTACTTAATATAGCACCGGATACATGGAAGGCAATGGATAGTGACTTAAAAATATGTGGTAGCATGTATACGGTAAAATAATTTTTTTTACTTCCTAGAATATTTGTCAGTCATAATGAGAAAATACATTAATAAGGAAAAAATATGCCAGATGATATTTTTAAACATGCTTTTGATCAATTCATCACTATAAAACCAGAATCTATCAAAAGAGTTTTCCAGGGCACCTGGGTGGCTCAGTGGGTTAAAGCCTCTGCCTTCGGCTCAGGTCATGATCTCAGGGTCCTGGGATTGAGGCCCGCATTGGGCTCTCTGCTCAGCAGGGAGCCTGCTTCCTCCTCTCTCTCTCTCTGCCTGCCTCTCAGCCTACTTGTGATCTGATCTCTATGTGTCAGATAAATAAATAAAACCTTTAAAAAAAAAAAGAGTTTTCCAGACCAATTAACATGGAGAACACTGATATGAAAACAAGCATTATAATGTTTAAATCATGTTATTATCTATAGTTGTGTGATGAATATATCAGACAAGTAGAAATCTTCAAGAGTGACCCTTTGGGTTTTAGAGAGAGTTTTCTCTTATTTATGATTGTGTGGCCTAAAAGAGGATCTCAATAATTAAGGACACATTAGGAGAAAACAAGGACATTAGCAGTCAAATGACATGAATGAAATAGAGTTAAATGTCAGTGCACAGTAGGAAAACATAGTTGCTGTTATTATTAAGAATCATACATATAATTTTTGTGTTTCAGTTGATTTTCTAATGATTAAAGTAATCGAATTATAACAAAACTTTATAACCACTTTAAAAGAACAAAAAATTAATTTATTAATTTGTTGGTATAAAAATCAAACATTCTTCCACAGTACAGAAATAATTCACACTGTAAATGAATGCAGAACACTGAACATTTGCTTCAAAGTAGCAGAATACCTTTTAGGACCTTTTTTTTTTAATATTCTATTTATTTGGAAGAGAAAGAGAGCGAGTGAACACAAGCTGGGGTATGGGGGTCAGCAGCAGGTAGAGGGAGAAGCAGGCTCCCCGCTGAGCAAGGAGCTCGATATGGGACTCGATCGCAGGACCCTAGGATCATGACCTGAGCCACCCAGACATCCCCTCAGACTCTTGAGAAGTGTGCTGTTGTATATATTTTATTTGACCCAGTTAATCCAGAACATTCATCGTACATATTTTCATTGAATTTTTGTTTGAGAAATTCATCTGATGATAAAAAAGCACATGTAGATTTCAGAATTAAATTTTAATTTTAGCATTGGTTCCCTTCTCCTCTTCTCCTTCTCACTGTACAATTAAGATAATCTTGGGAGTATCCTATTAGATACTGTCCTATAGATGTATCCTAGTAGGTATTATCTTACTAAATACTCTCAAGATGATCTCAGTTGTATCTGTCATCGAGAATAATTCTGCTTTTCATTAAGTTCTCACTAAGTACTTGAGGAATTCGGAATGCAACAGAGTGATTACCCCTGTCATTAATTGCATTCATGAACTGGACCTGAAATTTCTCATTTTATTATAGTGGAAGGTAGGGGGACAGGCAAAAAGTCTTTCAACAGCAGTACAGATGGAAGATTTCCATAAAGTCAGCGTTAGTGCCTCCATGTGAAGCTGGGGTGCCCTCCCTCAGCCATAATTCCTATGAACAGCAGCTCCCTGACTCCGGGGAAGCAATCTCAGTGCAGGACTTAGGAGTTACGTTGTGGACAGAACAAGTTCTTCTATCTAGGACAGAGTCTCACAGGACTTCTTATCAACTCCTGTCTCTGCAGGGGCTTATGGAATATCCTTTCTACTGACTGAAAAATTTTCCCCAAATAAAACTATTCCTTTAAAAACCGGACACCTTATAAAGACACCTTCTGCCCCAAGTTCCCCACGCAATGGCATTTCCATTGAAAACTTTCCCAAGAAGCATTCCTGATTCATGTGTATCACATCATCCCTCAGAAAAACTTTTTTTTTTCATTTCAATTTGTGAGGTACCTGGAAGAAAGTGAGCAACCATGAGGTAAATCAATTTCAGATTATTTGAAAAAAATTCTGGGAGACAGACACTACATAAAAAGTTATCAAAATAACATCAAAACAAAGTTCTATAGGTCAAAATTATTTTCACTATAATGACTCTTGATTAAAACTTGAGAGAGCTGGGGTGCCTGAGTGGCTCAGCTGGTTAAGTGGCTGTCTTTGGCTTGGCCTGGATAATGATCCCAAGGTCCTGGGTTCCAGCCCGACGTCTGGCTCGTTGCTCAGCCGGGAGTCTGCTCCTCCCTCTTCCTCTGCCCTCCCCCAATCCTGCCTTGTGCTCTCTCTCTTTCTCCCTCAAACAAATAAATAGAATCTTTTTTAAAAAAATTGAGAGAGCAAATTTAATATAATCAAGAGATCTTTATAGCCTCTTCGCTAATAGAATTGAAGATACTTGATTTGTGCTTAGAAATGGACAGTTTCTCAAAGACTTTGATCACTGACACAGTATTAACCAAAATATTAATATTTGAAATGTTTTAAGCAAGATTTTAAACAGGATTTCCAGCTGCCCACCCCAAAGCCACTGAGCTTTAATATAATAACTTGAATATTTGAGAGGTTATATATGTATTAATCAAGGATCTTCATTCATTCGGGCTACTATATCAAAAATACCAGAAGCTGGGTGGCTTCTCAATAATGAGCACTTACTTCTCACAGTTCTGGAGGCTGAAAAGTCTGAGAAGAAGGTGCTGTCAGATCCGATCTCTCGTGATAGGCCACCTGCTGGTTTATAAACAGCCCTCTTCTCACTGTAATCACATGGGGGAAGGACAAAATAACTCTGGCTTTTTTATGAGGATACTAATCCCATTTGTGAGAGCTCTACCCTCATGACCTATTCGCCTCCCAAAGGCCCCATCTCTTAATATTGTCAGTTTGGGGGATAAGGTTCCAGTAGACGAATTTGGGGGGACATCTACACGTCTCTTGCAACAAGGTTATAGATTGGTTCAGATTTGGAATCTAAAATTTAACCTGAATGATATATAGTGGAACCTAAATATATTAAAATGGGAATTGATATAAACCATAAGAGAAGCAGACTCAGGAAGGGAAGTTCATTCCTGACATTATGAGTTTCCTTGGAGCCCCAGAGGTGTCTCACCTTCCAAACCATGGGTGTCACATGATGTCACTTCCTGCCAAACCAGAACTGAGCCTTTATTTGAACCATCATTGCAGACACCACCACCACCGCCGCCACTGCTCCAGATTCCTTCTGGGTAGTTGATGGCAGGCCTAAAAGAAGAAAAGGGTGCACACCCACAAGCCGTGAGTAAGTGTGGAGAGCATATAGGCACAGTGTGTTTAGGGAGATGGGAAAGGTTCTTTGTTTATCCATTCAACAAGGATTTATGAATGTCTTCTGTGTGTGGCACTCCATGCTGCGGGCTGGGTGCAACAGTGAACCAGTTGGGCACAGGCTCTCTGCCCATTGAGCTTATGCTCCAGCAGGGAAGACTTAACAATCACACAATAGAAAAGCAAAACTCCAAGTATGAAAAGTTGGATGACAAAAAGATAAAGTCCTCTGAGAGTATGTATTGGAGGAACTGATCCAGTTAGGGTGGTCCGAGAAAGGTTCTTGGAGGAAAAGAGAACTCAGCTGAGAGCAAACCAGTAAGCATGAACTAAGTAGGTGAAGGAAGGAGAGATGCATCTTCCAAGCAGATGAAACATTCTGCTCAGAGACCGCGAGGCAAATCTTTGTCCAGGAGAGACTGGGAAGTGAGAGTGAGGAGTGAGAGCTGGCGTGGTCAGGGAGACAGCTGTGGTGGTTAACCCACAGACTATGTTAAAAGAGGTTTGTTTGGGGCACCTGGGTGGCTCAGTGGGTTAAAGCCTCTGCCTTCAGCCCAGGTCATGATCTCAGGGTCCTGGGGTCGAGGCCCGCATCGGGCTCCCTGCTCGGCAAGGAGCCTGCTTCCTCCTCTCTCTCTGCCTGCCTCTCTTGTGATTTGATCTCTCTCTGTGTCAAATAAATAAATAAAATCTTTAAAAAAAAAAAGAGGTTTGTTTTCATCCTGCTATCAGCACAAACCCATGAGAGCATTTTAACAGGGGAGTAGCACAAATGTTTTTATTTAGAAATTATTACACTGGGTATTGAACAGAGTGCTTAGAAGCTTCGATAAATATGATCTAGCAAACGTTGATAGATATGTCGTTTGAAAGGCAACATGTAATGATTAAGCAATCCATTTTCTGAGTCTGTAAACTCACCTCAACCACTTTGGCCTAGAAGACTCAGATTGTACCTTTCAATGCAAGTCTTCGCATGCCAGAAACTGATGGTTTATTCATAGGTTCTTTTAGTAAATAAGATACTTGCTAAGATTTCATTCATAACATTAAAAAGAAAGGATTATACAAAGTGTATACATACCATGATCAGAAATGACACCCATTGTTTTGACTTTTAGAATTTGGATTTTGAAGAAAAGAGGCATAAAATCTCTATGGGCAAAATTAGGAGTGTATAGCCAAATTCAAGAAAAACCTATCACATTGATTACCTTCTCTCCCCTAAATATTTGTAAGTCCTTAAGGACATGGAGTTAGGCTAATATTGACAATTTCCTTAAGTGACCAACCCTGTACTTTTCAGGCTGTAGGAGCTCAATGAATACTTTCTGACTTAATGAGTTTTCTAAGTACTAACACATTCTACCTCAGAAGAGCATTTTGATTTAGTGGTTAGGGTGATGGCCATGCACTAGATGTTTTATGTTTTAGAGAATGGAAATGTCTAAACTATCATGTCCAACTTTAGTAAAATAAAAAGAATTTCCTGCCTAGTGAAAAACATTTTTCCCTATGAAATAATTGACTTTCACTGAAATTCGTATTCAACGAACTAAGAAGCAGAGAATCCGTCATAAGACTGGCATGGTTGAAAAGAGGCTGTTGAAAGCACAATTGATTTATAGGGCTTGGACTCAAGGTGGAAGTTTACGGGCAAGACATTTTTTGTCATGTATTTTCCCAGTGACAGGGCATTTACAGACTAGCCAAGTGTTGCCAAGCTGATGAATTTATTAAACTGACCTGCCATCCCAAGGAATTTTGATGTGGGGACACTGAATGACCTGGCAATGAGAACTTTAGTGGTCCTCCCCTGCCCTCCTGGAAGCAAAAGAAAAACCAAGACAGTGTTTTTACTTTGGTTTAGGAATATCTGGGCTGGGACGTGGGATCCCAGACATATGTGGGCCTGGAGGACTTCTACAAGCACAACTGGGCCCCCAAAAGGTTCAGAGAGATGGTCATAGATTGATTTGGGCCATCCCACTTTGAAACTACACCCAGAGAATTTCTGGATTCCAGAATCCTCCAGGATATTCTCAACTTCTAATGACACATGTGGAAACAAATATATACTATCTATTTTACGGGTATCCATTCCAGACTATGCAATTGCGGAGTTCCCTTTACAACTAGTGATTTGCCCCCAAATAATTCCTTATCTCTTTGAACTTCAGTCATGGAAGCAAAGTATTTGAATCACCAATACAAGGGCCCTGAGGGAGTGGAGCTAGAATACCTTTTATTGTACTTTTAAGGCTTTTAAGTCTACACACATTCTCAAAACAAAAACAAAAACAAAACATAAAAATTTTGAAACATATAGAAAAATAGAATGCTACAAAAAAGACATCAACTCACCATCCATATTAAAC
Organism: Ailurus styani; assembly: GCA_002007465.1. NCBI lineage: Eukaryota > Metazoa > Chordata > Mammalia > Carnivora > Ailuridae > Ailurus > Ailurus styani. Next base: position 354,807 of record LNAC01000264.1, on the reverse strand, counting down.
TATAGTTAATAGTTGCATTTTATGTCAATCTAACTCTATACTCTATAAATCGATACTTAGATCATTACTTATGTCTATTTGTTTGGTTCTATCATTTAAAATATTTTATGGATATCATGTCACTTTCCTCTAAATTCTCCAGTGTGAAAAGAAATGCTCTCCTGCTATCAATCTCCTGGTCCTTTGACTCCCCTGCATAGAAATAGACACAGGGCTAGGATGGTGTGGATACCGTTTATTGCAAGGTCATGTCCAGGCATGAGGTTGTCGACAGCCTTAGATGGGGATACCAGGCTGCTCCTGGAACAGTGGGGAAAGGTTTTGAAGGGGCTGAGGCACGAAAGGAATGACGTCTAAGCATGTGGGGGTGGGGAGGCGCAGGGAGCTGGGAGGGCAGGTGCAGTCGACAGAACACGCTTCCTCATATTGTACGTTTTGTTTGCACATTAAGTCTTCACCCCGCTGTGATTTTTGGCATTACAATGAGGGGAAAAGTCAGTGAAAAGGTCAGGGATGGGTTCATGGTGGCTCTGCCTGGTGTGGTCCGGTCTTTGCAGGAACAAACCAACCACTGGTAAGATGTGCCCGGAAGTTTGCTTCAAGATTGTGGCTTTTGTATTCTTGATTGATGTAGCACCCACTAGGGAAATGGGCATCTGAGAGGTCCCAAGGGTTTCTGCAAGTTCTTATTCTGTAAAAGAAATGCCTAGAAAAGAGGTCTACAAATTGGCAGATAGATATTTAAAGAGCTTTCATTCTGAAACAGGCTGAAATTGCAAGGAGTTTAGGGAGGGCCTAGAGTAACTTTATTCCAAGATGTGCTTTTCCAGACAGCCACCTCAGAATCCCTGTCTCACTCCCCTGTGATTGCACTAGCATGATCACACCTAACAAAATGAACAGCAATTCCTTAATAATATCACATACCCAGTCTATATGCAAATTTCTCCCAAATGTCTGTTATAACTATTTTTTTTCTAATCAGGATTTAATCACAAAGTGCTCGATATATTTGTTTATGTCTCTTAAGTCTTTTTAAATCAAGTATAGCTTCCTCCCCTTTCTCCCCCCCCTTCCTTTTTTTCTCTCCAAGCTTAATAGCATTGAAAGGCATCAGACCAGATGCCATTTAGAATGTCTTACATTCTGCATTTGTCTGATTGCGTTTTCATGATGTAATTTGTGTGTTTCTCTATCCCCTGTATTTTTTGTAAACCGAGAGTTAAAACGAGCATCATGATTAGATACAAGCAAAGCACTCTTGGCAAGAATAGTTCATGGAGAAAATTGGTATTTCTTGTTGCATTTCATTTACAGAATGTCTGAGTGGTTCACTAGTAAGTGGTGCTACAGGATTAATTTTGTTACAGTCAGAATGTTCCACCAGAAATGTATGTTTCCTCCTTTGCAATTAACAAGTGTTCTGTGAAGAGATACCCAGCATTATGGGTTCTGTTTCCCAACATTTCACCAGAAAGTGTTCGTATTCATTAAAATTTCTTCCCTTAGATGTTGCATTAAAATTAATAAAATGGTGATTTTCTACTATTGCTTTTACATCAGTTGTTATTCTTCTGTAAATAAATACAAGATTTTCTTTATCAACTAGGGTGACTTCTATTAACCTTGAAATGACAGTTCTTATTAAAAAGCAAGATAAATATTTTGTTCTCATCTTTTAATCACCAATTTTCAATGTAAGGATATTATTCTTTTCCAGTGATGACAAATGAGTGTTTTTTATTTATATTTCCTTTGCTTAATATTACTATCGACTTGATATGTATTTACATAATGGATTTCAATGCATTAGAGTTATTGTTGTTATTGACCCTTAACTGTCCCAATTTGGACAGTGGCGGGAGACACTTTAGGCTGGTTACTGTGTTCTTTTGACATATCTGCATAGTCCTTAAATACTTGACTTCTTAGAAGTTCTAAGACACTGGTGCAATAACAGTCTTCACTGATGTTGCCTCACCTGCTTGCTTCTTCTGTAGAATCAACCATTTCCTGAGGGTCCCCGAGTCCTTTGTGTGAATGACAATTCGATTACGAAATCTCAGTGTGAGGAGTGCTGATTTCTACAAGAAGCATTACTGCTTTTAGATTTTTCCAATAGAGCTAGAAATTTTACCTTTTGAAATCATAACTTCATTTAGGATTTTCAACTTAATATTACATGCTTTAACTTTTTAAAATTTTATAATTAAATCTCTTTTCTATTTCATTGCAACTCTTGGTTCTTAAACAAAACAACAATTAACATGAAAACTAAACAACTGAGATGATTTTAAGATTCCTCTGCCTTTTTTAACCTTAGAATACATCTCTAAGAATAAACAGAGTAGTATATTCTACAGTCACTGTGATATGAGTATTTCTATTTTGATAGGCTTGTAAGTGCTACACATTTTTTGTCTTATAAAAACCACCTCTTTATATTCCCCTTTCTACTTTTTTTAAAGATTTTATTTATTTATTTATTTATTTATTTATTTGCGAGAGAGCAAGAATGAGAGAGCACAAGCAGGGGGAGCTGGAGAGGGAGAAGGAGGCTCCCCGCTGAGCAGGGAGCCAAACTCAGGGCTCCCTCCCAGGACCCTGGGATCATGACCTGAACTGAAGGCAGATGCTTAACCGACTAAGACACTCAGGCGCCCCTCCCCTTTCTGCTGTTTTAGTATAGATATGCCAGTAGATTCCTGTCACTTTTAGTATGAAATCTAATTGAATTTGTTTTTCCCAACCTTATTCTACATTTCTAACACCTCTGGTGTTACTTTTAAACCAAGGCATCTTCCTCCAAGTATAGAAAAGTTTCATTCTCCTACACTCGACCCCAGTGACAGTTTCCTTGATTCCTTCCTCACTTTCAGAACTAATCCAAAGTCTGTCTTCAATATTAACAAGGCCTTCTCTGGTGCTAGCAGCAATTACAGTATTTTGAAAGACACTTGATTATATTTTTACGCTGTTTGACATAGTTATTGTGAACAGAAAGGAAGAGTCATTTTGAACCATCATAATGTGACCCTTGATACCCAGAAGTTAGAGTGAGTATTGGAAAGAATTTATGGTTGAGCTGGAGAGAGAAAGCCTTGAGGTGAAACAATTATTCTGACAACTCAGTTGGAAAAAGAACTTAACTAAAGAATAGTACTACTGTGGAAAAAGTGAGGAATTTATCTAAAATTATCGCAGTTGAGTGTCTAGTTTGATCAAATCCTCAAAATAATTGCCAGGGGTTCTTTCTTTTTGCCCCCTCCCACTCTCCTACCTGACACCATAGGCTTTTTTGCAGTCTTTGGAGAGTTGTGGAAAATAATCACAAAATCCTTCTTGCCCATTATCAAAGTTGTGCTGTTTTTCACCATGGCATTCATGGTTTCCTTTGTGTGATGACTTTGACTCTCTCCCCAAAATTTAGCATTTACTTAGTAGATGATATACTTCTCAGATGAATAATTTTGGGGGAAATTTTATGAAGCAGAAACTTTGTGGTACTCCATATGAGTCTGCCATTTCCATAAAGTTCATTAACCATCTGCCCTGATTCTTGTGGCAATGAATTACTTTTTACCTCATTCTAAGACTCAATAATAAGATAAAATGATGTTAAAAATTATTTTAATTTACTTGAGAATGTCATCAAAATATGCTAGATATCAGAATTGATTGTGTTTATTAGACAAGAATACTTAATGAAATTCCTATTTGTATAGATCCATCTAGTTCTTGAACAACGTATTATAAAATAATAATATAGTGTCTTCTATGTGATATTTTGACTGCCTTCTATTTTATTTAATCTCAGAATGTACACTTTAGATAAGATAACAAGAACTCTCAGACTAAATAATATTAAGGGGAAAACTGAGCTAAAGTAATTTTAGAAGTCCAATGCGCTATCCATTGCGCTACGGAGCCACCTGAGCTAAAGTAATTTTAAAAGGAAATAAAGGCATACAGAATCTAACTGCATACAAAGCCTTTATCCTGAGTTTTCAAATGGGTACCATTGTGTTTTGTTCTATGCAATATTCCACTCTCTGTGTGCATTTTAAGGACATCTGATTTTGAAGAAAATGAACAGAACAATATGGAGAGAAACTTGTAGAAATCCTTACAGCTTAATATTTTGGGAGCCTGAATAATGACCTTGAGGACTTCTTACTAATACCAAAGAGGATCAGCATTATCTGTGGGTTCACATTAGACATACCAGAATCCCAAGAGCAAATTGTGAAGCTCAGATTCATCCTTTACCATCTGAAATTTAATTTTTCTTTTGGATAAAGACTAACAGTAGGCAGAGAAACCATCTGGAAGAGGCTGAAGAGTATCTATTTTGGTATGTTGGGGAGATCACCAAACATTAAAAACATACTGAATCCAAAGAGAAGCAATGAATGCAATTCAAAAAATAATATAATAATGTTCTTTAGCCACTGAAGAACATAAGCACTAATATTTCCAGCCATAGACATCTCGAATAGGAGCATTTGGATGTGTGACAGCTGTGGCGGTCAGATAAGGGAGGCATTGTGAAACAGGAGAGAAGTAATTTTCCTGGAACTTATTTATAGTCTCCAGGGCCGAAAAGGTAGTGGGAGAGGGTGTGGGTGGAGTAGAAAAATCAATCCCAGCATTCACGAGAAAAAAACTCAATGCTTACTTTGTAAACGTGATACATTGAAACAGTGATACTGTTACTCCACTTCATTTCCCACACTTTTTAGATACAGATCAGCCCAATGAAGAATTCTCACTGGTGCCAAGATGCATCTCCTGGTAGTTGTCAAATGTTGTAAGACAGCTGTAAAGCTGCTAAGAGTAATTCACTTTTAGCAGATTCTAATGACGTTTGTGTCGACAGAATAATATTCATGGCATGTAGCTGGATGGAGCCTCGTGGAGATCTAATAACCTTACGGCCTAATGTGAATACCTAGATCCCTAAAGTAGCCAGCAAGAGTTATTTGAAGCAACCTACTGAGACACGCTGTCCTCCGTTCCTGAAATTTCCATTGGGCATTGAGCCAAGATATCAGTTCAGTGACAAAGTCTACCCGTTTAAATGCAGGAAGGAGGAGATCTAATTATTGATCAGCCAATTGTTGGAGTGTCTTCTTTTTTTTTTTTCTAATTTTATTTACTTGTTTGAGAGAGAGAGACAGAGATAGGGACAGAGATTATGAGAGAGAGCATGAGCAGGGAGGAAAGGGAGAAGCAGGCTTGATCCCAGGACCCCGGGATCATGACCCGAGCCTAAGGCCGATGCTTAACCAATGGAGCCATCCAGGCGCCCCAGTTGAAGTGTCTAAACTCTTTCCCCAAGACTTCCTAGTCTAGTTATAAGAGGAAGAAGAAAGAGGGAAATATTTTTTTCTTCCCTTCCATGAGGGAGAGGTTATGAAATCATAGGGAAAAAATGTTCTGACAAAATATGGTGTATAATCTCATAAAAATACCCTGTATGCCTCTCTACCCTGAGTGCTTTGACTGTGAAAATAATATGCCTTAAAAATTGTGAAATGCATCTTTTAAGAATTAGACTTTTAAAGTAGATTACTTGTAACCCTGTGGCTATTGTCCCCACAGCAACCCCAAGGGGATTAACTTACTTTCTCCCAGAAAGAGAAATGCCATGTACTGCTCCTGGGAAGGACCTGAGCTTACTCGGGAAATAGCCATGTACAAGTGTTATAAATACGGGAATCCTGGGGTCACCTACTCCCACGTCAGCTTGCACCCTCTCTGCTGGAGGAAACCAGGGACTTTGATGCTGCCTGAATTGTCAGTCTTTTTCAAAGGTGACCCAGGGACCCCATGGGTCAGATATGACCAAGGGGCTGTTTGTGTTGGCCAGCAGGAATGGGAAAAAGAGAGAATAAAATCAAAATGAAAGTTGAAAGAAAATCTATTCATTCTGGAGCAGTAGGATGAAATATAGAAAAACTGGGGAAACCTGGTTTCTTTACCTAGCTATTACTGTGCAATCAAAGTACAGTTTTTACTAATTCTTTAAAGGTCTCTTAAATCATCTGGCCTTAGCAGTCACCCTTTATCACTTCCTCCCCCCCCCCCAACAATATTCAAGTATAGTGCTTGGGATGTAACATAAGTGAAAATGAATTCACTAAGACTCAGTCTCTCTTGCCTGAGGCATAGACTTCATTTGCTCTGTTCCATGGCAGTTGTCACACACAGCCTTACTTCCTGATTTTATAGATTTATCTGTGTCTGTCTTCTTCCCCTTAATAAGGTGTAAAATTCTTGAGCATGAGGACCTTGTCTTATGCAACTTGTCTCTTTCAAAGTGTGAAAGATCCTTCAGGAGGACCAAAGTTGACAAGGTAAACAGGATCCACGAAAGTCAGTCTAGCATAAAGCAAAACTACGTCCCAGAGAAATGCCCTTCATCTTCCCTTTCTCAGACTTGAATGACTGCTTGTATAGACAGAACAGGAACACTAGGTTAGAAAATGGAATGCGAGTGCCAATAATAATGGATTCCATTTTTAGAAAAGGGTGTATTTAAGGGCGCCTGGGTGGCTCCGTGGGTTAAAGCCTCTGCCTTCGGCTCAGGTCATGATCTCAGGGTCCTGGGATCGAGCCCCGCATCGGGCTCTCTGCTCGGCAGGGAGCCTGCTTCCTCCTCTCTCCTCTCTCTCTGCCTGCCTCTCTGCCTCCTTGTAATCCCTCTCTCTCTGTCAAATAAATAAATGAAGTCTTTAAAAAAAAATAGAAAAGGGTGCATTTAAAAATTTTGATATGATTTTACTCTTCTTCTCCACCCCTACAAAACTGTGTATTTAATCTAAGGGTAGCAGAGTGGTACCATTATGCATATTTGGAAATAAAATGTTGGGTTTTAAAACATTTTCTATAATAGATCTAATCTTTCTCCACACCATCCAACTGGGAAGAAGAAAAAAAAGCAACACTTTCCTTTGTCCATTAACAGTATATGTCATCCTTCTAGTATTAAGCAGGAATAGTCTATTAACTTCCCCTGTTTCAGATGAAGCTTCGGTCTCCTGGACTGCAGCCCATCCCACCCTCTTCCATGCATTTGCATGGCACACACATGTGCACACACACGTAAACTATAAATGTGTGCGGACAGACACACAACTCAATAGATGGCATCTACACCAATGAAGAAGAAAGATGTCCTATTAGCAAAGGGAGAGAGAGACTTAAGTTAATGAGGTTTTATTTGTATCTTTGCTCGTCTTTGCTCCAAAATACTGGATGAAATTCTTGCTTGTTCTAATTACTCTGTGAAGGACTATGGCCGTTCTCTGCTTACTGATGCGGCTGATGCCGTTGGGTCTAAGCTTCCTCCACAGCGTGGCACCTCGCAGGGCCCTCCACCCAGCAGTGACTCTCTTCCGTGGTGGTTCTGTGGCAGGCTTCTTGGGCCTTATCTCAAGGACCTTCTGCTTCTGGATTCTTTCCATGATACACAGAAGCTTGAACATGGTGGTTCAGGCCACTTTCTGTCTAACTGTGCCACGTCTGAAAGCCTCACATCTCAGCTGTCCTGCTATAGCTGGCCGAGACTGATGAGCTCGGAGATCCCATGTTTTCTCTGGTGGTGGCCATTCCCCTGCCATCTCCCTCATCTGAATATAAGACCTACCTGTGAGCAGCCCTCTCTCAAAATTTCAGGTGGAAAAAGGAGTATTAGCCTTCTTTGATTTTAATTTTCTTTTCCCAGGATCTAATGTCTCCCCATTCTCCCTGGGTTTTCATCTAGAATAGTGAATAAAATATACTCGTGGCCATCTACTTTTCTTATCCTTTCTCTTTTCTCCATCATCTCAGGTATGAAAGCTGATACTTCATTGCATAGACATAGATGAAACTGGAGGGGGGGCATTATGCTAATGAAATAAGTCAGACAGAGAAAGACAAATACTGTATGAGCTAACTTATATGCAGGATCTAAAAAAAACTAAACTCATTGAAAGAGTTAACAGATTGGTGGGAGGAGGGTAGTGCTGGAAGGATGAGTGAAGGTGGTCAAAGGGTACACAATTTTTTTAAAGATTTATTTATTTATTTATTTGAGTTGGAGGGGGAGAACCAGAGGGAGAGGGAGAAGGAGAGAGAGCTGAGCACAGAGCCTGACACAGGGTTCTACCTCATGACCCTGAGATCACAACCTGAGCCAAAACCAAGAATGAGACACTTCACTGACTGTACCACCCGGGTGCCCCAAAGGGTACAAATTTCTAATTATTAAGTAAATAAATTCTAGAGATGTAATGTACAGCATGGTGACTATAGTTAACAATATTGTACTGTAGTCTCTCCCATATCTGTGGGGGATACATTCCAGGACCCCCGCCCCGGAAGCTTGAAACCATGGATAGTACTGAACCTTATGTATACTACATTTTTTCTTATACATGCATACCTATGATGAAATTTAACTTATCAGTGGGACATAGTAAGAGTAACGGCAATCACTAATAATAAAAAGGAACAACTACAATAATGTAATCTAGTAAACATTATGTGAATGTGGTCTCTTTCAAAATATCTTATTGTAGGGGGCCTGAGTGGTTCAGTCGGTGAAGGGTCAGCCTTCAGCTCAGGTCATGATCCCGAGATCAATTCCCGCATCAGGCTCCCTGCTCAGAAGGGAGCCTGCTTCTCTCTCTGCCTCTGCCCCTCTCTCTGCCTCTCATGAATAAATAAAGTCTTTTAAAAAAATATCTTATTTTACTGTACTCACTCTTTCTTCTTCTTGTGATGATGTGAGAGGATAAAATGCCTACCGGATGAGGGGAGGGGAGGGGAGGTGAATGAGAGGGTTGTGATGGACTGTTAGGCCACTACTGACCTTCTAATGATACATCAGGAAGATTAGCTGCTTCTGAACCACAGTTGACCCAGGATACCTGAAACTGCAGAAAGCAAAACTGTGCATAAAGGGAAAATTCTGTATTATATATTTGAAAGTTGCTAAAAGTGTAGATCTTAATATTCCTCACCAGGAAAAAAAAAACTGTAATTATGTGATGACATGTTAACTAACCTTATTGTGGTAAAGATTTTGCAACTGATACATATGTTAAATCATTATTTTGTAAACCTTAAACTTTCCTGATGTTATCTGTCAATTACATATCCATAACATTGGAAAGTAGAAAACTCATGGAATTGCAGACGATAAACCATGTGACAATTATACCTCAATAAAGCTGTTCAAAATGAATAAAATGGGTCACTTGGATGGTTCAGTCCGCTGAGCCTTGGACTTTTGGTTTTGGCTCAGGTTGTGATTTCATGGGTCATGAGATCCAGCCAGGGTCTGGGTTCTGCTGAGTGGGGAGTCTGCTTGAGGGTGCTGTCCCTCTGCCCCTCCCCCCACTTGTGCACATGCACTCTCTCTAAAACAAGTAAGTCTTTAAAAATAAATAAATGAATGAATAAAATATTAACTGGGATGGGAAGACCATCTTGGGAAGGGAGGAAAGAATGTGCAAAGCCATGGAAGCCTAAGAGAGGAGTCCTGAGTTTCTCAGGATTTCAGTGTGACATCAGTATAGGTTTGGGAGGAGGGCATGTGAGAAAGGAAAGAGCAGCAAAGTGAAGAGACAAATCCCACACCTTTGACTCACCTGATGGGTGAAATGCTTTCTCTGTTTATGCATCTCCACTCCACTTTGCTCTAGAGAGGAATTCTGACAAACGGCTAGCTTGCACTAACATGATTCTGTGTCTCTTTCAGTTAGCCTCGTTCCCCGGCAGGACTCCCATATGCAGACTTCTCTGGCAGAGTGTGTGAACCTAGAAACCAAAAGGCACATAAAGTTATTAGATGCGATTTTAACAAGATCCAGTTTGGGAAAATACACGGTAAGAAACAAAACAAAGGTTAAAAATAGTCATCCCCGAACTAGGGAAGTCTGGACAGACATGAGTATTGAAAGAGGAAGGTGATGTCACATACATTACTCTGAACGTTGGGGTAAAACCAGGCCAAACAATACGAAAAGCTGTCGACAGTAGTTTGGCGTGAGTCAGAGGAAAGTCTCGATCATTCAGGAAGGTTTTTCCAGCTCTAATTTATCTAATTCTGTGAATATTGACAGATTTGTTTAAAGAAACACAACAATACAGGGAAGAAGCTACATGAAAGTTGCCAATAAACAAAGTATGTCAATTTCTATGCCAAGTTGTCTTGCCAAGTTATCTTTAAAAATAACGCCCGGAATTACTATTAAGTGATAACTAAAAGGAAGACGTATGCTCAGCGCTGGCTTGATTTATTGGGGGATGATAAATTTTGAAAGCTCTGTGCTTCATAAATGTGTGAGTAATTTCTGTTATGTAGTGAATGAACATAAGGTAAGTTGTATGTTTCGATTGATTAAAAGTGCCAGTGTATGTGTGATCAATGTACTATTTCTCTTGCCATAAATTTAATCATGGATTCATCATGAGTTATACCAAAAAAAAATTTAACTTTTTTATTTGATTAATATAAATCCACATGTGGACAGAAAACTAAATCCAGCAGTGTCCCAGCAAACAAAAAAAGAAGAGGAATACTACAACCTTAAAAATTATCTCTGAAGAAATTTAAACCAGATTAGAATAATTGTAGAGAATTTTCTTGATCTAAAATTACTGTCAATTTGCACAACAAATAAATTATGTCATAAACTATCGTGGCTTATTCATTTATGATATAAATCCAGAGAATAATGAGAAAGCCACCAAATTAGGCCATTCTCTCTGGAAACATTTGACTCCTACAATATTTTGTCCATTTATAGATACTTCTAACTAACCTGTATGGATTTTTGCCATATGCCATTTTTACAGAAGTGTTCAATACGGTGATACTTTCATTCCTTAAGTCATGTGAATTCTGTTTCAAGGCCTCCTTCACTGTACTATGAGGCCAGGCCACAGGAGAGATTGAAAGAGGAAGGAGAGCTCTAATGCCTTGCTTTCCATTCTCATAGCACATTAGAGTCACTCCAGGACCTGGTGTCCCAGAGTAAAATAAAATGTTACTTTCTGTTTCAGATGGTGCTAGAGCACAATTATGGAACATCACCACTATGGGGAAAAGGGTCAGAAGGCTATGATCTGGATGTCCTACAAACACCCCAATTCTAAGAGTTACATTTTGTTTTACAAATAAAAGTTTATTTTGTGGAAAACAGTGCAGCCCTCCTTGCACTGGCTAAAGGACAGCACATCTCACAGGGGCTAAAGAAATGTTGATGCAGAAATCAGAGCCCAGGTTATTGGCCTAAAAGGATCTGGAGAAATAACAAAGCTGCTTTTATAGAAGTGTTTCTAGAGATCAGACCTCTGTGATTAGGATGTTAAAATCAAGGGGTTTGCTTCTAATATTTCCCTCTCTGTGCTCCCTTCTCGGTCATGACAATTAATTGGCCTACTTGGGGCTAAGTGCAGCTTGCTCTGTGATATTTGCTAAAAACCTATCTGGGAGTCAGGATAACTCCTTGGGAATTTCACTTTGCAGTCAGTGAGAGACTCCAGGACAAAAGCTTCCTAGTCACCTTTACAGAATGACTGAAGCCTGAACAGCTAGCAGTTGCTTTTTCAAAGCTCACACATGAAAGATTGTATGCAGTTTGAAGGTCATATTATTAAATATTAGATGGGCAAAATCTTTTTAGAGCTACATATTGAGTATGGCTGACTTTCATCTAGTTTGCTCATAACTAAAGTGATCCACGTGGATTAAGGCAATAATTCAATCCCAATGTTTGCTTTGTATTTTAAAAACAAATGAAATGTTAAACAGTTGTCAGGTGTTAGCTTGATCTTTATTGTAACTCTTTGCTAAGATTACAAGGATTACACTGAGCACTTGAAGCAAGATTTCAATAGTGACAAATACCAGGTTACCATTATCTTGTTTCAACATCAATCAAAGAAGTATTAAATAATCAGATAATGTCTCCAAGCTCTCAAGAAACTAAATCCCTTTATGCTAGTCCACGCATGCTACTAATCATAAGGTAACCACAGAAACTATACAAGATACAGTATATATGATTCACAGGTTGTGTGTAGTCAATATAAATTCAGAATTAAAATATGCTATTCTGACTCATCCACACGTCACATACCTCTAGGCAAGAGAACGATGTCTGTGGGTTTGCAGGATCTCTTCTAACTGGTGAAGCTCCTTGCGGGATCTCCATGCTTGCTTTTGGTGATCCCTACCTATTTTTCACTTTGGACCCGCCTTCAAAAATTATCAGAGAATCATGCATGGTGTTTGAATTAGACCTTCAAAGTGGTATAATCTAATCCATTCACCTTATAGATAAGAAAACTAAAGCCTGCAGGGTTCTAGTTCCCTTGTAGTAGAACTCCAAACTTTCCACCCACAGCTCAATTCTATTTTATTACATCAAGTTATTCTGTTTGAGAATTTTATTGTCTGCTTGCTCTCTAAATCATCATTACTTATGCAGAAGAAAAGATTTAGAATTTTTTAACTTAACTCTAGGACACTGCTTTTTTTTTTAATTTTCACTTGGTGATGCAGGTGCCTTTATAAAAGTTTTCAGTGAGAAGCAAGTATTCTAAGTATAGCATAAGGTTATCATGTTTACTTTAGTAGATTCGTGTTTGATGATAATGATTAATTAACTGCTTCCCCTCCCTTGTACCATCTCATTTCTCTCCTACATATGGTGCCTGCATTTCTTTGAACAGATGATTTCCTCCCACTCACCATCCACTTTTCTCTGCAATTTGGTTTGCATCCTTCCTAAATTCACTGAAACCTGTAATTTTTCCTAGATCAAAGTCAACAGCCTTTCTCCCGCCGTCTGCACATGGCTCTAGACAGAATCACAGGACCCTCCTCCCCCGTTAACCCTGCGTGATTCTGCCTTTGCCTTCTGTGTCTCTGGGTATTTCCTAAGACTAAATCCTTGATCTCAGATTTGTTAGTGAAAGTTAAGGAGCTGGACAAGAGTTTCTGAGACACTGAGGTCTCAGTATAATAGGACTTAGAAAAGACTTTACACTTGTGAGGAAAAACTAGGTCTACTCACCTCATAGCTTTTACTGCCTTACTTCATACACTTTCAGATTGGTAGGGTCACTCTTTCTGAAGTCATCAAACTTAAATGATAGACCCATGTTTTCCCTTCTTGGTTACTGTCCTGTTCTATTCAATGAGTCATTTACCATCATATTGTTTATAGAGCTTCCAACCTAAAAATTAGGGAATCCTACTCCATATCCTGCTTCATTTCTCTGCTTCTTTTCAGAACAAAAGACACCAAAATTCTTGCCAATGCCTGCTTTCTGTTGTCTCTCCTCTCAGTCTCCACGTGATTGGCGTCTGACCTTTGTCCCAAGGAAATGGCTCATGCCAGGTTTACTCATGATCTCCATTTTGCCACTTGCAATGGTCTTATCCCTCCTCCTATTTCACCTGCTCACCAGCATTTGATACAAAATGTGATTTCTTTCTTCATAAAGTCATTTCTTTTCTTGGCTTCTCAGACTTAATCTGCTTCCACTGAGAATTCAGTCCTAGGCTCTCCTTTGTTTTCTCCTTATCTTCTGTTCTTAGGCGTAACTAAGACATAATCTCACCCCAACTATGACTTCATTGCCCAGATGTCTCTAGGTTAATGATTCTCTAGCTATAACTTCTTTGATTTCCAAATTCATAGATCTCGTATTGAATGCCATCTCTTTTGGTCTAAATTCAAATTTAACAAAACCCCACATCTACCATCCTTATTTTTCACCATTCCAGTAAATTGCACCACTCTCCTCTCTGGATAGCTCAAATCCAAATCCTAGAAGCACGATTGATTACTTTCTCTCTCCACCTACCTCCAATCCATCAGTAAGTTGGAAATACTTCCAGAATCGGAATTTCTCTCCTTCTATACTGCTACATATAGATTTCCAGTTATCATTCTCTCTCATTGGTATTAATGCCTCAAATTCCTATTGGTCTCCCACTATTCATGATTGCCTTGGTCTCCTTCAAAGCATACTCCACACCTCTAAAAACAAATCAGATTGTCCCTGACCATTTAGATTGCCCATGATGTTTTAAAACCTTATAATACCTTTCCAGGATAGGTCATTTAAAATTCACATCCTTTACCAAAGTAACATGTCCTGTCTGATCCAGCCATTTGCTACTTCTTCAACCTCAGCTTCCATTCTCCAGCTCATCCAGTACTTTGCAGGTACCCTGGGCTTCTGTCCATCCTTTAGATCTGTACCAAACATCACTATGTCAGGATCGATACATTTCTCTATTTCTAATGTTGGCTTGCCTGGCTCCTTCTGTCATTTATATATCAACCCTAATGTGATATACATTTTTAATTTATTTTTCTTGTTTATTTTCAGAATCTTCACAAAAATGCAAGCTCCACGAAAGCGATGAGGTGACTTTGTTTTGTTTTGCTTTATTTTTTTCTGTTGTTTCTCCACTGCCTAGATGAATGTCTAGCTAGCACAGTCAATTATTTATCTGTGAAGTGCCTATCCATATTCTTTGCCATTGTTATACTTTGTTTACACTGAGTGTGTAAGAGGTTTGAGCTTTTAAGAATATCTTCCTGGGCGCCTGGGTGGCTCAGTGGGTTAAAGCCTCTGCTTTTGGCTCAGGTCATGATCTCAGTGCCCTGGGATCGAGGCCCGCATCGGGCTCTCTGCTCAGCAGGGAGCCTGCTTCCTCCTCTCTCTGTCTCTCTGCCTGCCTCTCTGCCTACTTGTAATCTCTCTCTCTGTGTCAAATAAATAAATAAAATCTTTAAAAAAAAAAAATATCTTCCTGTGCTGATAAATTCTTAGCCTTAAATGAAATTCTCAATTTTCTTAATAAGACAAAGTAAGAAAAATGACTTATGAAGAAATAGAAACCTGAAAGATGCTGACAATCATGAAATATAATTATTTAATAGAATAATCCAAACCTACTTAAATAAGTTTCCAAACTATTTTACAGAAAGATTTATATTAATATTCAAATAATAAACAGGTTTTACACTTTAAAAACTAAACTAAACAAAACAAAACATTATAAAAAACTGTCTCAGGGAGGTGGGTTGGTGGATGGGTGAAATATGTTAGGGGGATTAAGAGTATATGTATCCTGATGAACACTGAGTAATAAATTGTTGAATCACTACATTGTACACCTGAAACTAATATAACACTGTATATTAACTGTACTGGCATTAATTTTAAAAACGTAATAAAACTAAGTGAGTTTCTTATAGATGACATATAGTTGGATCATGGGTTTTTATCTACTCTGTCAGTCTCTGTTTTTAATTGATGTATTTAGACTACATTTAAGATAATAATTGATGTATTAAGGCTTATATATTAAGGCTATGTATTTGCTTTTGTATATTTCCTATATTTTTCATTCCTGTTTCTCATTTCTAAACTTCTAGTAGGCTATTTGAACATTTTAAAGTTTTTAATCTTGATTTATTTAATTTATAATTACTATAAAGAAAATGAAATACTTAGCTATTAATCTAACAAAACATATACAGCATTCATATCAAAAATTACAAAATGTTGATGAAAGAAACCAAAGAACTAAATAAAAGGAGTGACATATTGTGTTCATGGGTTGGAAGACTCAACAGTTTATAAAAAATGGGCATTCTCCCTAAGTTGATCTGTAGATTAAGACAATATTTATCAAAGTTCCAGCAGGGATTTTTGTAGACATAGAGAAGCATATGCTAAGTTGATATAGAATGACACGGAAACTAGAATAACTAAAGTGATCTTGGAAAGGAAGAATAAAGTAGGTAGAACCACTGTACCTCATACTGAGGCTTACTGTATAGCAGGAGTCAAGACAGAGTAGTACGGGCAGAGGAATAGACACATGGGTCAATGGAACCAAGATGAGAAACCAGAACTAGATTAACACAAATATGCCCAACTGATCTTTGGGGAAGTTTCAAGAGCAATTTATAATAAAATGTCTGAATTTTAAAAAAAGATATTTCAGAAAATAGAAAGGGAGAAAGTACACCCCTACTCTCTTCAGGCTTGTCTAACCTTATTATCAAAACAAGGGAATTTCCAAATTTTCAGTTCTAGTTATGACTAACTAATACTATATTTGCCCATCCACTATAAACTTTAGAAGGCAGAAAAAAAAATACAGAGGAACTCTTTTCAAACGTTGGACAACAGTGTAGGGCTCATCCTTGAATAAAGGGAGATGCATTAGGTTAACCCAATATTTATTCAAGCTTTCAGCAAGTAGACACTTTCTAAACCACTATGCAAGGAGGATGAGCAGAGCACAGTGCTTTCGCTGAGCTGAAAAGCACAAATTGTAATTCAGAGATAACAGGAAACACTGGAATTTGTCATAAGGACTCCGGAGAGGGGGCAGTGGAATACAGAGGAATCTTAGATGTCTGAATGAAGGTTCTGCCTACATTCTTGCAGAGAACTAGGTTGTGAATCAGAGGCAAGTCTGTGTCAGGTTTACCAGGGGGTAATTGCTGTGGGACTAGGAGTTGAATGGTGATAGTCACTTTCTGGGAGTATAGTTCCAGTCCGGTCACAGTGGAGAGACCTTGCTGAGATCCTTGGCCATTCAGCTGAGACCTGGAAAGGCCCCATCTTAGGAAGAAGAACTACAACCCAGAGTAAGATACACATGCTATGAGTTAGGGGTAGAGCGATCAGCTCTAACAAAGAATAAAGCTAAGTCTACCAATATGAAAAGGATATGATAGTCATTAACTGTCCAAGAAAGAAAATTTAATACCCTTAAAGAACACAATATTACCCAGACTCCTTATAACATGTCATCCAAAACATCTAATATGCAAAACCAAATAATTATGAGTGAAAAAGCACGTGATTAGGCAAATGAATAGTTACTGGAAACAGGATCCAATATAATCCAGATATGGATATTAGCAGGTAATATTTTTAAAACTATAGAAAATATGCTCAAGGATTTAAAGGAATAAGGGGCACAAGAAGTGAGAGGAATCTCTGTGTCCAAATTATCAGTGGTCCCCAAAAATGTGGCAGAGTAAATGGGGAAGGAGAAAATAACAGAAGCCATTACCAGAAGGTTAGATTACAATGCAATACTTTTATCTTTCTGTATGGATTATAGTCACAGGAGTTATCTATACTTAGCTTCCTACCTATGTATTAATATTGGGGGTAAATTAAGTCTGTTTTCAAATTCTTAAATATGGCCTGTACAAAAATTTCCATATACAGATAGGAGAGGTTAGCTCTAAAATTAGTCATTGGACATCTCTTGATACTAATATTTATGGATGTTTATTTTGTGCAAAATAAAGGTGTTTTCCTGTACTATTTAATATTCACCATCATTCACTTTTTTATTTCCATTTTACAAAAGAGGAAATTGGACCTTAGAAAAGTTAAGTAGGAAAAAAAAAAAAGAAAGAAAGAAAAGTTAAGTAGGGCACCTGGGTGGTTCAGTCAGTTGAGCATCTGCCTTCCACTCAGGTCATGATCCCAGCGTCCTGGGATTGAGCCCTGCATTGGGCTCCCTGCTTAGCGGGGAGTCTGCTTCTCCCTCTGTTCCTCCTTCCACTCATTCTCTCAATCTCTGTCTCTCAAGTAATAAATTAATACAATCTTTTAAAAAATTAAAAAAGAAAAGTTAACTAAATTTCTCAGTGTAACACAGCTGTGAGAGGTTGAGAGACTCTTCAAAGCCAGCACTGTCCAATTCCCCAGCCTCCTGCTTTGATCAATAACCTATAATGTTATTTTCAATCATTGAGAACATAGCATGTGTTCAATACATACATTTTTTAGAGAGAGAGACACATCGATTAAAAGTGAGGTTCAAAATTCTAAGTGTAGCTAAGTTTAAGTTCTGAACCCGAACTGAAATCTTCATCACATGGTTTGAATGTCTGAAATCATTTCAGTTTCAAATCTCTTTATCTTACATTCATACAAGCTATCTCTTTGAATGACTAAATTAATTAGCACACAAACATTAGTACTATTACAGAACTATTAAATAGAATGATTTAAATTCCCAGTGAATGCCTAACAAAGTCAGCTTTAGTACATTAGGAATAGTTATCTAAGTTATCAAATGTTAAGTACAGACTCAAGTACTTTCTACAGCTTGGCCTTCTATCTTTGGGTCTGTTCTGCCTTTTATTCTCATGCAATCAAGTAATTATGTGTATATGTGTATTTGTGTGAGTGGTAATGTGTGTGGGCGGACATGTATGGACACGCACCCATGTGAGTTCCACAGGTAATGTGGGATAAGACTACGGTGCTCCAGTAGCTAAGACATTTTCTAGGGTGAGGGAACTGGAACTTGAGTACCTGGTTGCCCCTGGGAAAGCTACCTTAGATTATAGGACTTGAATCAATAGGTTTTTTGGCCAGAGTCCAACTCCATGGGAGGTCACATTTTTCAAAAGTGAGTTTGTAGCTTTGTATGTTTATTTTTTGAGTTTGTAACATCACTGGGGCTTTTCAGAATTGAAATTCTTACACTTTTTAAATATATTCTGGTAAGTATATTTAAATGTTCTTTTTCACGTATTGCTTCAAATTGGGTTCAGAAACCTAAGGCAAGGGTATTCTGTGTCCTGACCCTTAAAGTTAATGACTTCTAATTAGCCCAGCAAGAAGCTAATGACTTGTAATCACTTGCCAATTGATTCTGAGTATTTTCTTTGTAAAAATAGTCTGGATGAATCCAGGAAAGTTCTGGCTGGTAGGGAAAAACCAGAGGGGAATCAGAGTTTAAGAAGTCACTCACTAGATGAGTTCTGGAAAATATTCAGGATGACAGGAACCATATTTGTTGTCTTTTACCAATTATTGTAACATCTATGAAGGATGTTGTAAAAAAAAAAAAAGTTGCACGTATTAGAAACTGTTTAACTGAAACCCTGAGAAAATTGTTACCTAATGCCAGTTCTGTGGCATTAGTGTTTATCATTTGCATCAATTCAGCTACAAAAAGAGGAATAAGCACACAGAATTATATATCAGATCATTGAACTGACAAGATACTTTAGTTACACAGATAGGCTTACTTGGCTTCATTAAAGTTGTTCCATAAGGAGATGGAACATGTAGGTTATGAATCCATGAACACACATTGAGAATCTTCACTTGGATCAAGCTCTGGCTATGCATTGGCCATTGAAAGTTGAATAGTCTGCAACCTCTTTATTCAGGAGTTTACAATTTATGGCTGAGTTTACACTGCCCCAGATTAAGAAATGATCATGAGAGTGAGGAAATCCATGACAAAGGACAGGGATAGGAAATTTGAAAATACACATATAGTCCTCTCAGGTCCTTCATACAAAGCATACATATATTTTTGTACCTCTTGAAATTTGAGTTACTAGCCGCATTGAAATTCAGGAGGCTGACAAAAGAATCTCAGTATAAGGAAGATTTGAGGGGACAGTGGTGTTGGCTAGCCTTATGAGAATTCCAAGAAATGTTTTAGAGACTATTCAGAAACAGTCCCTATAACTCTAGCCATGGAATAAGATATCTAGTTTAAAACTAACACTATTCGAGAGTATTATGCATTAAAACGAGTGTCTTATGATTAGGTATAATTGGTTATAGTAGAGTGATAGCAACTGGGGAAAAAAATGTCATTATTAGTTACTATTCTTCAAGATAAGAAAATTTACAGAAAAGCCTGACATTATGGGACAATTTTTATAGCTACAATGTAATGGGCTGTAACAATAAGGAGAATCTTTAAAATAAAATAAAGCATAAAATGCAATCTTTCAAATGCTGTCCTTTTTTTCCCCCTTAGAAAATGGCTAAAGAGCAATTCAGCCCTATAATTTTTTTCCAACAGAGAAAAAAGAAGGTCAGAGTTATCAGCAACCCTGAGTATTCATTAAGCAATGCCCTCTCTGCCTTTCAACATTGCCAATACCTCATTTCTCCTCAGTCCTGCAGCAGGATCACCCACCGACTCATTCATTTTTACCTGGCACCCCTCTTTCTAAGTGTCTGCCAAAATATCTTACTTAACTACTGTGGCAAGAAAAAATAATCAAATTAGGGGAGTAAAGAAAGAATAAGGCTGTGCAGGTAACTTCTAAGCTGGCCTGTCATTTTCCCTGGAAGGGAGCTCTGAACTGAATTGACTGCCCAAAATCTTAAGCTCCATTCTCAGATTTACCAGTAAGACTCCATGTGACTTCAGCCAAGCTCTTTGATTCTCCGTCGTCTCTCTCTCAGGCTTGTGCTTGACTGCGGAAATGCAAGCATCTCGGTAGGGCTAATCAGATGCCTGACACCTTAGCTTTGGCTTTTTGGAGGGAGTATCACTAATTTTTTTTGTTGTTGTTTCATTTGGTGGTTTTAGTTGATTTCAGTAATTCTGATATAAATATATGTGCATATACATATCTACATGTGTATATGTGTGTATATAAATGTATACATATTATGTTATAAATAATATTGTTACACTGTGTATATATGCTTGTGTGTGTGTGTGTATGTGTGTGTGCATACGTGTGTGGCAGCTTTTATTTTAAAGCTTTTTGTACTTTTACCAAGCACAAAAGCCAATTTGAGAACCCGTGGAGCAATAATCAGAA
Organism: Ailurus styani; assembly: GCA_002007465.1. Lineage (NCBI taxonomy): Eukaryota > Metazoa > Chordata > Mammalia > Carnivora > Ailuridae > Ailurus > Ailurus styani. The sequence continues at coordinate 334,159 of LNAC01000264.1, read as the reverse complement.
ATGTCTGTTTTTTAAGGATTCACGCATCTGTGTGCCCCTAAGGACAGAAATGAAAATAACAATTCAGCATGATAACACTGACATATTGGAAAATAAACTCATTGATTTTCCTTACAGGACAAAAACTGAAATATGACAGGATTTTGTTGCTGTTGTTGTTGTTTTAGACCAAAGACCGGCACTTCTGGTCCCCCTTTTCATCCCCAAAGCCATTTTTCCCGCTACTGCTCTCCATCTGATGCTCTCAGCCCTGGTAATCGCAAGAGAAGATCTAGTTTAAAAAACACAGGAGAGTTCAACCCTAACTTCTACTTACACAGTAAAATATAGTATGTTATCCCTGCAGACAAATATAGAGAAGGATCATCAATTGCTCTTTCCTCCAAACTGCACGATCCTCTGAGTAAAATTAATAAGGACAAACACTATTAGGCCCCATTAGCATGGGTAAAATGTTTATGTAAAGAACCTCTAGCTAAGTAAATACAAATGGTGGTAAATCACAGGCACAGAATCTTTGCTGTGCTGTTTCATCCATCCAGAAGGAAATTTTTGAAGATCTTTGCATGGTTTCTTGTTTCTCATTATTGGGGGTTCCACTCAAATGTCGTCTACTGAGAATGGCCATTCTTAACTATGTCATCTCATAAAACACCCCAAACTCCCTTTTCCACATTACCTTGTTTAGCCTTTATAGCACTTTAATCTTTAGTTACTGTTCTTTTGTTAATTGGCTGTCTCCCCCATTAGCCTATAAGCCCCAGGGGAGCTAAGAGCTTGCCTCCCTGATTCACTACAATATTTCCAATACCCAGAATAATGCCTGGCACATAGCAGGCACAGATGAATATCTGACCAGTGAATGAATTAAAGAAAAGAAATGTTCATTCACACATGGTAAAAAAAAGGATTGCATAAAAATCAAAGGGTGACCAGTTGTTAACCAAGTTTAAGACTAATATGACATGGAAATACTTGCATAGTTTACCAGACAATGCTTATTGCAGACCTCAGTATATTAATCTTCCTGAAATTCTATATATAATAGGCATCTTATATAAGTGTGGAGAATTTGCAAAAGAAATACGCAAATAACAATGACAAATGCAAAGTATTACAGTGAAGTTTGAAAATCAACAAATCTAGGCTTCTCAATGTGACAATTGACTTAAACTTGAATTCCTCAGTAACTGAATAAGAATCAAGTTCCCTTTATGAATTTGCAGATTGAGACACACTGACTCTATCTTCATTGCAAGCTCATGAAACAGCAATTATAAATTAATCAAAGTAGATTGTAGTAGAAAAAAATTCATAATTCAGTTCCCTCATGGGTCACCTATGGACAACCAGACAACATAATACAAAATAACAGAAGTTGTTTATTTCAATATATGTGCTAATTATGTTAAATGCTCTTGCCCAATTTGACTTTGATTTCTCATGAAAAGCTTAAAAAAAACACTATTATTTTTTTAGCCATATAATCAAAATAGGAGTTGTACGTCTCTTAAGGTAGAAAGTATTTTATGGCTTACCTTTTTTCTATAAAAATGTCATGAATTATATGATTCAAATACATAATTAAAGGGGATGACTGAAAGGACTTTGATCAACTCATGTTTCAAGAATATTTGTCTTTCCCCCCTATTTTTAAGTGTCAAATTTGCTGTATGACAGAGCTTCCCAGAGTCACTTCAAACTAGAAAAATTCAGTTGTAGACTCACAGTAGCCCTTCTCACTATATTTAGGGTAGAACAAAATCATTTGAGTTCATTCTGTATTATATTAATAGAAACATAGCATATAAAATTATGTTTTTTAACTTATACAACTTTCCTTGATCTTGCCATTTGGAAAAAATTTTTGTTTTAGATTAAACTCCAGTGATGAAGATATACGTGATTCACTTTATTGTCTGTACTCAAAATATGAAAAGTAGATTAAAACATAATAAAATTTTAGAATCAGGATCTGTTTTACCATGAAAGGTAGACATATGTGGGGAAATGTGGATTTGCTAAACTAGATTTTTTTCTCTCTTTAATGACTTGAGTCTCTTTTTATAATGCAATATCTTTCAAGTCAGAATGCCAAGAAAAATTAATTCTGAAAATCTGCCATACCTATGTTGGAAATACATATGACTGCACTGAAGATTTACCACCGAGAATATGTCCTTACATGGCTGAAAGTTTGGGAAAATATTGAACCTACAGAAGTTAAATGTCAGTTTGTTCAAATCAATGACACAAATTATGAACCCTTTAGAAGAATTCATCATGAAATAACATGGAGACATGTTGATATATATCCAGGACAAGGCTCCAGGAGGCTCCTAATAAATATTCAGTAATCACAACGTAAAAGCATTTTAAAACCCCACATTGTCAGAGCAATTTCTGAGCCTCTCTTTCACTGCACCAAGGAAAGTTTTAATTATTTACTCAAAGATGCTTGCAAGTACTAATAATGCCCTGAGAGGTGATCGATAACTACTGGTGATTGATTGACTGGTGTCTTAGTTCTGGACAGAAGAGTTTCTAAGTCATACAAGCCTTCTTGAAAGATGAAGATTGAAGTATGGAATTGTATGTACTTACTGTAAAGTCACCCCATCTAGGTAAATTCTGAAAATTTTATATAAAACAGACAAGGCCAAAGTGAGATTCAATGTATATTGGGTAACAGAATATTATTTAATAGTTTTTTAATTGAGAAAAATCTTATTGATTTTATAGTTTAATTTTTACTTTAAATGATTTTGGGCTTAAACTATTTATATCTTCTACATTCTCCTGTGTTTCTTTCTCACAGTCACTGCTAAACACAAATTTGCCCCTCCTCTAATGGAACTGCTGCTAAGGACATAGTTACTTGAATATGATTTATATTTTAAAAAATCAAGTCCAGAAATGATACTGCAACATCACTTTCTCATGGCACTGTGGTCTCAATCCTGAGAAAATATTAACAAAATTATTATTTTTAGATATTAAGTACCAGTAATAATATGTCTGGAGATCAGGCTAAATAATATAATAAAACCCACCCTGTTAAGAATGTTAGGAAAAATTAGTTCATGGAAAGCTTAGATTAATTTTTATTTATCAAGTTTTACCCAAACTCATTCTTTCTTCCCTCCTCCAGTTTCTATATATTTTAGGAAAATCCGGATGATATAAAGATTAATGAAAACCAGCTCATAATAGAACTCATTCTTCAGTCTATTGGAAAAGACATAGGTAAGTAATAATTAAGATACAAGCTGTGTTGAAACTGTAACCCTCATATATTGCTGGCAAGAATCTAAAATGGTGCAGCCAGATCAGAAAAGATTTTGGCAGTTCCTCAAAATGGTAAACATAGAATTACCACATTATCCAGCAATTCCACTCCTAGGTCTTTACCCAAGAGAAATGAAAACATATATCCACACAAAAACTTGCATACCCATATTTATAGCAACTTTACTCATAATAGCCAAAAAGAAAAACAACCCAAATGTCCATCTACTGATAAATGGATAAAGAAAGTGTGATATCCACACAATGGAATATTATTCAGCAAGATAAAATGAATTACTGACATATGGTGTACCACGGATAAAGCTCTAAAATATTCTAAGTGAAAGGCGCTAGTCACAAAAGACCACAGGTATTTATTTATTTATATAGAAAAATCGATAGAGAAAGAAAGTAGATGAGTAGTTGCAAAGAGCTGTGGGAGAAGAGTGGGTGGGGTTGGGGGGAATCAGTGCTACTGATTACAAAGGTTTTGGTGGAATAAAAATGTCCTGAAACTAAATGACATGGTTGTACAACCTTGTGAATATTCTAAAAACAATTGAATTGTAGGTTTAAATAGAAAAACATTACAGTATATCGATGATATATCAATAAAGGTATTAAAATACAAGGTGATGTGTTATAATATACAAGTAAAAAGTAAAGTGCTCCTGAAGGATGAAAAGTAGAATGAATAAGTCCTTGTGGGGTAGGGTGAGTGAAGAAATAAAATGTTCAAGTTTTCCTAGAAGAAGAAACATTTACACTGGATCTTAAGGACTAAGGAGTTCTCTGAGTTGAGAACATACATCATGTTAGACTGAGGGGCAAAAGCATAAACCCAGGAAAGACTATAGCTTATTTGAAGGATGATTAGGTAGTAAGAGGAGAGACTTAAGGGATGGACAGTAGTTGCAGTGATAGAGAATGCCAGGAAATAAGACTAAAAAGGCAGGTAGAAATCAAGACTGGGAAGAACTCTTTAGGCCATCCCAAGGAATGATGTATTTCCTTGTAGATGATAGAAAGCTACTCAAATTTTTGTTAAAGAAAATTAAGATACCTTTTTTGTTTTATAGGAATAAATATATCTTTTTCAGGTAAGATGTTCATCCCTGGTCAAAATTCTCTATGGAATCTAGAAATTAATAAGACAATTTAGTGGTTTTGATCTCCCAGCAATTGAATCAATGGGAAGAATAGAACTCTTCCGATCTGGGGGAAAGATTACTTCTAACTCTATGGTTCAAGAAGGAACCGACTTTTTTTTTGTTTTTGTTTTTGTTTTTGTTTTTGTTTTTTTTAAACTTATTTGACAGAGAGAGAGAGCACAAGCAGCGGGAGCAGCAGAGGGAAACAGAGAAGCAGGCTTCCCTCTGAACAGGGAGCCCGATGTGGGACTCGATCCCAGGACCCTGAGATCATGACTTGAGCCAAAGGCAGATGCTTTACGAACTGAGTCACCCGGTGCCCCTGGAACTGACATATTCTTACGGACATACCTCCCTGGCCACGTGTATATCCAATGGTACCCTTGAGCCAAGTAAGGCCAATAGTAGTATACAATGATTCTGCCCAAAGGCTCTGGCCCTTTGTAATCATTTATATTTTCTCTGACTGGGTCTAAGAAATGAGAGCCCCCGTCTGCTTGATGCTAAAACCAAAAAGATAAGTTAACTCAGAGGCTGCTGGTGTCTTTACTGCCAGCCTTACACAGAATAATTGTCTATCAAAATTTAAGCAGAGAAACAAGAACTCTTAGCAGTAAGAAACCTGGATGTCCTTCAGAGAATCATGATGGTATTCATATCACAGCTCCAGCAACCTCTGAGGCCACACCCTTGCCTTTCTTGTAATTTGGTAACATGAGCCATTAATTTTCTCTTTTGGCTTAAACTAGTTAAAGTTGAGTTTCTATCACTTGTGGAAAAATATTTCTAAGAATAGTGGAGTTAGCCAGTTTAGCCAGTCACTGGTAGATTCTTGCTGGCTTATTTGGTGCCAGAATTTATCAGTCATCTGATGTTATGACCTTCTGATTTAGGCCAAACCCGGTTACTTGACTCAGAAGCGAGAATAATGTGTATGCGCTGTGGAAGGGTTGGTGGGTGGGGGGGACTTGAGAGGGAAGAAATGGAGGTGTTCCATCAACTTTGGACATGAGTTCCTGGCCGTAGATGTTGTGATACTCTAAAAGGACACACTTACTTTTAGAAAACCATTTGCGACTGAGAATATAGGTCAGAGATACCAAATACCCAGCACGTCTGTATCCACTGTCCCTTGGTAATTTTGGCAGCCATGGCTGACTGACAACAGAGCTATGTTGCTCGGCCCTAGTGTTCTTCACCAAGAGCCCACGAAGAAGCCACTGACAAGTAAGGAGAGTTTGCAAGAGAAAGTCTACTTGCCAGCCCTGGATCAGGTTAGTAAAAATTAACTCAAGTAACAAAATCATTATGACACCTTTTCTCTCTTCTCCCTAAAGCTGTATCCCGCTATCCATTTAAGGCTGAAGGGCTGCTTTCAGAAAATCTATTATTCATGTATGCTACAGTGTCAGTTTCAGCAAAGCATCACCTTTCTCTAGTGTATGTGCTTCTTAATCCTTTACTACAAACATTGGATGAAAAGATTTCCCTTTGGTGATAAAGAATTCCAGGCATCTGAGAGCAAATGGAAGAGTTATTTCGGGAAGACTTTTTCCCAGAGCCCCTGAAAGCCCACCATGTGTTTGGAGCTAATCCGCCTTTGTCAAAAGTCACACCGTGTATATTCCACTCACCAGATCCACTCTAGACAGAATTCGCAAGAAAGTTGGACCTAGTTCATTAACATAGAAGACATAAAGGCGAAGCCTGCACATGCTTCATTTTATAGATCAGTTCAAAAGCCTGTCAAATCTTGTTTGAATATACCTCAATACTCTATAGACCTTAAGTTAAAAAATAATCTATATTTTCCTACCTGCTGTATTATCTTATTTCCTTAGCCAAAGTAGTAGTGGGGGAAAAATCAACCAGCTGTTTCCAAAATCTAAGCTCATGAATCCTTGCAGCAACTGTTAGGAACCTGTTTTCTTATAAAAACAAACACGTGCACACACACGCGCACGCACATGTGTATGCATGCACGTGCAAACATGGATAAAGGAGATTATAACAAATGAAGGAGATAATTTTAATATAATTTAATGCACATACACACGTTAATGCCAAGGGCAGACATGCGGAAAGTGTGCATGGAGGGAAAACCTTGTCTCCTTTTTCCCCCTTAAAGTAGTCCCACTGTTCTTTATTTCTTCTCACGATGTTGTTCAGAAGAATGAAGGGTCTGAGGTTTTATCCAAATTGGAAGTTAACAAGTTAGCACACCACAGTTTCACAGATTCTGTCAAAAGTCATGAGACTCATAGATCAGAGACTAAGGACTTTATCATTCAAGAATTATCGGAAGCCAGAATATCCGCATTTTCTTGCTCTAGTTCTATAAACCTGACTCCCAAAGGGCAACTCAAAGAGGGTCAGGTGATACCTGTACCAGCAGTAGGTTGTATTAGAGAAGACTCCTGAGCTTAGGGAACCAAAATCTTTTATAATGGATAGCAAACCATTTGTTCTAGAGGAAATACACTATATTATATTATATATCATATCATGTCTTATCATTATTATTATACTAGGGAAAATCTGCCCTTTGCTCTCGAGAGAGACTATCTCTATGTCCCAAGGCTATTTGCTATTTTAAAAAAAATCCTTGAAAAAAACAGCACAGAATGGTAGTCACTGCCTCTGCTCACAAGAGACATAAAACAAAGGGAAACATGGAATATGACCTTCCAACAGACGTATACAACAAATTCTTATTTGTTGGTCAATATGGTTTTGTTCCTACTAAAATATAAGTGAAATTAAACATACTGATCAGTAGATTTCATGATAATACTTTTCACTGAGAAGTATTTTGAATGTAATATTGATTGATTCCTGCCATGTAGCTGAGGGAAATACTGTTAATATATAAATTCAGAAAATATCAAATTTCAAAAGGAAAGAGTTGCCATTTTATCCCCATCTTATTTCAAAAGTGGTACACACATTGTATACCAGAAAATTTTATAATTAGAGGAAGAGTTTCATCTATCTAAAATCAGTCATTTAAAGATGGTATAGTACATATTGGACCTTGCCTGCTTTTGTAACAAATGTGTAAAAAACACGAAAATTAATTTCACGTGACCTAGAAAATAAGCTTTACTTTAATTGACTAAACTTAAATTTACTAAAAATTGACTAAACCAAACATCCTACATTTAAGCCAAAAAGGATAACCCACTTCAGATTTTATAATCAAACTCTGTAGTAAAGTAGTAGTTTACAAATATGGTATTGCTAACTGGAAATAAAATTTGACACACACTACCCTGTAATAGTTAATCAAGTGATTGAAGTAATTCCAATATTTTGACTGTAAATTCGCCAGGTTTGTAAAACGCCATTACCAGTGCACACAATTCCCAGAAGTTCACGCACAGTTCTGGTGCAAAGCGACGATCCCACTTCCAAGCTAGTTTCTGCTTAGGAAAGACCCTCAGCTCTCACTTGGGGCAAAGATTGAGCCCTGCCTGCCTGGATGGTTGCAGGGTTGTGTCTTTTCGAGGTTGGCGCCATCTGTAGGGGACGCTAAACAGAAGAGGCACTGTGAGGCGTCCCCACAGAATTAATATAAATCATTGAGTTGTATGCCAACCACGGATCGAGCATGAACTTGATCCAAGACCACACCTGGTGGGCTTCAGACTAGATTGAACCTCTTGGGCCACCTGCGTTCCATGTGATTAGGACAGTATCCATGGTTTCCAGGCTCTAAGTACTCCACATTCTGGTAGTTTCCTCTGGTTCCAGTGCTCCGGATTTGTCTATTCCTTTCTAAACATAAGTTTGAAGGACACTATATCAGGTTGTTATACTTCAACTGAAGGCTTTTGCACTGACAAAGTTGCCCTCCTTGAGAGTGAGCCGACATAAGGAGATGTTCAGATACTTCCTCTCGGCCCTCCTCCTTGTTTGTATATCGTACTGTAAGCCTGAATGTTAGGCATTAATGTGTCCCTTGTCATCAGGCTGGTCTGTGCCTTATACTAACCATTCCTTCCTTCTTCTGTCACTGCACATAATTTTCACCCTGTTCCAAATTAGCCCATTTCAAGTTATTCTGTGGGAGTGTGGCTTTCTGATTGGCATGGCCTCCACCCTTTAGTGAGGGTTGGTTCAATGGCATCTTTAACAATTTAAGAACACGGCTACAGCATGAGGCATAATGACCACTTTTGTTTTTTCTTTACTTCCTTCATGTCTGAGCAGCAGAGTGTTCGAGGAACCTTTTTAATATGATACAAGTTTGTATTTTTCTTCAGTGTAAAAGCCATAATTAGTTTGTTTCTTTTATATAGCATAAAATGAACAAGATGGATTAGAGTGGTTGCTTCAAGTAATTATGTAATTAAGATGTGTGTGCACTGCTAAGTGAATTCATAATCTTTAGGAAATTCTTTTCAGCTCTAACTAGTGCACAGTAAGTTTTAACTTTTAAAATCTCAACAATTTTTTTTTTCCTTAACACGCCAAATTAGACTTTATTGACATGTTGACCTACAAATTTGCCTGTTTCTATTTACAATTTAGGTGGCATAGAAATGCTCCGGGAAGGCTCATGATCAAGTCTGAAAATCTGAATTACCTAAAGAGTACTTGTTAAAAATTACCTCAATGCACTTTCTGAAACTAATAGTCAACAGCTTGGATTTTATGTACTTCTCACTTCTAAGAGCTTGCTATGAATTAAATCTGTATAGCCTGACAATAACATTATCTGAACATTCAAAATTAATTACATTGCTGCAAATATTCTGCAGAAAGCTAAATCAATATGAAATTCAAAAGTGCACAACAGGCTTATTTGCTTCATAATACATCTATTTACTTTTTTTAAATTATAGCATTGTGATTTTTGAAATTAACCATCATTCTATCCTCATTTGTCTTACATTACCACCTAAACAGAATCAATCAGAAATAAATAGAGAATTTGCTCATTCAACATTTATAACCACCATTCAATAATTCATATCTAATGAACCAGACAATATTCTAACTTGTGTTATAATTATTTTTGTACATGTTTTATATTACCTCTGGACTCTGTCTTATGATCAGCCAAAGCCCCTAGGATAGCACATTGAACATGGATATACACATATATATTCTGAGGGAAGGGATGAAGAGAAGGGGGAATGAAGGGGGAAAAAATGAGAGGAAAGGGGGAAGGGAAGGCAGGTTTTAATTTGTTATTAATTACAAATGTTCAAAAATTAAATACAAGCTTAATTGTAAGAAGTGAGGCTATTATGAAAAGATCCTAATGAACATAACACTTTGACTTTTGCAGTGAGATCATTAAAATTATTTTGACCCTTCTGGATAAAATTTCCTTTTAGAAGAAATTGAAACTCCGATGGTAAATACTTTAATGTCAGGAATAAAGTTAATAGAATATTTTCTGGTTTTAACCTTTAACCTTTAACCAAAGGTATTTTATATTCTCTAAAATAAATGTTTAAATATGTTAATAGTTTATAAACAATATAACTGAATCATATGTTCCACAAATACGAAACCATTCTATCTCTATCTTCAAATGCTCTTACCCAGCTTTGACTTTTTAAAAAAGTAATATAAAGGGGTGCCTGGGTGGCTGAGTTAGTTAAATGTCTGACTTTTGATTATAACTCGGGTCGTGGTCTCAGGGTCCTGGGATCCCGACCTCAGCTAGGGCGCGCACTCAGCGCGGAGTCTGCTTGTCCCTCTCCCTCTCTTCCTACCTTCACTTGCGCACACACCCTCTCTTTCTCTCCCTCCATGTCTAAAATAAATAAATAAAATCTGTAAAAATAAAATAAAAATAAAAGAGCAATATAAAGCCCAGTATTTTTACTAACATAATCATGTTCTTTAGTAGCTATAAATTTTCGCAAGATATTTTTTGTTTCTGACTCCTAAGATTTCAGGTCGTCAAAATAGGAGAATTTTCTTTCTTTCTGGTAACCCGGCAGCACTCCGTCTTTCTCTTTAACTTTGGGTTTGGAAATGACTCTTGTGATTAGCCTCAAGGTGAGCATTGTCCTCAGAGCTTCAACTTGAATTAACCTTATGCTGACTGCTCTAAATCTTCATTTCAAACACTGTTGTCTGTTCGCTGCTTCAAATATCTCCCACTATCTAATTAACATTGCAATCCAAAAGTAGTGTTAATTTCGCTTAAAACTGAACTAGAAATCCACAACAGTTCTCCTTTATTTGCTGTTTCCCTTTAAGAAGCTTCAATTACCCAAGGTCAACCGCGGTCTGAAAAGCTGAAGACCCTCCTTCTGACCAACCTTCAGAAGATGAATATTCACCTGACTTTACATCGCAAGGCCTGCGTCATTCACCTCACCTCCTCTCCTCAGTTCGTGGGCATTTTTTCATTTCACATCGTCAGAAGAAGGGTGAGTACAGTATAATACGGTGTAATATTTTGAGAGAGAGCGAGACTACATTCACATAACTTTTATTACAATGTATTGTTATAATTGTTCTATTTTATTATTAGTTATTGCTGTTACTCTCTTACTGTGCCTCATTTATAAGTTAAACTTTATCATAGGTATGTGTGTGTGGGGAAAAACAGATACCTAGGTTTCAGGTATCTCCTGGGGGTTTTGGAACATATTCCCCCATGGAAAAGGGGATGGGTCTACTGTTTACTTCCCCCCTCCTTATCTTCCTATTTGGATCCATAGTACCTGTACCTCCAGTGACATGCATGAAATAATCCTTGACCCTCCTTAATCTCTCTGAGATGTGACTCCCAACTTGTTCTCTGAATTTTTGTGGCGTTAGACTTTTCTCAGAAAAGAACTGGAATCACAGGGGCACCTGGGTGGCTCAGTCATTAAGCGTCTGCCTTTGGCTCAGGTCATGATCCCAGGGTCCTGGGATCGGGCTCCCCCCTCAGCGGGAAGCCTGCTTCTCCCTCTCCCATTCTCTCTGCTTGTGTCCCCTCTCTGGCTGTATCTCTCTCTGTCAAATAAATAAATAAAATCTTAAAAAAAAAATTGGAATCACAGACTACAAGACTTGTGATGCTTTAAGACATGAACGCATTCACACAGAACTGCTTCCTGTTTTAAGATTGTTAGAGGCAGGCTCAGCAAGAAGAGGGATACTATTTAAAAGCAAAGCCCGGGAATTGTAACATGAACTACGAACTTGGGTGTCAAGTGATCTTGACCAGGGAAATACAACATTGAGAAATTGTATCATATTTAAGAATCAGCAGCAAGATGCCACAAAGTCCTGTTGTATCTCCATCACGATTTATAAGTGTTCCTGACAAAAGATGAAACTTGACACCCTTTGAGGTACACCAGAAACTAGTGAAAATGTCAAGTCATAATGTTACATCCTGAATTTCAGCTGTCTTTTAAGCCTCACTCATCAGCTGTTGATTATTGACCAACGTGTTACAGATGATTAAGTATTTATCCCTGAAAGGAGGCTATTCCAGATAGTTTGGATTTTCTGTCCTTTTCTAGTATTTTATGGATAGTCTATATTTCTAGGATTCTGGTGGGGGCCAAATTCCATTAGGTTTCTCTTTCACAAATACAGTGAATAACCCTGATGTGTGGGCAGCTTATCACTAAGAAAACTTACTTGAATTCTTCTTTTCATTAAGTTTTCTTGAGTCTATTTTACCCTAGTCTTGGATTAAGGAAAAAAATTAAAATCAGTTCCATTATTTTCTGAGCATTCTTATGTAATAGAGTCCAATGGAAACTTTTGAGACACAAAATACACACTAATGTTTTTAATAGAATATTTGGCTCCAGTCAAAGGTAATTCTCTGTCATGCAGCTAAACAAAGAGAAATGATCAGCTTCTTCCCTTCTCCGTTCCTTTCTCAATCGCTAATACTATTTCTACACTTACAGGTGTGGGGCAGCAGAGATTGGAGGTAGGAAGAAGGATCAGGAGAATCCTTATTGAACAGCTTCAGTGCTAAGCAGGTTTCATTCTGAGTCTGGAATTTGTTTGAAGAGGACTCTCTCCTCTTTGTTACTAGGTTTTCTAAAGCCTTTCTCCTCTTTTTCTAACTCTCCTTCCATTTATCAGTGAGGATCTCTGACTTAGAGTTCTTCTCTATTCTGGCCACTTAGACCTTCGTGGCTTTTCAGAAGTTAGGGGTCAAGCTCCAGCAATTCTCTCCATGAGTATCTCCATAGGGCTGTGGGGAGTGGGGGGCGAGCAGCAGGAGGGTAATTAAACCATACACAATCTAATCACATTTACCACATCTTGTTCTTGTTATCAGCTAGCTGAGTCTTTGGGTAGAAGGAGGATTGTAAAAAACTCATGCTGAGATGAGACACTGAAGAAGCAAGAAGTGTAAAGGGAGGTTAGATTGACCCTATAGAAGAATTATTTCCACTCAGCATATGACAAAGGAAATAATGTGTTTTCAGCTTTAGATTCATGAGTTTGTTAAACATCCATTGTATTTGCTGAAGGCTCTGAGAATCCGGGTTTATTAAAAAAAAATTCTAGAATAATTTTTCCTCTAGCAATAGGAAGGTAGTTTCTGACTTTTTTTTTTTTTTTTTTTTAGTCTGTCTTAGAAAGTAATAGCAAAGTGAAAAGCCCAAATGTTTTGGTGTTATCCATATTCACCTATGGTCATGTAGAACTGACCTCACTTGCTTACTGGTAGAATTCTGTCTCAGCCTCCATTCTATCTGTTACATGGCATTTTAAAGCTGAAATTGCTTAGGACCTTTAATTTGACTTCCAAGCAATAGTTTGGAAAAATCCCACAATGGTGAAAAAAAAAAAAAATTAGCAGCCAGAAAGGAAAAGTGAGCTTTGTCAGGACAAAAGGACAGAACTAACCCCTAAAAGTAATCAGACACTTTTCAAAGGAGGTTTCATAAAGTCAAAGCATGTACTAGCTAGATAGAAACTCCACACCAACCAGTTCTCTTGGAAGGTTAAAATTACACCAATTCAATATCACAGCTTTCAGTGCAGTGTTGATATGGAAGTGTGATACTTAATTCAGTGGGATAGAATTTTCCAGTAGAATTAAATCCAAAGCTATGGTTAATGTGAAATATAAAAAGGACATATGTGGTTATCCAAGTATTTGATGCAGCTAATGTATTTGTTCACTGAAACTGTTCAAGATATCCAAAAGTAAATTGATGATAGTGATTTCTCCACCTAAGGGAGGGGAACATGGTAGAAAGGAGACTGGCAAAAGGCAAAAAGAGGATTAGAGGAAAACTAAAACAGACCACTAATCTTCTCTAATTTTTTCTTTGCTTTTTACCTAAATATTCAAAACCCTGAAAATGTGCTTTTTCATGGGCTTCCCAGAAACAAATACATAAAAAGAAAAAACAATCCAATTGATTTAAAATTTTGATCATTGACTTGCCAACTCAGAACAACTTCTGGGAGAAGAATAGACTTAGTCGGACACTAATGTGAGCATATGTGGCCTCCGTATCCTGTGGAGCTGAAGGCTTGTTAACTGGGGCCAAGAGGTAGCCCCTTGAGGCCATGAAGCAGCGTTACCCGGGTCTAGAAGCTGCAGAGCTGGATGGGGCCCCCTTAGGCTCCTGGTGATGGTAGATCATATTCCATTACTGCTGGGAAATTTAAGTTTATATATCCTCTCTTCTATCTTCACACCACTGATTTCTTTAGACCTATGTTCATGTTTTCATAACCATACAGTAGCTACATGGTCAGCCTACCACAGCCTATACTCATGAAAAATCATCCATGGTATTATTTAATAATAATAATTACTAATTTTTTAGTTTAGAAGGCTCACAGCACAGCCTAAAATCCCTGTCTTTTGATAGGGAAAAATAGGAGCCCTTGCTTGTTTGGTCGACTTACACCCAATACCGCTGTTTAGCGAGCTAGAAAGTGTCCAAGTCAGAAATTGAATATAGGTCTTAATTCAGGGCTCATGCTTAAAACACCATTGCTCTTTAACTTTCCCCCCTCTGGGTTTGGCCTTCGCTTGCAATGTTTCTCTAGCTTGCCTGTCAAAAATAAAGTGCTCTCTTAAGTCAATACCTAACTATAGTATTTATTCCTGAATCATTCGGCCAACTTTCATTGTCCACCTAGGGAACTACATTTTTTAAGATCTACTAAATATCTAAAAGGGCAAGGCCTAATCCTATCAAATAACTTTCCATCCAGCTACACAGTGGGGGGGAGGGGCAGATGAGCAGGAAATACTGAAGACTAGATTTTCTTTCATATTACATTATGTGAATAACCTTTAACTCTACCAAAGTGGAAGGCAAGGCCAGCTTCTCTTGTAGTTTCTTTCCTGTCTTGGAACTGTGATGTGCACAAAAATATATACCCTGGTAAAAGGGCAATAACAATGCTAGGTAACAAGATTGAATAGAAAACTCTTGTACACAGTCGATGAACCTTTGTTTTTTTAATTTAAATTTTCTACTAGCATGCAAGGTCCAACTCAAATTCCTTTTAAAAAACTACATAGAGAATAACCTATGTGTCCAGACTGGCAACATCTATTAACAAATTTAATTTCCCCGATCAAATAAGCCATCTTCCGTAAAACATCATCAAAAAATCCAGTTGTCTAGGGGCACCTGGCTGGCTTAGTTGGTTAAGCATCTGCCTCCCGCTCAGGTCATGATTCTGGGGTCCTGCTATCAACCCCCGCATCGGGCTCTTTGCTCCCTGGGGAATCTGCTTCTCTCCCTCTCCCTCTCTCAAATAAATAAATAAAATCTTTTAAAAAATCCAGTTGTTTTGCCTTGGGCATTTCATTAGCTGATACCCACAAATAAATTGCAATCTTTAGAATTTTTATAAATTTTATCTGCAATATACGTTTGAGTTAGTTTTCCTCTAGGCCTAAAATAATCTTAAGTACTTGATTATTTTTCTTCCTGTAATGCTTATTCAGCAGTCAAAATCAGAAGTCCTTTTACTGTGTCATAAGCTGCCACCTAACTCTTGTCACCAAAATCCCCAGGTTCTTAAAACATCAGTGGAGTTCCTAGAAGTTGCCCTTTGAGGTAATGCACCCCTTTGAGTCATCTGTCTTTAATCTCCCCTTCCTTCCCGTGCCCCCCACACTTTGCTTCCCTCCTACTTTAGTTTCAGGTAAAATATTGTGAATGCCATCTGAAGAGTTTCCATATTTTGTAGCTCCCCTGTGGGTTAGCCCCCATCTCTGGGAAGCACAGAGACCTAGGTCTACTCTGTCAGTACTAGTTGACCCTCCTCACAGTGGAGGAAGTCAGGGCTGCCAGAAGAAAGCGTTTCCCTCTAGGATAGGACAGAATAACAGTAATGACATGTAATGTCGAGAATTCCATCCAACAATTATTGAGTACTTACTGCACGCCAAAAAATCTGCTAAATTCATTTCTTCCTTCCAGGAACCTTGTAAGAATGTATTATTCCCTTTAGAAATTTTCAGAAGTGAGGAACGAAAGCACAGAGAAACTGAGTCATTTGCCCAATGTTGTGCAAGAACACACAGCATTGGGGAGATTTTAACCCCAGCAGCCTTACTCCAGAGCCGCTTTCCCGGCAGTATTGCCGTTGGCCCACGGCAGTCTGGGTGGGCCATACCGAGAAGGCAGAGTGGTGGGCTTCGAAGCAAATGAGGATGGATGAGCTTTCTGAATGAACAGTGTTCTGCATATCCCAGACTCCACAGTTGTTTGAAAAGAATAAAAATCAGCGTGAAGGGGATCTCAAGGATGAGTGCTTTCAAGACTGTATATTCATTTTACTCAATCTAGGTGCATAAGAATACAGATGGCTGCATAATTTAAGCCAGTCTGTGTGAATGATTGGCAAAATAACGAAAGCCCTTGGCCTTTGGGAAAATTGCCAGTGTGGTTCCAGATGCTTAAGAAGATGGGCTCCCTGGACGAAGCCAGGTAGGGTCCCTTAAGGTGAATTAGCACCGTTCTGTGAATCACACCCCAGACATGTAGGCTATGTACTGTATTTTTATTTATTAAGCAACCATGAAAGACAAAGAGGCAGAGAATTCCCAAAGCACCAATAAACAATAGAAGAAAGCCCAACTGTTGTTTTGTTCACGCTTCAGTTTTCCCACATGTCCCTCTTCTTCTCGAACTGCAAAATTACCATTCATCCCCAAGTTGACATTAACGAAATGTGGTAATCTGTAGGGATCATTTTCTTTTAGGAGAAAATAGCAATGAAGCTTGCTATTTAAATCTCCTTTCCATTGATGCACTTGAGTATTTAAATTGCACAGTTACAAGTAATGAGCACTTCGTAACATTTTCTGTCTGCATCAGACGGCTCTGTCCCATTATCTCCAAGAAGGTATTTCATTCTGAGCTTCTCCAATGAAACAGAAGAGAAATTTTACCTGTCTCTCTTTTGTATTCTCCTAATTCCTTGGTTCTCCCAAGTCTTAGCCCAACCTCTTTCTGATGCTTGCATGCTTTCTTTAAATAATAAACAGCTCTTGGAAACTGTCTCAGGAATAATGTCTTCTTCCTGCTTTTAAAAAAGCCATCAAAATTAGTAAATCCACGACAGAAGTGTTTTCCTTATCATACCTTCTCTAAATTAGGGATATTATCTTCTGCTGCTGCGAAATTCTTTAAAAAACAGTCAAGATGTGATTACCGTATTTCACTTGGAGCTCTGTGTGTGACTTGCTGAGACAGAGATCCCAGCCAGAGGTGTCATGGTGAAAAAAACGAGGATTTAAAAATAAACTTCCTGATGTTTGGTGACCCAGGCTGTGGGGTGTAGCTCTCACCCTACAATGAATTCTCAGTAGTATTAAAGATTGACCGTCAGAAGTCTCCGTGGAGGTGCAACGTCTGTTTTTCAGTTAGCTTGTGGTTGCCCCTCCCTCAGTGGACTGGATTAATTGAAACACAAGGCAATCAAATGGCCCATGCAGAGTCGTGCCCTGAGTCGTGGCTCAGTTTGTTCTAAACAGTGTCCATCTGGCTGGCAGTCTGTTTTCCATTCTGCTCCCCACCACCCACACCTCCCTCGGCTGGTCTTCCTCACTGTGTCAGGGAGCAAGGGGCAACACAACTCCCATACTTCCTTTATGAAAAACGATATCTCCACCTAGAATACACTAGATCTGTTCATCCCCCGGGGGAGGCCAACCTTTCACATACCACCCACCTCACACCTGTCGCTAATGTCTAGATGTTGCATTACAGTATGTTTTTTTATAAGAACATTAAAAAAAAAAGGGAAGCCAAGTATAAATCCAACAGCAACTCACTATTTTTTGGAATAAACTGATTTATAGACATTGAAATGACATAGCAAAGATAAATATTTGTGAGCTGTTTTTTTAATGACAAGAGAGTATGAAACCTTGTTGAAAACGGTGTTCAGATATTTTAACCGAAACTGCATGAGTCTATATTTAACATCCGAGAGAGTACTTTGAGATGCAGAGAAGAGAAATAGCTCTCAACCCTTCCTTGGTAACTTGTCAAAAAAGAAATGCACGTTGTTACTTTATTCATGTTTCATCACGTTATTTCATATTACTATTTAAAATACATGCCGGGGCGCCTGGGTGGCTCAGTGGGTTAAAGCCTCTGCCTTCGGCTCGAGTCATGATCTCAGGGTCCTGGGATCGAGCCCCACATCGAGCCCCACATCGAGCCCCACATCGGGCTCCCTGCTCGGCAGGGAGCCTGCTTCTTCCTCTCTCTCTGCCTGCCTCTCTGCCTACTTGTAATCTCTCTCTCTCTGAGAAGATAAGATAAATAAAATCTTAAAAAAAAAAAAGTCTGTTTCCCAGTTTGTTTCTCTCCCTGCCCCCCCACCACAGTCATCTGTTAAAAATAAATAAATAAAATAAAATAAAATAAAATACATGCCAAGTATGTATACAATATATAATATTTATAGAATGTAAGACAAATACTCATTTAGCCATCGTTGTCCATTAGCAATAACTATGCTTTTCCATTATGTTGAATTTATTAATAGTAATGTAAAAGTATTAGTATTCCTAAATGACATGTTTAGTTTGGCCTTGATTTCACTTTTGTATTACCACATATATATGTAGATTTGTGTGCACATGATGTTCTTTTGTTGCTCAATATTAACACTGTAACATATGTAATTATTTAAATATGTGACTCTCATTTGTACTTAGAAGACATTGAGTGGCTTCCAGGATTTTGCTTTATGCAAACATAGCTATGAACATTATTGTGCATTTCCTGGTGTGCATAGGCAGAGTATATTCTAAAGAGTGGGACTGCAGTATTTTTTGTCTATCTTTTACTAGGTGAAGCCAAACTGTATCCCAGAGAACCACTGATTAATGAGAATCCCAATCTCCTGAACAATTACAGTTTTAGATAAAAAATTTTCTCCCAGTAGATTGTCAAATGGCAATTAATTGTCATAATACCTTTATTTCTATGATTTTTAAAATTTTAAAAGTTTTATTTTAATTCCATTTAGTTAATATACAGTGTAATATATATTTCAGGCCTACAATACAGTGATTTAACACTTCCATACATGACCCAGCACTCCTTTCAAGGAGTTCATGCCTTAATCCCATCACCTATTTAACCCATCCCCTCAACCACCTCCCCTCTGGTAACCATCAGTTGGTTCTCTATAGTTAAGAGTTTTGTTTCTTTGTCTCTCTCTCTCTCTCTCTCTCTCTCTCTCTTTAAGCTCCCTTTGCTTGTTTCTTTTGTTTCTTAATTCTACATATGAGTGAAATCATGTATATTTGTCTTTCTCTTGACTGACTTATTTCACTTAACATTACATTTTCTACCTCCATCCCTGTTGTTGCAAATGGCAAGATTTAATTCTTTTCTTATGGCTGAATAAAATTCCATTATATATCTATATCTATATCTATCTCCTACCTCTTGTTTATCCATTCATTAATCAATTAATGTCCATTAATCAATGGACACTCGGGCTGCGTCTGTATCTCAGCTATAGGAAATAATGCAATAAGCATAGGGCTGCATGGATCCCTTTGGTTAGTGTTTTTGTATTCTTTGGATAAATACCCAGTAGTGCAATAGCTGATCATAGGATAGCTCTAATTTTAAATTTTGGAGGAAACTCCATACTGTTTTCCACAGTGGCTGCACTAGTTTGCATTCCCACCAACATTGTAAGAAGGTTCCTTTTTCTCCATGCCCTTACCAACACTTACTGTTTCTTGTGTTGATTTTAGCCATTGTGACAGGTGTGACATGCTATATTGTAGTTTTGCTTTGCATTTCCCTGATAGTAAGTGATGATGAACATATTTTTGTGTCTATTGGTCATCAATTGGTCATTTTCTTTGGAGAAAAGTCTGTTCATGTCTTTTGCCCATATTTTAATTGGGTTATTTGTATTTTGGGTGTTGAATTTTAGAGGTTCTTTATATATTTTGGATACTAACCTGTGTTGGACATGTCATTTGCAAATACCTTCCATTTCATTGGTTGCCTTTTAGTTTTGTTGATTGTTTCCTTCACTATGAAAAAGTCCCAACAGTTTATTTTTGCTTTTGGTTCCTTTGCCTCAGGTAACCTATCTAGAAAAATGTTGCTACAGCTATTAGAGAACTTCTGCCTGTGTTCTCTTCCAGGACTTTTATGTTTTCAGGTCTTACGTTTAGGTCTTTAATCCCTTTGAGTTTATTTTGTATATGGTGTAAGAAAGTGGCCCAGTTTTATTCTTTTGAATGTAGCTGTCCCATTTTCCCAACACCATTGGTCAAAGAGACTTTTTCCCATATCGTATTCTTGCTTTATTTGTTGATTAATTGACATAAGCATGGGTTTATTTCTGGACTCTATTCTGTTCTATTGGTCTATGTGTCCATTTTTGTGCCAATACCATCTGTTTTGATTGCTACAGCTTTTTAGTATATTTTGAAATCTGGGATTCCAGTTTTGTTCTTCCTTTTCAAGATTGCTATGGCTATTCAGGGTCTTTTGTGATTCTATACATATCTCATTTGTTCTATGAAGTACCATCCCATTTATTTGTGTTATCTTTAGTTTGTTTCATCAGTGTTTCATAGTTTTAGGGTACAGGTTTTTCATGTTTTTGGTTAGGTTTATTCTTTTTTTTTTAAGATTTTATTTATTTATTTGACAGAGAGATAGACAGCACAAATAGGTAGTAGGTAGAGCAACAGGCAGAGGGAGAGGGAGAAGCAGGCTCCCCGCTGAGCAGGGAGCCCGATGTGGGACTCGATCCCAGGACCCTGGGATCACGACCTGAGCCAAAGGCAGCTGCTTAACCAACTGAGCCACCCAGGCACCCCTGGTTAGGTTTATTCTTAAACCTTATTTATTTTAGTAGTAGTAGTAGTAGTAGTAGTAGTAGTAGTAGTAGTAGTAGTAGTAGTAGTAGTAGTTGTTGTTGTAGTAGTAGTTGTTGTTTTAGAGGTAGAATTTAGTGATTCATCGGTTGCATATAACATCCGATGCTCATTACATCCAGTGCCCTCCTTAATGCCTATCACCACTTTACCCCATCCTCCCCAACCACTTCCTCTCCAGCAACCCTCAGTTTGCTTCCTATAGTTAAGAGTCTGCTATGGTTTGCCTCTCTCTGTTTTCATCTTATTTTATTTTTCCTTCCTCTTCCCTAAGTTCAACTGTTTTCTTTCTTATATTCCATATAAGAATGAAAACATGGTATTTCTTTCTCTGACTTATTTCGCTTAGCATAATACCCTCTAGTTCTATCCACATCATTGTAAATGGCAAGATCTTATTCTTTTTGATGGCTGAGTAGTAGTCTTGTGTGTGTGTGTGTGTGTGTGTGTGTGTGTGTATCACTTCTACTTTATCTGTTCATCCATCGAGGGACATCTAGGCTCTTTCTGTAGTTGGCTATTGTGGACATTGCTGCTATAAATGTTAGGGTGCGTGTGCCCCTTCAAATCACTATGTTTGTATCCTTAGGATTAATAAACTCCACACCTAAAAAACAGTCAGTAAATGGGGTTATTTTCTTAATTTCTCTTTCTGCTGTTTCATTAGAAACGCAACATATTCCTGTACATTGACTTTGTATCCTTCAACTTTACTGAATTCGTTTATCAATTCTAGTAATTTTTGGTGGAGTATTCAGGGTTTTCTGTATATATAGTATCATGTCATCTGCAACTAGTGAAATTTTGAGTTCTTCCTTGTCGATTTCGATGCATTTTATTTCTTTTTATTGTCTGATTGCTATGGCTAGAGCTTCTAATACATGTTGAATAAGAGTAGTGAGAGTAGACATCCTTTTCTTGCTCCTGATCTTAGGGGGAAAGCTCTCAGTTTTTTACCATTGACAATGATGTTCACTATGTTTTTTTCCATATTATGCCTTTATCATGTTAAGGTATGTTTCCACTAATCTTTCTTTGTTGATTGTTTTTATCATGAATGGGTGTTTTACTTTGTTAAATGCTTTTCTTATATCTATTGAAATAATCATATGGTATTCATCCATTCTATTATTGGTATGATATAAACATTGATTTGTGAATATTGACCACTTTTGCAACCCAGGAATAAATGCCACTTGATTGTGGTGAATGCTTTTTTTTTTTTAATGTACTATTGGAACTCGTTGCCTAAAATCTTGCTAAGGATTTTTGCATCTATGTTCATCAGAGATTCAGGGATAACCTGTAGTTCTTCCTTATTGTTTTTTTCTTTTTAATGTCTTCATCTGGCTTTGGCATCAGAGTAATGCTGGTCTCATAGGATGAATTTGGAAGCTTTCCTTCCTCTTCTATTTTTTGGAATACTTTGGGAAGAATAGGTGTTAACTTTTCTTTAAATGTTTGGTAGAATTCACCTGTGAAGACTTCTGGTGCTGGACTTTTGTTTGTTAGGATTTTTTCTGATTATTGATTTGATTTCATTGCTGGCGATAAGTCTGTTCAATTTTTCTTTTTCTTCCTGCTTCAGTTTTGGGAGGTTATATTATTAAAAGAACTTATCCATTTCTTATAGCTTGTCCAATTTGTTGGCATATAATTTTTCATAATATTCCCTTATAATCCTTTGTACTTCTGCAGTGTTGGTTGTTATTTCCCCTCTTTCATTTCTGATTTTATTTGAGTACTCTATTTTTTTAATTAAAAAAAATTTTTTTTGGTGTATGTTGATGATTCTGGCTAATGGTTTATCAATTTTGTTAATCTTTTCAAAGAACAAGCTCCTGGCTTCATTGAGCTGTTCTTTTATTTTTGTTTTATTTTGTTTTGTTTGTTTGTTTTTGTTTTAGTTTCTATTTCACTTCTGCTCAAAACTTTATTTTATCCTTCCTTCTACTGGTTTTGTGTTCTGTTTTTTTCTTATCTTTCTAGCTCCTTTAAATGTAAGTGTAGGTTGTTTATTTGACATTTTTCTTATTTCTTGAAGTGGGCCTGGATAAATTTCTCTCTTAGAATAGCTTTGCTAAATCCCAAAGATTTTGGACCATTGTGTTTCATTTTCATTTGTCTCCATGAATTTTTTAAAATTTCCTTTTTGATTTCTTGGTTGAAACATTCATTGTGTAGTGGCATGTTATTTAACCTCTATGTATTTGTGTTCTTTCCAGATTTATTCTTGTGGTTGATATCTAGTTTCATAGTGTTGAGGATGGAAAAGATGCATGATATGACTTCAGTCTCTTTTAATTCACTGAGACTTGTTTTGTGGCCTAAACTGTGATCTCTTATTTACATTCAAAGCAGTTATTGGTTTGTATGTACTTATTGCCATTTTGTTACTTTTTTATGATTATTTTTGTACTTCTGGTTTTTTATCTCTTGTTCTCTTCTCTCATAATTTTTTTTAAGATTTTATTTCTTTATTTGACAGAGAGAGAGAGAGATCACAAGTAGGCAGAGAGGCAGAGAGAGAGGAGGAAGCAGGCTCCCTGCTGAGCAGAGAGCCTGATGCAGGCCTCAATCCCAGGACCCTGAGATCATGACCCGAGCTGAAAGCAGAGGCTTTAACCCACTGAGCCACCCAGGCGCCCTCTTCTCTCATAATTTGTTGGCTTTCTTAAATGGCATATTTTCATTCCTTTCTCTTTATTTTTTGCATTATCTATTATTGGCTTTCAATTTGCAGTTATTATTAGGTTTCTATATAACACCTGCATTTAGCAGTCTATATTAAGTTGATAGTCATTTTAGTTTGAACTCATTCTAAAAGCACTAAATTTTTCCTCTCCCCCTGTTTTAGGTATATGATGTCATGATTTAGACTTTTATATACATTTATTTTGTGAGTCCCTTGACTGATTTTTATAGGTATAGTTAGTTTTGCTGCTTTTGTGCCTCCTACATTTTTTTTTACTCCTGCTTATGGTCTTTACTTTCCCCTTTCAAAGAATCACCTTTAATATGTCTTATAAGGCTGGTTTAGTTGTGATTATTAATCCTTGTAACTTTTGTTTGAGAAATTCTTTCTCCTATTCTGAATGATTGCCTTGGCAGATAGACTATTCTTGGCTGCAAGGTTTTTTTCTTTCAGCACTTGGAATATATCATACCACTTCTTTCTAGCCTGCAAAGTTTCTGTTGAAAAATCAGCTGATAGCATTGTGGAGTTTCCCTTGTATGTAACTGTTTTCTTTTCTCTTGTGCTTTTAAAATTCTCCCTTTACCACTACCTTTTGCCATTTTAATTACTATTTGTCTTGGTGTGAATCTCCTTGGGTTGATTTGGGGGGGCGTGTCTCTGTGCTTTCTGGTTCTGGATTTCTGTTATCTTCCCCAAATACGGGAATTTTCAGCTATTTCTTCAGATTAATTTTCTCCCTCCTGCCCTTTTCTTTCTTCTTTAACTGGGATCCCTATTTTGAGACTGTTATTATACTTGATGGTATTGCTAAATTCCCTTAATCTAGTCTCTTTTTATAAGCCTTTTTTCTTTCTCTTATTCAGCTTGATTACTTTCCATTACTTTGTCCTCCAGGTCACTGATTTGTTCTTACACTTCCTCTAGTCTGCTGTTATTCCCTCTAGTGCATTTTTAATTTCAGTTACTGAATTTTTCATCTTTGATTGGTTCTTTTTTATGTTTTCTATCTCTTTGTTAAGGGTCTCAGTGAGATCCTTCACTCTTTATATGTTCCAGTGAATATCTTTATAATCATTACTTTAGATTCTCTATCAGCATATTATTTATCTCTATTTTGTTATTTCTTTTGCTGTGATTTTGTCTTGTTCTCTTATTTGGTAGATATTCCTCTGTCTCCTAATTTTGTTTAACTCCTGCGTCTATTTCTGTGACTTAGAAAATCAATCATTTCTCCTATTCTTGAAAGTAGCGGCCTTATAAAGATGTAATGTCCTGCATTGCAAGGTCCCCTGTTTACCAGAACCTGGCAGTTCAGGTGTATTTCTTATGTGTGTTGTATGCAGTCTATTGTTATGGCTAAGCCACATTTATCTTCAGTTGTCTGCAATGGCTTCCTTTACCTACTTGGGCAGAGTTTGGTCCCTTTTTTATTAATGGACAAATTTGGAGTTTCCTTGGCCTTGAGTGGGTCAGACAATGCTTGCCAGAGGTGCGGTAGCACCAAACTGCAGGGAAATTTCTCTTTGCTGTCCTTTGAGAAGCTTTCATTGGTGGGCAGGTCTATGATCCAGACCAGTTGTCTGCCCCCAGCCCACTCCTGGGGCCCAAGAGGGACTTGTGTATGTGGTTATCTTCCCCTATCCCCAGGGCTGGAATCACTTTGGTGTGCTCCTGATCATTATCAGGTCTGCTGGTACTATGCCATACTTGTGGATCTGTGTTGGATGGACTTCTGCATAATGCTTGTGGGATGGGTTAGGTCTATAGGAGAACACAGGGGTGGGGGTGGGCTGCAGGGTATTAGTAAGTTTGGGGCTAATGTGCTTTGTAGGGGGACCTCTTGCTTTTCAGAACTGCTGAGGGTGGGTTGGAGGGGGCATGTACACAGGAGAATGCTGGGGCAGGGAGTACTGTTAGCGAGCTATGTGGAGAATGTGTGGAGCTTGTTCCTACAGGTGTTAGTATATCTAGGCTGGGGGGTTGGGGAGGGAAATGATACCTGACAGCCCCTTTATTTTTGGAGATGGCTCCTAAAGATCTCCACCCTTCCAACACATGCTGTGAAATTAGTAAACAAATCTCCCTCCTGTACATTCTAGTCACTTTTCAAATTATTGCTTTTATACTGTATTTCAGTAGGGCTGTTTGTTGTACTGTCTCTTTAAAGGAGTGGGGCAGGGGAGTTCAGTTTCCCCATTGCCCTCAGTATCTCCTAGAGCTGTGCTTGCTAATTTTTAAAGTTCCAGGTGTTAAGCATATTCTGACCCCCGCCCCCCTCCTCCCCGGCAATCCCCAATTATAAGAACTCAAAAATTTAAGTCCCTCTGGTTTTCCAAGCCAAATGTTTTGGGGATTCACCTTCCAGGAGTCTAGTGTGGGGTCTACTTCTGTCCCTTCTCAGTGCTTGCCGTGTCCCTTCCTCTTGTGGACAGTTTGGGGTCAGTTTGGTTCTCGACTGTGACTTCACTCTTCCGTATCTTGTTCAACGTGGTTTCTTCTTCAGGTTTAGCTGTGGCGAGTCTGTTCTGCCAGTCTTTGGGTCATTTTCTGGGTTATTTACACTGATGTGGGTGTTGTCTAGGCATATCCATGGGATGAAGTGAGCTTAAGATCCTCCTACTCCACTGTCTTCCCCAGAAGTCTAATCATTTCTTTATATATTCAATTTTACATGTCCTGGGTGCTAACTTTTATCAGTTCTAAGTGTTAAGTGTGATTGTTACTGTGTCTTAGTTTGCTTATTTTCTCACTCTCTTCATGGTCTTTTTTAAGAACAGAATTTCTTAATTTTAATGCAGTACAATTTAGCAATTTTTCCTTATTCAGCTATAATTGTTTTCATTCAATAGTATGTTGCCACCACTAAGTCATAGATACATTTTCCTATTTAATTTTCAATTTTTAAAAATGCTTTTTGTCACATAATTTTTATCAGTCTTGAAATTATTTTTAACTAACTGTTCAAAAACAAATCTACTGCTCTATAATTTCATTTCTAGTCATATTTCCATATGCTTATGATTCTGTTTCTGGATTCTTTATTCATTGCATTCATTTGTTTTTTCCTGTAATATTGATTGTATTAATTACCATTGTTATTTACTAAGAATTCCATGTAGTGGGCAAATCTTCCTGATCTAATTTTTTTCTTCAGTAGTAAGTGGCCATTTATGGAGCTGTGCTCTGCACATATGATTTTAAATCTGCTTATCTAGTTCCATGAAAAACTATTTTGGAAATTTTATTGGAAATAACAAGAATCTCTGGATCATTTTGGGGGAAAACTGACAAATTTATGATACTGAGCTTCCCCAATCAATATACATGGTCTAACTCTCCATTTATTTAGGTTGTCTTGGATAGCTTTTAGTTAATATACTAGTTCTCATAACAGACTTGCATATTGCTTCTAGATTTATTCCTATGCTACATTTTTTGCTGTCATTGTATAGAGCATCCCTTATTTGGCAATTTCTAAGCCCTATTTGCTAGTGCATAAAATAAAAGTGACTTTAGTACCTTGAATCATTTATCCAGCACCTTGTTAAATCACCTTATTAATCTCCATGATTTGTAGATTTCTCTGGGTTTTATCTTTACTTTAAGATAAGGATCTTTCCAGGGTATACTGCACCCTGGAAAAGGCTGTGAGAAATGGACATCCAATTTAGTTCTGAGATGCATGTGATAAGCTGTAAAACACTGATATAGGGAAGAATGAGACCAGTGCACAAGTCACCCAGGTATCCTCAAACTGAGATGTCTCTGAAGATGCTTGTGTAGAAGATGTCTGAGTGATCTCTTCTAAGTCATCCATTTCATTGCTCAAGTTTGAATCAAACTCTCCAAGAGCTTCTTCCATAGGTTTGTTACTCTCTGCAATCTTCTGGTTCAAAAATTAATCTTGAATAATTAATGACAAACATTTTCCCTTAAAAAGTAAATGAAATATAATAGAACATTAAACAAACATTGTAAAGTAGATAAATGATAGCATTGTGTATGAATACAAAATGTTTTGAAAGCATCCTTCCACTAAGTTCATTTTTCTGCAACAAGTATTTACTGAGGGCCTTTATGCAAGACATTGACCCATTAAGAAAAGTATTTGTTTGGTCATCCCTATCCTAGGAAAATTAAGAAGATAGTAAATTTAACTAATTTAAGCCATCAATCTTAGAAATAACCCCCACCCCTGTCTTTATTCTGTAATAGGTTTTTCACCCTGATTTATTGGATAATTGCCTAATCCATCTTGAATATGTAGACAAGAATTCATCAACCTGAAGTACTTAAATGTATTCATCTTTGAAGGAAAATTCCAACTAGCTAACCATTATGTCCTAATTCATTAGCTATGGTCATCACTCAACACTTTCTAAGGAAAAGCCATACAAGGAAAATACTCATGAGAGTTCTTTTTCTTACTCAATGAAAATTCTCATATTTTTCATTTCATCTCTAAAACATGAAAATACTATCATAATGGGTAGCCAACCCAGATGCAGAGAGTTCTAGAGATATAATTCGTGGATCTACCTCTTATACGGGGTCAATCCCTGTAAGCATAGGAAACCCCTATACATGGTGTGGATCTTCAGTAATTGTTGTCTTCTCACTTTCCTTCTCCTTTATCCTTGTGATGGGGGGTGGAGGTGGGGGAATAGCTTTTAGAGGAGGTAATACTATGAAGACTCAATTACATGTTAGGTATTTGAGAGATTCAAAATATTAAATGTCCTTTTAATTTACTTTCCTGTTTATTTGAATTACTCAAGTTTTTTACACTTGTTACCTCTGCTAGTAATACAGGAATGTCTTCATATATAATAAATGGAAATAGTATTGATGTATATTTGGTAAAAGTGCAAATCCTCCCCTGTTGCCACCCAATCTCATGTCCCACTCAAGAGAGAATGAAAGCAGCATACTTTGTAAACTTTAGAACATTTTTTCATACATAAACGTATATATGGACAAAAAGAATGTATAGTCTATATGGCTTTTGTTTTAATAGAAATGAAATCATAAATATTTCTGTAAAATTATTTTCTCATCATAATAGGTCTTAAAGATGTTGCCATGTTTATATAGCTTAGGATAAGGACACCTGGTGGCTCTGTTGGTTAAGCATATGCCTTTGGCTCAGGTCATGATCCCAGGGCCCTGGGATTGAGTTCAGTATTGGGCTCTTTGCGCAACAGGAGCCTGCTTCTCCCTGTGCCTGCTGCTCCCCCTTGCTTGTGCTCTCACGCTCTCTCTGACAAATAAATACATAAAATCTTTAAACATAAATATAAAGCTTCATATATTATCTAATCACTTACTTATTGATGAAAATTTATAATATTTACATTTGTTTATATTTTTATATCATCCTGCAGTGAATATACTTATACATGCCTCCTTTCACAACAGTGAACAGTATCAGAGAAGATACTTGTACATCCTATTTTCCCAAAGGAAAATAAATCCTACCAAGACCTCCCACTTACACAATCTTGCATTAGCAGAATCAGACTCATGGTCCCATAAATTGATTACTTCCTTAATCCACAGTATACATCCAGAAGATTCCTTTAAATTTAGTTATGTGTTTCTCAGTATGTCAATCTAGTAAATTTCATGTCCAAGTACTCTGTATTTTCTCAATTCAATCACCTGTATCAGATTCTGCAAGATTCATTCTCTGGATTAGTTATGATTTCTAGTAGCCAAGAGTTGCCTAATATATGATACAATTCAAGATGCACATGGTAGAAAACAATTGCTTAAATTTGGTTAAATGCAGACTAGCTGAAACCCAACTATTCAAATCAATAATTTATTCAAAAATTAATATGTACAAGAACTCTGTTAAAATGAATATATGTGGGAACTGGTTTTTCAAGTATTAATTCTTTTGCATATTGTACAGCCATCGTTAACCTTTTTAGCATTTGTACAGACCCTTTTCTAAAATTGTGAAGTGTGTGTATTATAGATTATATAAATATTTATATCTTACTTGCCAGTATAAATGAGATCATAACATTATTTTATAATTTACCATAATTTATTTAGGCTGCTTTTGTTGCATGTTTTGGAAAGTTTGAATTTTTGCCATGTTAAAATTTTGTAGATATCTTTCTCTAATTTTTCAGTACCAGTTATCAGGAAATTATTCCTATATTGTTTGCTTAATTGCTTATCTTTACCTGTATTTTAAATACATTCTTAGACAATTACATTCACTCTTTAATTTTTGATAGGGAAATGTTAGAATAACCTAAATGTCAAAAGTGGTGAAGGAAAGAAAACCCTGTTCCATTTTTCCCTTGAGCAAAGATGAAAATATAGCCAAATAAGCATGATTATTTTTGAATTGATATTTTTAAAGTAGAAAAATCGCATCCTTCAAAACTTCAGTTCTTTTTTTATTAATGATTCATTATTTCATTAGTTGCTTCTCTTTCTACTTTTCCATCCTAGAAGAGAAATGTGTTTTATTTTGAAAATAAAAAATAGCATTGATAAAAAGAGAACAGAATAAAGCCTAGAATTTTACTGTTCTGAACCATCCATTAACCTTTTTGTTATCTTACCTAGTCTTTCTAAAATATAAAGTATGATTAGTAAATATATATATTTACATTTAATCTGTACATCTTCTTTGTCAACAGAAATGGAATCATATCATTATTTTGTAACCTAAGATAATTTATTTAGGCAACTTATTAAGTTGTTAGATATTTATTTTATTCCAACATATTCTTATCCTAACAGAATGTGCAGGAATAATTTTTATATCAATTATAAACGTAAAAACAAAAAAGTAGAAAATGAAGGAAATGGTTAGTTAAACATGAAAAGAACATGACTGAACATACTATTAGGTATTAAAAGGCAAAAGTAGAAAAATATCCATATATTGGAAAAGAATACATAATGTGCATGAATGCCTTCAAAGTGCCCCACGGTGTACCAAAGATGACTAATACCAGAAAAAAAAACAGTGTCTAGGAATTTTCATTTAAACCCCATCATCATTTCAGCCAAAATGACCTGTTGACCAACTTGCTTTTAACCAAATTGCTTTCAACAAATTATGTTCTATAAAATTGCATTTGTTCAAATTGCTTTTTTTTTTTTTTTTTTTTTTTTTGCTAAGTGGTTGTCAAATCATATACTACTATCAAGGACAGAATTAGAAATCTAGAAGCAGTTTTTGTTTCATGCTTAGTTCTTTAAGCCAAGTGTGTTGGTGTTTCTCTATCTCTTTCTATCTTTGACCATCCTTATTCTTATATTTTATGATGAATCAGTCCCTATGGAGGATCATGTGATTCTTTCTGTGGACACCCTTTGAAAGACTACCTTCTCCACACCTTACCTTCAGAAATACTGTAGAGTGATGGCTTTTTGACCATATTATATCTAACTCCTACTTTCAGTTTATCTTCTAGTTTGGGGACGTTCCTTTCAGTAATTTCAAACTAAATTTCATATATCATCTTTTGCCTCTCCTTATCAGATGAAGACTAAACATTTCTAGTAAACTCTTGAATAAATCTTCTGGTGTTATATAAGCAATGAACTAATCAACTAGGCTATTCCATTGTGCATTGCAAAATTTTATGATAGCATTCTCTTTCCACATATACCCAGAACACTATTTCTCCATCCTTATAGCTTCATCCTTTAATTCCCAGAGCTATCTGTACAATGTTATTCTCACAGTAGTAATGTAATAGAAAAACACCAAGTTATTATATACCAGCATTCATAACTTCTCTCCCCTGAATTCCAGGAATTCTTGTTTGAAAGGTCATGTATTGGCCTCTTCATCACAGCCTCAGATCCAAATAGCAGGCCCCAAATCCCCATAGTCTGTGAGACTACACTTTCCAGTGACTGCACAGGGCAAGACAATGGTGTGGTATGATAGGTAGCTTGCAAGAACTGTAGTTGTGTGGGGCATGACAGTGTGTTGAGTGAGGGTTAAGAAATCAGGAGTAAGTGAACTAGAATTGCATAAAGGAATAGGAAAAATTTTATTTTATTGTATGTATGTGTGGTTTTCTTGAGTGTATAATATGGAAAGAGGAAATTTTATCTAGAAAACGGGTCATGTTAAACTTCCTCTGTCATGCACGGAGCAAAATGCCTGGGCTAGACTTGTTAAGGTAGAAAACAATGATGCCTCAAAGCTTCTAGAGTCAGATCTGTGTTTCCTTTTAATGTGACTCTGCAGAGGCTGGGTCTCTGTGGGGACGCAGCTTATATATATGATCATCTGGTCAAGAGCTGAATAGCATGTCTTGACCACTTTCTCACACAAGTAAAATTAGAACAAAACCACTCCTACCTGATGACAAGCTCCCAGGGAACATTCCAGTACCAGGGAGCAAGTCTGGCTCTCTTGCCCTTAGTTTTGCTCCATCCACCTAACAGAAGTTTGCATAGAAATCATCAACTGTATTCTATCTGAGATTCCTCTCAACTCTGATGTAAGCCCATATCCTATTTTGCATTAATCCCTTTTAGCCTAACTACAGCACACTCAGCATCTCATTTGACTATGGAACACAAATCTGTCATCTGAGCAATATTAAAGTCTTGCCATAACAAGCCTGGTTACAGTACTTATGAAATTGCATGGTTCTGCAGAGAAAGCCTAGAAAACATGACCCATCTGTACATTCCTCTGTATCTAATGACATCCTTTTACCACTACCACGCCAAGACAACCAGAACTCACACTGGCAGGAGAGGGGTGGAAGTAACACTGGAAATACATCAGATGCTGAATTCAAATGCTATGACAGTGGCAGCAAGACTGTGCACATCATTTCAAAAGAAACTCAGGGGTGGGCGGGAGAAATAGGGGATTGGGATTAAAGAGTGCTCCTCTCATGATGAATACCAGGTAATGTATGGAAGTGTTAAATCACTATATTGTACACCTGATACATATATTACACTGTATATTAACTAGCTGGAATTTGAATAAAAACTTAGGAAAAAAAAGACTAACTTCAAGAATTTCCCTGGACCTGCCACGTCATCTCTCTCTGTTTCTCGCTCTCCTTGCCACCCTTGTCTGTTATTACCCCTCAGAAGCAGATCCTCATGTTGATGCTTATCTGATTTACCATTTCCTGCCTTGTGAAGATTGTATGGGTCCCTACTTTGTGTTTCCCCTAAGACTACCTATTTTGTTCATCAGTGCATTCCCAACACCTGGAACAATGTTTGCTATCCAGTATGTGTACATATGTCTATAGGCTTTATCGTTTCTACTCCTCTCTCCGTTCGAACAGCTCAGACTATGCACCTTAAGGGGGCATACAGGATCTGCGCCAACTTTAATCATCAAAGGAAAAAAGGTTTGCTCATGATAGTCAAGTTAAAGATTGGAAAGATAGAGCTTTTGGAAAAAGCAGAAAATCCTGTTAAGAAGAATAGCTAAGCACCAAATGATGTTTTGCAATTAGTTGCAGTGTTCTAGGAGCTGAAGTTGGTGAAGAAACTAAAACTGTTTTTTGAAAATATGAATATTTTGTTTATTTGTTTGACAGTTCTACTATATACCTGGCTATGTTCTAAGCACTGGAGGTGGGGTGAAATGAAGAGATTCAGTGTCCTTCATGCAGTGCATTATTTAAAAAGTGGGAGATAGAAAATACATATGTAAATGAGCAAACAAGACCATTTCTCATGTTAGTAATTACTATGAAATGATAAAAACTGGGTAACTGGATACAGGGTTTCTAGGAAGGGTCATTACTTTTGTTTGTGTGGTCAGAAAATGCCTGTCTGAGGATACTGTAGTAGAGAACAAGAGCGAGAAGCAGGGCCATGTGCGAACCCGAGAGATCATTCCAGGCACAGAAAAGGGAACGTGTTCAAAGGCCCTGAGGCGGGAATGAGCTCAGCAAGTTTTAGGGGCAGCACCAGTGAATGAAGTGATAGAACATAAGGGCACCAAGTGGGTACAAGTCTGATAGATCACATAGGGAAATGGAGGCTATAGAAAAGAGCATTTTCATCCTAACTTTAAAAAGAAGTCATTAGAAGGTTTTTTAGTGAAGAGTGTTATGCTCTGATTTATGCTTTTAAGGATCAGGGAAGTTGCTGTTGAAAAGATTTGGTGGGTCCTGTCAGCTTGCCACACAAAATCTGTGCCTGATACCGTGAGATTCCCTAACAGCCAGCCAGCTGTACAGAGAGTCATGATGAATAAGACAGCAACTCTCATTTTAGTTAACTGACAGTTTAAAAATTCGTATAAAAAAGTAAGAAAAAGGCAGACAACTCAATACAAATTTGGACAGTATATTTCTAATGAATGGCACTTCATGGAAACAGCTATCTAAATGACCAATAAAAGATGTTATATATCATTTGTTGTTAGGGAAATCCAAATTAAAACCATAATAAGTATCACTATATACCCACCAGAATTGCCAAACAAACATAAAACACCACCACCAACAACAGTTAAAAGCCCCTGTCAAGTGTTTGGGGTAATTAGAATTCTCATGCATTGCTGGTAGAGCTGTAACCTTCCTTGGAAAAGTTCGATGACATCGGTAAGATATGCTGGGACTGACTCCGCTGGCTTGTGAGACCGGCCACTGGGTGATTGAAGTTGACAAAGGTGGAAATAGTTACATCCCAGAAATTGACATATACCGCAAATCAGAGTTTGCTTGCTTCGTTTTGTTTTTTTCTCCTAGAGACCTAATAGTTAAATATTCAGCACGTATCACTAAAGTTAAGCATACATATTCGTGGCTGAGAGACTCAGACTCATATTCTTAACCTAAGTATTCTATCTGGAATAATGAAATATTATATAGCAGGAGGCAATAACATGGATGGATCTACAGAGATAATAATGAGGAAAATAAGCCAGAAAAAGAAGAGCATATAACGTATGATTCTATGTATATAAAGTTCAAACTTAGCCTGAAGTGATCTGTGGTAAACTGTCCAAAGTAGTCAGAAAAGGAGGTGGCAGGGACTGTTAGTGGGAGAAAGGGTTCCAACTATGCTTTCTTTTCTAATATGTGTGCTGATTACATGGGTGTCCTCACTTTGTGAAAATTTATCAAGCTTACTGTTAGGCTTTGGGTACTTCTGTGTATGTATGCTATCCTTCAATAATTGTTTTTAAATAGTAAAGTAAGGAAATTCACATAACACAGAGCCAATAAACGTTCACTGGTATATTATTAAAGGTAAAGGAACTAGGTTTCTTTATTTCAAATATTTGGGCAGGATATTTAATAACTTCCATTATCAGCATAGAAAAAATTTATATCTCATCTGTAAGTATTATTTAAAAAAATAGTCTCTAATTTGGATAATACAACTCTTACTATATTTGGTAATACTAATATTAAAAAAGGAAAATCTCTAGAATTTTGCTTTTTCATATTTTAATTGCATATGAGAGTCACCTGGGGGACTTGTTATGAATTGAGATACCTGAGGCTCTACCACAGAAATTAATTCAGTCGGTTTGTTGGACCTGGATATCTGCATTTTAATATGTGTCTCATGTGATCTGAAGTAGGTAAACGTATGGGGGAAAACACTGAAAAAAATGATTTAGAATGTTTTCCCAGGACTATATATAAAGAGAGAGAGAGAGAAAGACAGAGAGAGAGGAGGAGAATACTGTATATTGTTCTGGTGGGTAGTTTCCAGTGAAGTAAGAGTTCAGTATTAAGGTAAATGATCAAAGAATTATAATTATAAGTTCTCACACTTAAAGAGTTGTGCACGTAAATGTTTATCAGTTGAAATTATCCTGGTCTAAAAAGAATTATTAAAATATATTTTCATGTAAATTTTGAAAGATATATTGTAATGGAGGAATAGTAAATGAATTACCAAGTATATATACAAACAAATGTATAAGTTGTTAGGGATATTTACTTATAAATTTTTGGTTAAAAAACTTACTTTAACTCATTCTCGGCTGACAAAATACACCCTAGAAAATGGAAACTTAATCCTAGAGATTTCAGGATTATTTGCAACCATTGTGGGAAAACACGTTACTTCAGTTTATTTTGCTCTATAGATAACTCTCTTATGTCATGTGGAGCTGCCCACAATTCTGTTTTAATAAAGGCTGGTGTGAGTGAGGAAACAACTACAGTATTATTAAGGAAATATAAAGTATCATCGAAGGAAACACAGCCAATGAATGTTTAAGTATATAAAAATGGAGCTGATTCATATATGTTATAATAGGGTAACGACACATGTAAGTGACAGGATATATGACAATATAGCTGATAAAACCTTGATCTCAAACACATGCACGCACACACACACATATATATAAAGGGACCAGCCACAATATGGTGAATCAGTAGTCATTATAGTTAAAAAACAAAACAAAACAAAAAAACTTACCCATAAGGAAAGAGAAATCATTAGACATAACAACAACAACAAAAAAATGCACAGAAATACAAAAACAATGTTGTTACCATTACAAATACACAATGCGACCTAACTGTATAGTGCTATGTACTGGCTCATTCCTCCTTCAGGGCAACTGATTTTAGTGTAACAATATCATTGAGGATCTACCTACATGAATAATATAATATCTATATTAAAATGTGCTATAGAATTATGCACATTTGGAAATACAAATATTCTGTAAATTGTAAAAGTCAAAATGAGAGTATATATTTTAATAGATTTAAGTGTGTAAAATGAACACTAGGAAGAATTGAAATAAAATTTAATATTTTTCCTTCTCATGTCCACAAGTGTTTTATTTTTTCATAAAGTTTCTTAAGCATCTTAGGCAGTAGATAATTTAAATTCCCTGACACACTGTTTATCAACAGAAAAAGAAGGCTTATCTTATAAGGAAGAGTTATTTTTGTTTCTCTCTGTTAATGGACCCAGAATCAGCTTCCTTGGACAGTTATCTATTCATTTCTTTGTGGATGATATAGTCTCTCAGAATAACTTTTACCTCTTATCTTTCTGGCATCTCAACCTAAAATCTAAGGCAATAAAGATCACATTTCAGCATTTCCCTTACTAAGGATTTTTACTAATGTTCTCAAAACAACTAATGACACTCAGTATTAGTGGTGAATTAGTGGTGAACACAGTCCATTTTCTAGATTTGGGATCCCATTCTGCTAGCTTCAGCAGGTACTGCACTCTTCCTTCACTGGATTTACACTCATATCCACTTGCCTGTTGATTACTCTTGTGTTCCCAAAGAATGGGATAGAGGATATGCCCCAACAAACACAACTCTTTGTTCCTAGCTGGGCTTCTGCCAAAACCCTATCTATTCGCCAAGTGTTCATTCAGCTGACCAACTGTGAAGGCCTCAAGAATTGCATGTGTCCTTTTCCTGAAGGCCTAAAACAGAACTAAACCTCCCTTCACAGTACTCATACCTTAACCTGACTTTTCTAAATTCTCTATAAGGAAAGAGGCCTCAAGAGCAAAGGAAAAATAAATTTTTTTAAATGAATGATCTCAGACATTCTTTTAAATTCTTACATTGTTACCTGATGACCTGGTCTTCTCCAAGGGCAGGGTCAAAACAGGACATTAATTGGTGACCAGACTGCTTAATCTTAGCATCTCAGAACTCACCCTGATGATAGATGTGTGAGGAGAGAAAGTATGCTCAATTTTTGAAGTCTGAAAAATATTTTCTGAATATATGCATAATAATGCCTATTAACTAGCCAAGTAGCATCTTTAAGGTTTTTTTTCCCCTAGTATTTCACTTTCACCCTTTTCTTGGAAAAAAATTAAAGGTATTTATATAGTTTCTTCATGTACTCCAGTTTATTAAGAAACTTAAGACTTGAGTATGGGGGAAGAGGTAAAGACAGTTTGTGAAATATCTGGGAAAGGCACCTAGAGGAAAAATTTATAGGGCATGTGCAAGTAACATTTATATGAAAATTTTAAAGGACTATTGGGGCACCTGAGTGGCTCAGTCGTTAAGCGTCTGCCTTCGGCTCAAGTCATGATCCCAGCGTCCTGGGATCAAGCCCTGCATCGGGCTCCCTGCTCTGAGGGAAGCCTGCTTCTCCCTCTCTCACTCCCCCTGCTTGTGTTCCCTCTCTCACCGTCTCTCTCCATCTGTCAAATAAACAAATAAAATCTTTAAAACATAAATAAAATAAAAAGACTATCATTGTTTCCAGACCATTATATTGCTCAGCTACATAATTTCTATTGGAACATAAGGAAGTGGGCAAGCGGAGGGAAAACTTGAAACTTGAAATGTAAGTTATAACTTTGCACTGATAGTTTTCAAGAGGAAATTATGTCTCTCTTAACAGAAGGATAATAAAGGAAAGTAGAAGTCTACAGAAGATAGAGAAAAAGGCTATAAAATTTTTGATTCTTAAATAAGGTATTTTAACTCCCACATGAGGAGCCGGTGACAAGTACCATAAAATCAGTATGTCCCAGTAAAAACTAAGGATGATCTAATTTTACTCAAGAATGAGAAAAAACCAGCATGAATAATAATTGAAGATTAGGGGGAAATGTATTTAATCACACTGAACTTAAAAAAAATCTGACCTAAATTATATATTATTCATTTAAATGCACATTATTTAAATGCACTAGGCAGTAATTCTAGTAGATACTTAAGTATGGCTCTTTTAAGCACTCTTGGTATTTTAAAAGAATGGAAAAGAGACATTGGTTTAAATCTCTCAATTAATCATTTATATAGGAAATCTAGAGGTCAACATGAGGACTTAGCCCAGTTCTCTCCATATACCTGATAGACAAATATAGTAATTTGAAATATACTGCCCAGAAGATAATTTTTTTGAATCCTTGAATCTACAAAATACATGAATCCTACAAAATACATGAAGATACATACATATTTATATATCAAAAATTTTATTTATTATTTGACAGAGAGAGTGCACAAGCAGGGGGAGCGGCAAAGGGAGAGGGAGAAGCAGCGTCCCCACTGAGCTGGGAGCCTGACTCAGGGCTCTATCCCAGGACCCAGATCATGCTCTGAGCCAAAGGCAGACACTTAACCAACTGAGCCCAGGCACCCCCATATAGATATATATTTTTTAAAATATCAGTATAAATATATCCAAACTGTTCTTTAAATTTTTAGGTAGGTCAGTTTTGCCAGCCGGTAACTTTAGAAAACTTAGAGAAGCTTCCCCAGTATTTGCTATTATGATTATGCTTCTTCATCTTTGAAGCATATTTTCAGTGAATAATATTCTAAGCTCTATGTCAGATTGAGAGAAGAAAGTCGATTTCATTCTTGAACTTTCCTGGATGGATTCAGATGTTACCGTCTTTCTTTCCCCTCATTGTTGGGATTGGAGAAGGTCAGAAATATGTTCTGTGACCAATTTATGTCTTTCCAATTTCTATTTTTAATACCGTTTATTGCCACTAAGTAATAATTGGCCTTCCAGTATGCTTACATATGTATATGGGTATTTCCCCACTTTACAGCCATTCCTCATTTACAACGTAGCCTATGCATCTGTCAATAAGTGATGTTTCTAGAAGCTGCATCTGGAGTTCTAGTATTAGAACAAAGCCTTATTTGCAGAGAAAAGACAACAGCAGCAACTTAATTTGCCTTGTGATGCCACATTTTCTTATAGAAGAGTCTATCTTCCTTCAGAAAACATCCTGTACATCCTAAATGTGCTAATTTCAGAGGATAGAGCCTTCTGCTTAGATAATCCATATACTTACCCCTGCATCTTGTGTCCATTCTTATGTTCAGATACTTATTCTTTCATATTCACTATTAATTGTTTGGTATATGCATAGCAGAAATTACAATTTATAAACCAAAGACAGGATTTCTCCTCCACTTTGGACTCCATTTATATTGTTAGGACTCTCCTTGCAGCTGAATTATGAAAATGTTATTTGTAGGTTTATATTGAACTGTGAGTATTATGAGATCTTAGTAATCAAAATCGTGTTCCCCCATGGCCTGATGAGATAATTTAGTGGCATTCTTTTATTTTTTTTAATTTCAAATCCATTTAATAAAAAATGTGCATTTATTAGTTTCCATCACTGATGGTGATTGAGTATATTTGGAATCTTTCTTCTTTTTTTATTTTACCAAGATTTTCTTTTAACGGCAAAACCAGACAAAATTCTAATTCAGCCCCATTCCTTCTATTTACTAACAGTTGAATCTTTAACATTATTTAAACTTTCTTTTGTTTTCATTAAAGTTTTTATTTAAATCCCTTACTTTATGTTCTTAATCTGTATCATAAGTGCAACACCAATGTCACAGCTATTATAGAGATTGAGAGGCTAGGCTCTGTAAAAACTATTTCCCTTTAACCTAATTTTTTTTCCATAATTAAAAATTTTGAGATAATTATAGATTCATGTGGAGTTGTAAAAAAATTGATACAGAAATTTCCTTATACTTTTTAACCAACTTCCCTCAATGGAAACATTTTGCAAAGCTATAGTAGTACAACATCAAAGCCAGGTTATAACATTGGTGAAGTTTCTAGCTCTTGTTCAGATTTCCCCAATTTTATCTGTACTACTGTGTTTACAGTTTTATTTAAAACTGGGACTCCTTTTTTTTTTAAGATTTTATTTATTTATTTGACAGAGAGAGAGAGATTACAAGCAGGCAGAGAGACAGGCAGAGAGAGAGGAAGAAGCAGGCTCCCTGCCGAGCAGAGAGCCCAATGCGGGGCTCGATCCCAGGACCCTGAGACCATGTCCTGAGCTGAAGACAGAGGCGTTAACCCACTGAGCCACCCAGGCGCCCAAAAACTAGGACTCCTTGATGGCTCAGTCTGTTAAGTGTCTGCCTTTGGCTCAGGTCATGATCTGGGGGTCCTGGGTTGGAATCCTCTCCCTGCCCACCAGTTGGGCTCCCTGCTCAACAGGCAGTCTGCTTCTCCCTCTCCTTTTGGCCCTCCCCCTGCTTGTGTTCTCTCTCATGTGCGCTTTCTATCTCTGTCACTCAAATACATAAATAAAATCTTAAAAAATAATTTTTTAAACTTACATAAAGTTAAAAAAAAGTACCAAAAAAAGTACATTGTTCTACATAACTAAAATATAGTCATCAAATTAGGAATTTAACATAGATACATTACTACCATTTAATCCATAGGCTTATTAAATTTTTACCATTTTCCAATAGCATCCTTTATAGAAAAGGATCCAGTTCTGTTTAGTTGGCATGTCTGTTTAGTTCCATTCACATTGGTTCCATTTCTTCGTCTTTACTTGGCTTACATGACTTGACCCTTTAAAAAATTACAGGCCAGGTATTTCTCAGTATGTTTCTCAATTTAGGTTTGTCTGA
The DNA here is from genome assembly GCA_002007465.1 of Ailurus styani. Taxonomy (NCBI): domain Eukaryota; kingdom Metazoa; phylum Chordata; class Mammalia; order Carnivora; family Ailuridae; genus Ailurus; species Ailurus styani. The sequence goes on along the minus strand of LNAC01000264.1, from coordinate 293,330 downwards.
TATTTCAATAAAATATTTAACCTAATTAAATTAAATATTTTGGCAGGAATATCAGAAAAAATGATACACTATTATTCTCATTGCCCCCCATCAAGTTATAAGCGAATTCAATTTGTGCCATTACTGGTGATATTAAACATAAGCACTTGATTAAAGTAGTTTCCTCCAGGTTTCCCCATTGTAAAGATTCTCTCTTTTACCTTTTTAATTGTTAAGTATTTTGTGCAGAATTTCATCAAATCTATGTTAACCTCCTGTGCATCACCTAACTTACCCAAATGTATCATGTATATTGATATCTTTGTCTGGGTTACTTATTACTGTGATGGTAGCCAAATGATTTTCTTCTATAGTTCTTTCTATATTTATTAGTTGGCATTCCACTCTTGAGAAAATCTGTCACTTCTCTTCATCATTCATTCATTCATTCGTATCTGCATGGACTTGTGGATTTTTTTTAGTGGGTTATAATCTGTTACTATTTATTTCAATGTTTAAATGTTCTAGATTTGACAAGTGGAAGTCTCACACTGGTTCATGTATCCTTTTGACTTTTGGTTTCATCATTTTGGGAACATTTCCTTATTTTCTGGTGCAACAAACTGTTTCTGGCTCATCTCTTTCTTCTCTTCCCCAGCTGAGGAATCAGAAATTTCTCCAAGGTGCCTTGGTTTCTTTCCGTGGAGAATGTTATTTATAAAGCAAGATATGAACGAAAGATATGCTATTGCTCTTGGGGTATCTGTGCTCCAAGGCTCTCTCATGACAGAGCTAGGATATATATGAATTATATTACATATAATTATATTATTTATCCATATATCTATATCCATAAATATCTACCTATCATCTATCTCTCCTGTTGAAAACTATGAATTGACATTAATATTTCCATTTTCAATCCAATATTTCAGGGTTCATTCTAGTATTCCCTTTTTCCATATTTGTAAATTCCTCTTCCAGCAGCAGTAAATCTGACCCAATTGTTCTCAAGATATATAATTATTTTATCATTTCCCTTCACATGTACCCAATTCTTATTAAAGCCATCATCCTCAATATATAACAGCAAGTACTTTTGTGATTCTCTCTCGTAGAGGACACCTTCACCCAACTCAATCTCGATTACTCCACACTAGACATCACTACCCACTTCCCCGGTTAGCCATCTTTCTCAACTTGGGCATGCTTTCTTAATCAGTGACCAGCTGCCACAGGTGCACCAAACACCCCAGATAGCCTCCTTACCTCACTCAAATTCTGGAAGCCCCTGCCAGGTTGCTGCCTCATGTGGATGACTGTTTTTCACATCTTTACCGAATGGTTTGTCTACTAAATTAGGAAGACAGGAAGGAAGGAATGGAGGGAAGGGGAAATGAGGGAAAAGGGAGCAAAGAAAGGAGGGAAGGAAGGAAAGATTTTTTTGTTTTAAACCAAAGATTTTATGGCTCCTTCTTTTATATTACACACAAAAATCAACTCAAATGGATTAGAGACTTAAACATAGGACCCAAAGCCACAAAAACATATAGAAGAAAACATAGGTATGAAAAACCTCCCTGCCATTGACCTTAGCAACATTTTTTTGGCTATGATATCAAAAGTTCAGGCAAGAAAAGCATGAATAAACAAGTAGGATTATGCCAAACTAAAAAAGTATCTGCAAAGCAAAGGAAACCATAGCAAAATGAAAAGGCAACCTATGGGAGGGGAGAAAATATTTGAAAACTGTATATCTGATAAGGGGTTAATATCCAGAATATATAAGGAACTCATACAACTCAATAGTAAGACAGACAACCCTATTTAAAAATGGACAAAGAACCTGAGTAGGTATTTTTCTTTTCTTCCAAAGAAGATATACACATGGCCAACAGGTATATAAAAAGATTCTCAACATCACTCATCATCAGGGAAGTGGAAATCAAAACTTCAATGAGATATAGATCACCTTACATCTATTAGAATGGCTAGTATCAAAAAGAAAAAAGATAACAAATGGTGAGGATGTGGAGAAAAGAGGACCCTTGTGCATTATTGATGGCATTATAAATTAAAAAACTATGGAAAGCACTACAGAGCTTCCTTGAAAAATTAAAAATAGAACTACCATATAAATTAGCAACCCCTTTTTTGGGTATATACCTGAAGGAAATAAAATCAATATTTCAGAAAAAAATACCTGTAATTCCCATTTTCATTGCAGCAGCATTCACAGAAACAACCTAAGTGTCCATTGTTGGATGAATAAATAAATTTGGGTATACACATACGGTGGAATATTACTCAGCCTTTAAAAAGAAGGAGCTCCTGCCATTTGTGACAACACCAATGAAAATGGAAAACATTATGCTAATTGAAATAAGCCAGTCACAGAGAAAAGAATATTCTCCATTGTCTCATTTTTCTGCAGAACCTAAAAAATTTAAAAAAAATTGAATACCTGGAAGCAGGAAGTAGAATAAGTGGAATAGTGTTTACCAGGGACAACAAGGTGGAGGACATGTTGATCAAAGGGTAGAAAGTTTCAGTCATGTAGGATGAATAATTTCTAGAGACCTAACATAGGGTATAACAACTGTAGTTTATAGTTCTCTATTGTATACTGGCAATTTGCTCAGAGAGTAGATTTCAGGTGATCTCACAACTGTAAGTGCCAACTACCTGAGGAGATAGAAGTGTGAATTAACCTGACTGCAGTAACCATTTTACTATATATGTCTAGCAAAACATCACATCATACACCTTACATATATATATGATTTTTATGCAAAAAAAAATAGAACTACCACATAAAGTAGTAATCCCATTTCTGGATATTTACCCAAAAGAATTGAACTCAAGTTCTTGAAAAGATATTAGTGCTCCTGTATTCATTGCAGCACTATTCACAATAGCCAAGTTGTGGAAACAGCTTAAAAGTTCATGAGCAGGGGCGCCTGAGTGGCTCAGTCAATTAAATGTCTGACTCTTTATTTCAGCTCAGGTCTTGATCTCAGGGTGATGAGTTTAAACCATGCTGGGTGTGGAGGCTACTTTTAAAAAAGTCCAGATAAATGGCTAAAGAAACCGTGGTATGTATACATAAAGGAATATTCTCCAGTCTTAAAAGGACAGGAATTCTGCAACATGTGACAGTATCGATGAACCTTGAGGACATGATGCTAAGTCAAATAAGCCAGTCACTGAATGGTAGATACTGAATGATGCCATGTGTATGAGGTATCTAAAATCATCAGATTCATGAAATCAAAGACTGGAATGGTGGTTGCGGTAGGCTAGGTGTAGGGGAAAATTGGAAGTTACTAAACAATGGGCATAAGGTTTCAGTTAAACAAGATGAATACACTCTAGAGATCAGCTGTGCAACATTGTGCCTATAGTCAACAATACTATAGTGTACATTTAATAAAAGTTTCAAGAGGTAAATCTCATGTTAAGTGTTCTTTCCACAATAAAATTTAAAAATTAAATTTTAAGAATAAGACCATTCTAAGCCTAGTGTCTAGCACAGGTTGCATGAATTGAAGATAAGGTTATAAATATTTGAGGACCAAGAAAAAATTAAAAAATTAAACCAAGGGATTTATTTATCACCTCTCCCAGTAGATAGGGAAATTGTTCTCTGTTTAAGAGCCAGTGTGTTTGTGTTAGTGAGAAAGTGTGGTGAAGGAGAATATTGAGTTAGGATATTTAAAATAGGCCACAACTCATTCCCTGAAAAGTTTACAGTGTGGTCCAAGTTTGGCTTTTGTGCCTACATTCTCCTGGTTTTCTGTTTTTCTGCTTTTCTCACATATTGTGGACACCCAGTACTATAATAGACTCTCCCCACCTCGCATCCAACAAGGATCTGAAATTTGTTCACTTATTGTAAATAAGCAAAGTCAGTTTCTTCTTAGGTAATCAATACCCAGAGACAAGGTGCTAAGTATTCTTCATTTACTTCAGATCTTTCTCCAAACAAATGGCTTCCCTGAGGCTCTCAGAAATTCAACCTCCCCATGCCTGCTTCCCCACTGTGCTTAAACCTGGGGTCATGACTCCATTCTTGAACTGCTTATCCCATACCTAATTCCTTCCTCTCTAGACCAAACCACAGACTTGCTCCAGGTAGTATCCATAACTAGTTCTTACTTCTTCATAAGTAAAAAGAAAGAAATGGCCTCTCACTTGTTGAATGGAAGAACTGATTGGTTGTAGATTGGATGAGAGAAGTAGGAATAAAAAATGAGGCCATTTGTACTCATTCCTTTGGACACTGAAGAGGTGGACAGGCTACAGAAGCCAAACACAAGGAATACTGTTTGTATGACAATGAATCAGAGTTGCAAGAGGCAGAAGAGTCTGTACAGAGACTGAGGGGAGACCGTAGAGTAGTGGTTCTTGGAAGCCTGAATGTTTGCTCCTGCCTGCCTGCCTTCACTGCTCATTGTGGTGAGCAGACACTCAGAACTCCTGTCAGACTTTCTTTAGGTTTTCCTTCCCTTGTGGCTTCTACGTGGTGAGGTGTTTTATTGAACGTCTGGAGTAGCAGCATAGGAAAGTGTCATAAAAACGGAGGAAATTAAACGAAACATGCCCAGTAGGAGCCGAGCACGAATGCGCCAGTTCCTGTTCTTCGTTGCTGTTCTTTCCAGATGTGCAGAATTTTCTTGAAATGGAAGGGGGAAAGAAAAGAGGAATGGTTAGCAGTGTCTAAAAATATATAATTGGATTCAATGACTATTGTGCTGGAAAGGTGTTTTTCAGAAGTACTTCCTGGAGGGAAAAGTCATAGGAGAAATTATATTTTGGCTCACCCAGCGACATTATTTTCCACTCTGAGGATTGTGACTGTTTTATCTGGCCATCATCCTCTTCGCCTCACTAACTATCAACCCTCGGAACACATATTAAGAACTGAGTGCCAAGGTAGCTGTTTGACGTCTCCGTCTCAGCTTCTAGGTGCCTGGCAATTACTACATGTTAAAAAAAAAGAAAAAGATATATTACTATAGAATATGGGAGAATATTTTCCTTGTGGATAGAACTTAAATGGAAATGTGGGAAAGGGTCACTAATGTTTTAAAAAGCTTTTTCTTTTTCTTGAAGTTGCTTGAAATCTTCTTCCTTTCCCCACACTTCTGTTAACTGAGGATTCACCTCACGTTGTTAACAAGGTTTGCCTTTCTGAAGGCAAGTCATTTCCCAGTACCCTTCTCGATGGTTCTATTTTATTGCCTTTTGTGATGAGTGATTAAACTTCATGTGTCCTTTTCCCTCTCTCCAACTCCCCTCGCACACTGTTTTCCTTATCAGAAAGGGGAAAAACCTGTAACGTGATCTTTGAAACTGGTATTTCATGAAGTGACATACGCCCCCAACAAACTTCCCAGCTTTCTACCCCTTGGATTTTCTGGATCCTGTTATTTTCCAGCACAAAATCTGAAATAAAAGAACATAGAGGGGGGCTCTCAGGAAAGGGAGAGAGGTGTCTGCAGCAGCAGGTCAACTTCGCCGTTTTCCCTCTATTCAGTCGTCCCGTTTCATTAACCCGTTCATTTAATATCTGTCTATTGAGATTTCCTACCTCTAAGGTAGAGAATTACACACATTGGATGATATAAGGATCTATTAGACACAATCTCTGTCCTCAGAAATTGAGATTCTAGTAGGTGAGGGAGGATATTTTTAGAATAAGAGTAATAAGGAAGAGTATAAGCTAGAGATTACAGGAGAAGTACCTGCTAAGTGCTAAAACAATCGATGAAAAGATGGGAAGCATGTATCAGGGAATTATTATGTTTATTTTAAGAACCCGGAAATTGTTTTATGAGGGAAGTTCCATTTGATTTGGGACAGGAAAACATGAATTTCCATGGGTAATGCTAGAGTCGGGGGTGGGGGGACGGGAAGAATTCAAACAATACACTCAATCGATGGCAAAGACCTGACAGGGATTATTGTTTGCTTGTGCCATGTGTTCCTCATTAAGGGAAGACTATAAGAGTTTTGCACACCAGTGATGCTCACTGAAACATTTATGCCTTTCATTTCTCCTCTTATCCCTCCTAATTCTAACTCTGACTCCTTGACAGTGTGCTATGGAGTCCAGGAAAATATGAGAACCTCCACTTTCTCCACCAACTTCACTGCTTCTAGTCCAACCCATTGGCCTTTGAGGCCAGGGAATGACACACACATGATGAGGTTGGATACCAGAGCCACCAAATGAACTTTCAGAAACAGAGACTTCCAGCCCTGGAAAGTCACTTGGGCCTTCTGAGTGTTTTTACAGTTTGGTTTTTCTACCCAACCCCTGCTTCAATAATTCTAGTCACATGGAACTCATTGTTCCTAAAGAGAGTCCACTCTTTCTTCTGAAATCCTCATGGCTAGAAATTTATTTTTCACATGTTAAGTAGAAATGTTGTCTTTCTCCTGCCTCCTGATTTTTCTCTCCAAGAGGACTGCTCCCAAAAGCAGTCAGGCAATACAAAAATCCTCTTCTGCTACAAAGATAACCTCTATTCTCCTTGTATAAATTTACTGCAGGTTTCTCTCTATGGGATGGCACACACACAAAATGCTTCCTCATCTCCATCCTTTTATTTGGAATATTGGATGGATTATTTCGTGTATTTACTACCAAATTCCAAAGACCTCAGAAAACTTCCTGAAAATAAAACTCTTACCATTAAAAATGAATCATGAGGAGAGAAAGAATACATCCAATTATCTTGGCAAAAACATAATGCCTTTATAAACCTCTTTCTTTTGATGTTGTTGTTTTTAATGGCATGTTCCCTCATGGAACCCAATAGCTTGGGTTTATGGAGCCTTCCTTCCAGAATGTTTATAACATGAGCTGGGAAGATGGTGATGCCATAATTAAGGAGGCAAGAGTAGCAGTGGTTATTATGCTTTCAGGAACTATTCACCACAGGTTGGCTGTAAGAGCCTGTTTGGTGAAAGGAGATAATGTTAGTTAGGACTTGGGGGAAAACCACTGATTGTCAAAAGTACTGTTGACTCTTTTATTAAACAAAAAAGTAAACCTAAGCTCAGCGACCAAAATCCAGAATGGTTCCAAGTTTTTCCTTTGGCTGCAGGAACATGTCTGCATCTCCAAATAAAATTCAAATAAACAGCATTTCTGTATTTCTCAATGGCTTGATGAGAAATGCTTGTTTGTTGCCAAATATTTGGTGAAGCTGAGTCCATACCTAGAGAATGTCCAAAATGCTTGGGTGCTTTTTAAGAGTGTACCCCCCACTGGCTACTGAAATTCCTTTCTCTAAGCTTTCATAAAAGTTACTGGGTCCCGAATCTGATGGCCTCTTTGAAACCTGTGTTGCTTTCTTGTATGGAAACTATCACCCTCTTGAATGTATATATACTGAGAAGAGCTAAAATAATACAGAGTTTGGGTGTTTATGATACCAATATTTTTAGAAATCTTTTTATAAGAATTGATATAAAGGCATATCTCACTAGCATTATAGATATGCTTATAATATTAGCTCAGCAGACCATCTGGAGTTTATTTTATAATATGTTATGAGGTAGGGTCATTCTTCTCTACACAGTGAACCAGTTTTCTCTGGGCTTTCTGTTCTGTTCCACTCATCTATACATCTATTTTTGTGCCAGTACTGTACTGTTTTGATTACTAAAGCTTTGTAGTCTAGACGTTATAGAATCTAGAATCGTGATACCTTTAGCTTTGTTTTCTTGTTTGTTTCCAAGATTGCTTTGATTATTCAGGATCTTATTGTGATTCCATACAAATTATAAGATTGTTTGTTCTACTTCTGTGAAAAAAGCAGTTGGTATTTTTTATTATTTATGTATTTATTTATTTGAGAGAGAGAGAGAAAGCAAGCACAACCAGTGGGGAGGGGTAGAGGCAGAGAGAGAAGCAGACTTCCCACTGAGCAGGGAGCCTGAAGCGGGACTCCATCCCAGGACCTGGGATTATGACCAGAGCTGAAGGCAGACGCTTAACTGACTGAGCCACCCAGGTGCCCTGCAGTTGGTATTTTGATAGAGATTGCATTAAATCTATAGATTGCTTTGGGTAGTATAGACATTTTAACAATATTTTTTCTTCTAATCCGTGAGCATGGAATGTCTTTCCATTTGTTTGTGTCATCTTTGATTTCTTTCAACAGTATTTCAACAGTAGTTTTCAGAGTACAGGTCTTTCACCTCCGTGGTTAAATTTATTCCTAAGTATCTTATTATTTTTGGTCCAATTGTAAATGGGATTGTTTCTTAATTTCACTTTCTGCTGCTTTAATATTAGTGTATAGATATGTGATGGATTTCTGTACATTGATTTTGTATCCTGAAACCTTACTGAATTCCTTTCTTCTAGTAGTTTTTTGGTGGAGTCTTTGGATTTTCTATATATAGTATCATATCATCTGCAAATAGTGAAACTTTAACTTGTTCCTTACTATTTTGGATATCTTTTATTCCATTTTGTTGTCTGATTGCTGTGGCTAGGACTTCCTATTCTATGTTGAATAAAAGTGGTAACAGTGGACATGCTTGTCTTTTTCCTGACCTTAAGAGTAAAGATCTCAGTGTTTCCCATTGAGTATGGTGTTTGCTGTGAATTTTTTTATATATGTTCTTCATTATGTACACATGTTCCTTCTAAACTTAAGTTGTAGAGGGTTTCTATCATGAATGGATATTGTACTTTGTCAAATGCTTTTTCTGCATCTTTAAATGATCATATGGGGGTGCCTGGGTGGCTCAGTGGGTTAAAGCCTCTGCCTTAGGCTCAGATCATGATCTCAGGGTCCTGGGATCGAGGCCCGCATCAGGCGCTCTGCTCAGCAGGGAGCCTGCTTCCTCCTCTCTCTCTGCCTGCCTCTCTGCCTACTTGTGATCTTTCTCTCTGTGTCAAATAAATAAAGAAAATCTTTAAAAAAAATAAATGATCATATGGTTTTTATCCTTTCTCTTATTGGTGTGATGTATCACATCAGATTGTAAATATTGAAACATCCTGCATCCTGGGAGTAAATCCCACTTGATCATGGTGAATGATTTTTTAAATTTATTTTTGGATTCAGTTTGCTAGTATTTTATTGAGGATTTTTGCATCTAAGCTCATTAAAGATATTGACCTGTAGTTCTCTTTTTTGTGCTCTTTATCTGGTTTTGCTATCACAGTAATACTGGCTTCATAAAATGAATTTGGAAGCTTTCCTTCCTCTTCTATTTTTTGGAAAAGTTTTAGAAAAATAGGTATTAACTCTTCTTTAAATGTTTGGTAGAATTCACCCATAAAAGCTCTCTAGTCCTGGACTTTGGTCTTGGCCTCTGGGTCTCTCCCTCTGGTGGACAGACTTGCAGGTCCATTTAGTTTGCCCCACTGCACCCTTTCTACCCACTTCAGTGTGATCTTTTCTCTATATTTAAATGTTGGGGTTTGTTCTGCCAGTCTTTGGCTCATTTTCTGGGTTATTTGCACTGATGTCAATGTTATCTAGTTGTATTTATGGCATTATGTGAGCTTAGGGCCCTCCTAGTCCACCATCTTCTCTGGAAGTCAGCAACATTCTATAGTTTTAGGTCACTAATAAGCAAATCCAGTCTTCAAGAAATTTAAGTAGGACAGCAATTTAAAAAATTGGTTTAACATAATACTAAGAAGTTTAAAAACCTAAGACACATTCCTTACATTTAGTAAACTTCATACAATTGTTCTGAATATGCAAAGATGATATAACTGGGCATTAACCCAATTTATGTAACCTTGGACTTCAGTTTCTAGAGTCACATATTCTAGCTTTTGATGGTGGGAGATTGGAGCAATCAACCCCTCACATGACCTCTAATGATTTCTACCCACTGATATTCATACCTTCATGTAATCCCTCTCATTGAGTGTGGGAAGGACTGTGACTTGCTTCTAACCAATAAAATATAGCAAAGGTGATGGATATCACTTCCATGATTATATTACATTATATAAGACTCTGTCTTTGCACACTAGATCAGAGTTCATTTTTGTGGGCTTGATGAAATAAGTGTCTATTTTAGAGAAGCCACATGGCAAGGAACTGTAGGCAGCATCTAGGACTTGAGGTTACCCTCAACCAGTGAAAAGCCAAGGAATGTCAATCAGTCATGTAGCCTCAAGAAAATGTATTATGCCATAATCTGAATGAACTTGGAAGAAAATATTCCCCAGTTAAGCCTACAGATAACAATGCACCCCAGCCAAGTCCTTGAAATTGTGAGCAAAGTATTCAAACAAGCTGTGCCCAGACTTCTGACTCACAGAAACTGAAGTGGTAAATGTATGCTGTTCTAAGTTGCTAAGTTTGTCATGATTTATTATGCAATGATATAGATTACATATATGATAATGCTTACGTAGATGTGATAAATGAATGAGACTAAAGTTTGAGGGATTTTAATTATTTAATTTTTTAGCTTAGAGAATGGCTAAACACAAAAGACATTCTTATGATTCAGGGAAAAGAATATGTTAATAGGAACTGTAGAGAGTTACACAACTTGCTGATCCAAAATGAAAATGAATTGTTTGACTTAGATAAGCATCAAAATCGGAAGGCAGAGAAGGCTGTTCACACATAGATAAAGAAGACTCTTGACAACTGGTATTTGATAAAAGCTTCTTAAAGTAGATCTATCTAAAAGAAACAGATATTATAGTAAATATTGGGGTGTTGGGTGGGCCAAGTCTTTACTGAGATCTCCACCCCCATAAAATTCAGTGAATTGTAAATTACAGAATAAGTTTATTTCATTTTCAATAAAAATAAAGTTACAATTGTGTTCTAAGAATAAAAATCAAATACAAATTAATAGATGGGACTTTTATTTTTTCCTCATGATATTATATTGTAGAGGTATTGGATTTCCTACTTCATGTTTGAGTTTAAAGCAAAATTAAACATTTATCATTTTTAAAAGAGTTCTTAGTTTTTATTAATTTTTCCCGTAATCTTTATTAATTTTTTGGTGATTAAGCCATTCTGCTCTACTTACTATTATTCATCAACTTTGTTTCCTTTCCTTTTCTTCCATTATTAGCTGGTCTAGACTACTAGACTTTCATTTGTCATTGAGTTTGTTGTGACCTGAGCACTCCTTTCATATCACTATTATTGACTGTGTGAAATATTGCATCTTTTATAATATTCACCCTTTTGCTTTACCCAAGTTTTATATTATTTTTCCATTGTATTGTTGAACATCTAACAATTTACAAAGCCACTCCCTGTCTCATGGCAAAAACAGATTATAATATTAAATCTTAAATGTGAAATCTGGAAGAGCAAAGATTTGTCTGCTTTGTCTATAATAGTCTCTTCCAAGGTTTTAATGCAAAAACCTCAATTTTTACTGTGCAATCTGATTTGCCTTCTATTTCTAGCCTCATTCAGCCCCAAATTTCTCTGCTTTTTACTTCTAACAAGATAATTCTAGTCCTCTGAATAAATGTACAGATGTAAGTCCATGAACTATTTCTTTTAGGAGTACTTATAACTGGTGATGGCAAGAGGGGATTACTTGGTACCTTCTTTACAGTTTCAGTATATCTTATAGATGGCCTCTGTGAACCAGGAGAGAAGGAAAAGCTTCAGTACATTATTCTCAAGTGCTAACTAATAAAAACCAACAAATGTATGTATGTATCTGTTTGTTGTCTCTTGATGGTTATAGTTCAGATTTATTGTACCTATAAATCCATCAAGATAAATCAATATAATACATGTTGAGTACAAAGTTATTCATCTTTCTCTGCAATCTCCCACTTTGTCCCATTTCTACATGTACTATCTTCTATATCTGGCCCAGTGTCTGGTACAAAACAGCTTTTTAATAAAGTAGAAATTGAGTAGAATAGTCAAATATCCCCCAGCAACAAACCTAGTAATAGTTTTTAAGGTTTAAAATCCAAAATTATGTGTAAATGTAAGTAGTACTAAATTTCTTTATGCTACCTTGTACAAATGCAAATGTAAGTATAAAAAATAAAGACAAGGACGTTAGGGAAATTTTTCACTTTACATGTGTTAGAGGAGGTCATTGTGGCATAACTGTGGGATCCCTTTGCATTTATCAGACAAATGACAGGCAAATTGTGACATGGAATCAAAGTTATTTTGTTTTTTTTTTTTTTAAAGATTTTATTTATTTATTTCACAGAGGGAGAGAGATCACAAGGAGGCAGAGAGAGGGGGGAGGGGAAGCAGGCTCCCCGCTGAGCAGGGAGCCCGATGCGGGCCTCGATCCCAGGACCCTGAGATCATGACCTGAGCCGAAAGCAGAGGCTTTTAACCCACTGAGCCACCCAGGCGCCCAAAGTTATTTTGTTTTTAATATAGACATGATTTTCTGGTGATCAACTATGAGCAATGACAAGGCAAACATGGTTGCCATTTGACATATTTAGCTCTAGCTCTGGGAAAAATCCAAGGCTTTCTAATAGATAAGCTTACAGTGTATATAGTTCATTAGTTTCACTGATTAGAACACTGATTAGTGAGGCTCAGATTAGAATCTGAATTCTTGAGGAGACCGAATTATCTTCACTATATACCATGGCCAACTCTTAACTCCAAACAGCAATTCAGAGTTGTTGGTCTCACAATGATCTGAGTGAGAGGAGGGAGCAGTTTTTAAATTAAACCTGTCATTACAACTGGAGAAACAATCACAGCTATAACAGTTGTCATTCTGGGCTATGAAGATTTCTTTTCTGCAATTACAACTAATCCAAAAGAACAAAACATTAATCTTTTAAGTAAGATACTGGGATGGGATTTTTCTTTGTTGCAGTTGAACTGAAAATTCATTCAGCAGAGCAAAGTGACATCTTTATTAGACTCTAATTCTAACCCATTAATTTGCTGTGCAAGTAAATAAAACAGATTCCAGTGTCATATGCAAAATTAAAATGGCAGCTACATTATTGACTATTAGACAAAATAAAGAATCCCAGAATTGGATCCTAAGCCCAATTTGTATAGAAAATTTCATTGCAAAAGAGAGTTACCATATATTCTTATTCTCTTTGCCTCTATGTAACAATATAATTATGGTCGAATGTGTTTCCTTTGTTTTTGTTGTTGTTGTTTCTTTGTTTTGTTTTTAGTTCAACTGCAAATGGGTTTTTCTCAAAAAATCTGAAAACATTAGATTCTAGCTTTTAAGAATGAAGAATATCCCTTGATTTCTTAAGGGATAATTTTTATTAAGAAAGAAGAATATCCTTAATATGTTACAAATTGAGTTTCACTAAGTCAAGAAAAAAGCCATGTGATGACCAAGTTTTTGTCCTTGCTAGACTACTACTCTTCTGTCTTTCCTGGAATGTTGACAGGGATATTAAAGGTAATTAAACTTTCTGACAAACAAAAGCAACATACAAGAGCAACTTGATTCATTTCAAGAAATTTTGATTATAAAATATTGGAAAGGCAAAGGAAAAAATACAGAAATGTTGAAGATTTAAAATTTTATAATAAAAATGGTCAATAAAATACTCATTCAAAGCTTCACATTTTTACCAACAAAACTTACATATTGTATTTAGATATTGAATTTTTATTATAAAATAAAGTATGTGATCCTTTATGGAATTATTTTCCACCTGAACATTTTATGAGAAGTGACCGTAGGGACACCTGGGTGGTTCAGTGGGTTAAGCCTCTGCCTTTGGCTCAGGTCATGATCTCAGGGTCCTGGGGACCTGGGATTGAGCCCCGCATAAGGCTCTCTGCTCAGCGGGGAGCCTGCTTCCCCCCTCTCTCTCTACCTGCCTATTTGCCTACTTGTGATCTCTCTCAGTGTCAAATAAATAAATAAAAATCTTAAAAAAAAGAAGTGACCATAGGCTAAAATTACAATCATTTTTATTAAGAAACGAGTTTTCTTTGAAGTCAGAAAATGTATAACAGTCCTAATAGGATCCATTATAGATTCTTTTCTAGAATCTATAGATTCTTTTCTAGATTCACATATTGCTTTTAGTTTTTAATGTCTCTTCAGTTTTTCTAATCTAGAACAGGGCAGCATTCTTTTTTTGTCTTTCATGGATTCTAGCTTTTTGAAGAGTAGAGGCCAGTTATCTTATGGACTGTCCTTTATCTTGGATTCATGGGATGTTTCCTCATGATTAGATCTAGTCCATGCATTTTTCACAGGGGTACTAACATCAGGGATGTTGTATCCTTGGTGCATCATATCAGGAAGCACACAAATAAAGCTATCTTAAAGAAATAATTTCGTAACCATTTTGCCGTCTTCATGACGAGTTCCTTTTTTCTATGGATATAGGTTTTCATCCATTTTTAATACTTATAAACACAGATATGTAGTTTTTATGTGCTTCCTGTTCCATTTCCAATATTATAGCATGTTTATGTCTATTTATAACTTCATAATTTATTTAACCAGTCTATTGCTGGGGAGTCAGGTTGTTTCAAATGCTTCACTGTTTATTAAATGCATAAAACCATGATAGGCTACATACACTGTTGATGGAGTCATTAGGTTCAGCTGGACAAAGCATGAGGACAAAACATTCTTAATGTAAGTGAAGTTCTACTCTGTTCTCAGATCTTCAGCTACAGCTCCCCTCTTCTCAGCCAACAGACCTAGAGATGGAGGTTTTGCAACAAGTGAGATCTGGCAGGGAATGAGGATGGGACCAACATACATTCATTCCCAATCCTAGAAAATAATTTTAAATGTAGGCCTTGTTGACAGTGGCCCAGCCATGTTATTTTTGTTAATGGGTCATAGAAAGCTATTGTGTATAAATCTCCTTGAGCAAAAATATAATTAAGTTGGCTTCAATATGCCTAAAATCATCACTTAAAAAAAAGCTTAAGAACATATCTAGAAGTTTTACTCATGCCTTCTCTAATTTTTACACTAGAAAACCCCTAAGGGCACTTTTGCACATTTACACAGAGAACAATGTATTATATAAGGAAGCTATTGTGAATACAACCAAAATACTATCAAGTGATGAGAAAACAGTACATTGAGGTCCTACAGTGAAACCTTACAGGTCCTTCATACAATATGAGATTTTCTATTCTGCTGTCAGTGGACCATTTGGAACATATCAGAAATTAGAACTGGAAGCAGAATGCCAGGCATCCTGACACAATGCCAACTCCCAAGACAGAAAGATAGAGGGAAAGAAGAAGAAGAAAGGAAGAGAGGAAGACATTGGTGATCTCCTCTGAGGCTAAGTTGTTGCCTAGGTTCACAGCAATGAATAGTGACTACATTTTTAAAACTTGTCCAACCACCAGCCTGAAAAAGGGCCTATCAGAGAATCAACTGCTGAGTGGGATGGAAAGAATTAGTGTGGCTCCCACTGGTTACATCACTGCTTAATTTGGCTCTTCCCTATCTCAAGTCAACTCATAATTATCTGCTCTAATGGGCCTCAGAGGGAGGGGTGGGAATGGAGTGCTGTGACACAGATAATACTGAATAGCAAAGACTGCAAAATATTTTCTATTAGGCTTATGCATATATCATATGCTTAAGGACGTATGTTTATCTTTCTAATTACGTTTTGCTTAGACTAATTTTTTGTTAATTCCCATGCCAATGAAAAAGCTATTTCATATTACACAGAGAGTGAGGAAAGCAGCCTAGGTTTTAAAATCGTCAAGATAAAATTCATGAAATTGGTAAGCTACAAGCTGGAAATGTTTTTTCTGAAGATGTGGCCTCTGCAGTGTCCCTGTAATTCAGTTCCGGCTTCCCCTACATTCTCACCTGACTCCCCACTGCTCTCCCTCTCTCCAGGCTCCCTCTTCTTTAGCCCTGTAGCCCAAAGGATATGGACTGTGGAGGGGGTGGGTGCTGAGTTCCTACCACCATCCTGATTCACCCACAAGTGCAAGGGGAGTGAGAGTGTTCCCTTCCACATCACCAATAATAACTCAAAAATCCAGGCTCTGTATGAAAAGGCGTATGAGTAACCCATATAATTTCCTTAGCGTGGTGCAAATTGTAATGGAAGGGGGGGTGAGCTTCAAAAAACTATTTTAGGGAAAAAGAAACACCAGCTTTTTTTTCTTTCTCCCTCTCCCCTCCACCCCCCAGTCTGCCTTTCTTGTGTAGTAATCTGAACTCTCCTGTAGCAAGCAGTTGGCTAGCTCTGTTCATCCAGGAGATAGGAGGTCACTTACAAAAACAGTTTAGAAAAGCATGGATGTAAATATTTCATCTGTTACTTTAGTAGGAGGGATTGTTCTACACCAGTGTTATGCTCCTGTTTAAACCCTCCAGTGAACTCGCATTACTGGCATTTAGACTGCATCCCCCACAATTACCATTAGCCTTTCCAGTTTAGTTTGTGCCACTCCCCCAACTACACCAAACACAACAAACTATTTTCTATTCATCAATGATATTATGTGTTCAAGATAATATACTTTTAGGGTAGTGACAGTGTTAAAAGAATATGGACTTGTAAGCTCTAGGCCCATATCAACTGAGGTAATACCTTGGTCAAGGATTCAAAACCTTATTACTCTTGAAAAAGGCAAAATTGTCTGCCACCAGTAACCCTGCCCTTTCGTTCTGTTTCATTGTGGATTTAAAAGGACAGTGCTGTCCCTGGAAATTGCATAGTAATGAAATGCTGCTCGAAAGATTTTTGATATGTATAGTATGTATACTTCCGTAGGTTTCTAACTTTATTCTGCTTTCCTAACTTTCCTAAATGCATAATAAGAATAATTTTTAATCCTGACCCATATATATGCAAACATGGCTTCCTTTATATATATATATATATATATATAGGTATGTATCTAAATGCATGCAAATACATATGTGTATTTTCTTTATTATATGTGATGTTCTCTGATAGTTTATATTCTACTTCTTTTCTATTTGTTGATACTTGTTGCAAACCATTCCATATCATGCCCCAGTGCCTCTGCCTCCATGTGACCACTGGTTATAGCTTGCTAGAAGGTGCCTGAATGCAGCTACTCTGGCCAGTTCCAAATGGCTAGTTGGCCCAGTACAGTGGAAGAGATCTTGGGCCCAATATTGTCATGGTACTATTTAAGGCAAAACTAAGTTAGACTTCTTTTTTCCATTCTCTTCCCACATATTAGAAAATCCTATTGGCTTCCCTCCAAATTATTTTGCAAGTGACCATCCCTCATCATCTCCAACACCACCAGTCCAAACCACGATCAGCTCTCGCCTGGACCCCAGTAAAACCCCTAAGTCCTCCTTTTCACTCCATTGCCCCTTTAAAGTCACCCTCACAAAGAAGCCAGAGTGATCCAGTTAAATGTAAATTACATTACATCCCTTTTCAGTGAGCCCCCTCCAATAGCTTTCTCCCATAACACACTACCTAAATCAAACCAAATTCCATGGCATATCTTATCCTACAAAGTGCTGCTTCCCCCATCCTGCCACCTCTTCAAGCCCATCTTCTATTTCATCCCCTGCCACTTAAACTTACTCAAGCACTCCAGCATCAGAGCAGCCACCTTATTTTTCCTCCAAACACTGAGCCCAGCCATGGGGCATTTTCAGTGATCTGGAGTCTCCCTCCAAACTCCTCATACAGTGATTTACTTATTTGTCATGCTCATTGCTTATTGTTCATTTTCCACCTGTTAGAATGTAAACTTCCCATTGGCACAGATCCTTAGGTTTTAGTCCCTGGTAGTATATCCAAAGTAGCTAGAAGAGTGTTTGACACATTTTAGGTGCTTCTTAAATAAAATGCAAAAAATGTTGAATGCAAAAAATGTTAACTATCAGGTTAATATCAAGAACACAAGCTACTCTTGCCACTGCACCCATGCACAGCAATGACACTGCTCCATTTTTTTCTCCAGCATCAAACAAACCACACCAGTCACAGATTTAACATTTGAATAGCAACCATATAAAGTAAGAGTGGGAGAAAAAAATGGTAATTAATTTTATTATCTTTGTATTGGGTTGGTCAGTAAGTCATTTATAATAAATATTTCTCCAAAAAAATCTCATTTTCTAGTAAATTGTGAAGTCTAATATCTACATTTCAAGCTGTTTCCACCATAATCCAATGGAATATTTATATTCATTCATGCACAGGTATTCAGTGCATGTTTTCCTAAAAAAAAATTTTTTAAAGCCTACTTAGACATTTCAGAAAGTCATTTCTATACCACTAAAATTACAGGCTCGATGAAATAAATCATTTTATCTAACACTGGTGCAAAGAGAACCAGTTTGCAGACTGGGGTCTTTTCATGGCCTTCTGGATTGCGATTTTTCATTCAGAATATTCAGATGAGCCCCTTCAAAACCATGTAGGTTACATGTTTGTTATTAAACTGCAGACCAGGCAAAGCATAAGAGTTGACAACCTGGGAACCCTTTGATGATAATTCTCTGCCTGTGTTAGCCATGGTTTTCCTATCCCTGCAACAATCTTCAACTGTGTAATCAGTTAGAATTTGATTCAGTGCAGGATTAGTCTCTAAGTCCAGGCCTGAGCATTTCTCTAGTGTAACACTGTTGGGGATTACCCAATGCTGGATTGTGAGTTCAGAGATCAGGCACAACACAGGAGAGAAAGAGGGTAAATGAGGACTGCCAAAATGAAGGTTGGTTTGCACGGGTATGTCTGCTTCATTCCCTTCACATCTATAAAATCTAGAAGACCAGGTTATTTGGGGAATTAATCTTTCCTTGAGTATACATCACATATTGAAAAATAACTGGTTTATATAAAAACATCTATACAAATGCTGCCATGGTGTACCTTATAAGTGCTTATATGTTATAAAAGGTTGCATTTCTGTACACTGATAGTGAGACAGAAGAAAAAGAAATTAAGGAGTCAATCCCACTTACAACTGCACCCAAACCATAAGATACCTAGGAATAAACCTAACCAAAGAGGCAAAGGATCTGTACTCCAAAAACTAAAGAACATTCATGAAAGAAATTGAGGAAGATGCAAAGATATGTATTTTAAAAGTCATTCCACTGTACTTCTATAAAATACATCATTGTCTGGAAACTATGGTCTGTGGGCCAAATCCAGTCTGTGGCTTACTTCTATACAGCATCTGAATTAAGAATGTTTTTCACATTTTTAAAGTGCAGCAAAAGAAATAAATATGCACATACGAAAGAAAAATATGTGACTGAGGCCTTCTGTGGTTCACAAAGCTGAAAATATTTACTATTTGGCCCTTCACTAAAAGACTTTGCTGACCTCTGCTCCATGGATGGAGTCTAACCTTAAACTCTTCAAATATATCCTTTTTTTTTTTTTTTGGTAATGTGAGCACCTTGGCTTTGCTCTACCATGAACAAAGTGTCCCTTCGTTTTCCCCCAAGCATTTTCTTTCTATCTTATTAATTTGGGGGAGAAGTAGTCTACATCCCTGTCATGTCTCACCAACGTCTGAGAAAGATGCTGGTACACTTTCACCTCTTCTTGGTTACTGGGACCCAGTAATAGCCTCAGAAGTGAAGAAGGATCATTGTGTTTTTGAGTCTCTTTTTCGATCACTGTCTCTTATGGCCACAGGCAGGCCCATTATATCTTGTTATTGTCTCTCCATCTTTGAAACCTCCCCCTCTTCTGCTTCCTATCTGCCTTGGTCTGGGAAAAGAAAGGAAGAAAACTATTGAATTCTTTTTAATCTATAAGATTTCATTAGATTCTTCTCAGGTGGTAGCTTCTTTAATTCTTGTAGTATGACTTTATGGTTTAATGTTACCATTTCTACTTCACAGATTAAGGAAAGGATTCATTTACTTCAAGCCCAAGTCCTTCCAGCTCCAAAATTCAAGGCCTTTCATCAAAGAAACCTGAAAACCTGACTGAATTGAACTGTAAGTAACATTAGAGTAAACAAGCTAAAATGATGGTTTTGTAAATAGTACCCAGTGTTGAATTGTTCTAAAATATCTGTTTTGTTTTCTTCCCAGTATTTAGCTATGTTCTAGATGGCTCAGTTGTCTGACAGACAACTTCCAAATTAGTGAGGTGCTGTGATAATACTTTGCTTGTTTAAATATATCTTTGGACACCATTCATTCAATGAATGTTGAATGTTTTCCAAGAGCAGCTCATACCTGAAAGTATGCAAAAGGATATTTATTGAGATGTGCAGATTTACTTTAGCTCTTTGCATATTTCTTTTCCTGTGAAGCACAAGTGGGTCTCATTGTTGTCTCTTGTGATAGGAAGGCTGGGATTCCAGGTGGAAAGCAAAAATGGTTAAAGAGGTTTCTTTCTTGGATTTGTAGTTCCAAAAGCCTAAGCTCCTCTAACATCCTTTGCCAGGGTGAACTAGTGGGGTGGAAGTGAGGGACAGCCCCAGCAGCTAAGAGGAAAGAGAGAAGATTCCCTGTTATGTGGTGGGAGAGGGGGTTAGTAGTGTTTTTGTTTGCACATGATATTTAAAAGATCAGGAAAAGCTAGATGTTTGTTTGTGTGTGAATTTAGAGTTAAGGGCTGATGGCCACACTAAAGGATCTCCTTTGTAATCACACTAAAGCTGTAATGGGAATTGGAAAGTACAAAGGAGATGGTGGTGTTTTCTTGTGCGAGGCAGAAGCGATAGTTGCAGATTGGAGGTCACCCTGAGATGTAAAATGTGTCACTCATGCAGTGGTGACCTTCTCTGGCATAAATCATGGGGGACTCAGTTCACAGCAGCGCTCACCCCATCAGAGGTTGGAAGACTCACAGTCAGAGGTTGATTTGAACAGTGGAGAGAACTCTCCTTAGCAATGTGTTTGTATGAGACTTTGATCCACAAACACAGAATTACAAGATAGACCATACTGCTTTACTGCTTTTATTTTTTTATTTTTTATTTATTTGCCCCAGGGGTACAGGTCTGTGAATCATCAGGCTTACACCTTTCACAACACACACCATAGCACAAACCCTCCCCAATGTCCATAACCTATCCACCTTATCCCTACCCTCCCACCCCCCAATAAACCTCAGTTTGTTTCATGAGATTAAGAGTCTCTTATGGTTTGTCTCCTTCCCAATCCCATCGTGTTTCATTTTTTTCCCTCCCTACCCACCATAACCCCCATCCTGCCCCTCAAGTTCCTCATATCAGAGAGATCATATAATAATTGTCTTTCTCTGATTGACTTATTTCACTTAGCATAATACCCTCTAGTTCCATCCACGTCATTGCAAATAGGAACATTTCATTTCTTTTGATGGCTGCATAGTATTCCATTGTATAATTAGACCACACCTTATTTATCCATTCATCTGTTGATGTACATCTAGGTTCTTTCCATAGTTTGGCTGTTGTGGACATTGCTGCTATAAACATTTGGGTGCATGTGCCCCTGAGGATCACTACCTTTGTATCTTTAGGGTAAATACCCAGTAGTGTGATTGCTGGGTCATAGGGTAGCTCTATTTTCAACTTTTTGAGGAACCTCCATACTGTTTTCCAGAGTGGCTGCACCAGCTTGCATTCCCACCAACAGTGTAGGAGGGTTCCCCTTTCTCCGCATCCTCGCCAACATCTGTCATTTCCTGACTTGTTGATTTTAGCCATTCTGACTGGTGTAAGGTGGTATCTCGCTGTGGTTTTAATTTGTATTTCTCTGATGCCGAGTGATGTTGAGCACTTTCTCATGTGTCTGTTGGCCATTTGGATGTCTTCTTTGGAGAAATGTCTGTTCATGTCTTCTGCCCATTTCTTGACTGGGTTATTTGTTTTATGGGTGTTGAGTTTGAGAAGCTCTTTATAGATTTTGGATACTAGCCCTTTATCTGATATGTCATTTGCAAATATCTTCTCCCATTCTGTCAGTTGTCTTTTGGTTTTGTTGACTGTTTCCTTTGCTGTGCAAAAGCTTTTAATCTTGATGAAGTCCCAATAGTTCATTTTTGCCCTTGCTTCCCTTGCCTTTGGTGATGTTTCTAGGAAGAATTTGCTGTGGCTGAGGTCAGTGAAGTTGCTGCCTATGTTCTCCTCAAGGATTTTGATGGGTTCCTTTCTCACACTGAGGTCTTTCATCTATTTTGAGTCTATTTTGGTGTGTGGTGTAAGGAAATGATCCAGTTCCGTTTTTCTGCACATGGCTGTCCAGTCTTCCCAACACCATTTGTTGAAGAGACTGTCTTTTTCCCACTGGACATTCTTTCCTGCTTTGTCGAAGATTAGTTGACCATAGAGTTGAGGGTCCATTTTTGGGCTCTCTATTCTGTTCCACTGATCTATGTGTCTGTTTTTGTGCCAGTACCATGCTGCCTTGACGATGACAGCTTTGTAATAGAGCTTGAAGTCTGTAATTGTGATGCCGCCAACTTTGCTTTTTTTTTTTCAANCAACATTCCTTTGGCTATTCGGGGTCTTTTTCTGGCTCCGTATAAATTTAGGATTATTTGTTCCATTAATTTGAAATAAATTGCTAGTATTTTGATGGGGATTGCATTAAATGTGTAGATTGCTGTAGGTACCATAGACACTTTCACAATATTTGTTCTTCCAATCCATGAGCATGGAATGTTTTTCCACTTCTTTGTGTCTTCCTCAATTTCTTTCATGAGTACTTTATAGTTTTCTGAATACAGATTCTTTGCCTCTTTGGTTAGGTTTATTCCTAGGTATCTTATGGTTTTGGGTGCAATTGTAAATGGGATTGACTCTTTAATTTCTCTTTCTTCTGTTTTGTTGTTGGTATATAGAAATGCAACTGATTTCTGTGCATTGATTTTATATCCTGACACTTGACTGAATTCCTGGATGAGTTCTAGCAGTCTTGGAGTGTAGTCCTTTGGGTTTTCCACATAAAGTATCATATCATCTGCAAAGAGTGAGAGTTTGACCTCTTCCTTGCCGATTTGGATGCCTTTTATTTCTTTTTGTTGTCTGATTGCTGAGGCTAGGACTTCTAGTACTATGTTGAATAGCAGTGGTGATAGTGGACAGCCTTGCCGTGTTCCTGACTTTAGGGGAAAAGCTCTCAGTTTTTCTCCATTGAGAATGATATTCGCTGTGGGTTTTTCGTAGATGGCTTTGATGATATTGAGGTATGTACCCTCTATGCCTACACTATGAAGAGTTTTGATTAAGAAAGGGTGCTGTACTTTGTCAAATGCTTTTTCAGCATCTATTGAGAGGATCATATGGTTCTTGTTCTTTCTTTTATTAATGTCTTGTATCACATTGATTGATTTGCGAATGTTAAACCAACCTTGCATCCCAGGAATAAATCCCACTTGGTCGTGGTGAATAATCCTTTTTATGTGCTGCTGGATCCTATTGGCTAGTATTTTGTTGAGGATTTTTGCATCCGTATTCATCAAAGATATTGGTCTGTAATTCTCCTTCTTGATGGGGTCTTTGCCTGGTTTGGGGATCAAGGTAATGCTGGCCTCATAAAAGGAGTTTGGAAGTTTTCCTTCCAATTCTATTTTTTGGAACAGTTTCAGGAGAATAGGTATTAATTCTTCTTTAAATGTTTGGTAGAATTCCCCTGGGAAGCCGTCTGGCCCTGGGCTCTTGTTCGTTGGGAGATTTTTGATGACTGCTTCAATCTCCTTACTGGTGATGGGTCTATTCAGGTCTTCAATTTCTTCCTGGTTCAGTTTTGGTAGTTTATATTTCTCTAGGAATGCATCCATTTCTTCCAGATTGTTAAATTTGCTCGTGTAGAGTTGCTCATAATATGTTCTTAGAATTGTTTGTATTTCTTTGGTGTTGGTTGTGATCTCTCCTCTTTCATTCATGATTTTATTAATTTGAGTCCTTTCTCTTTTCTTTTGGATAAGTCTGGCCAGGGGTTTATCAATCTTATTAATTCTTTCAAAGAACCAGCTCCTAGTTTCGTTGATTTGTTCCACTGTTCTTTTGGTTTCTATTTCATTGATTTCTGCTCTGATCTTTATTAATTCTCTTCTCCTGTTGGGTGTGGGCTTTCTTTGCTGTTCTTTCTCTAGCTTTTGTAGGTGTAGAGTTAGGTTGTGTACTTGAGACCTTTCTTGTTTCTTGAGAAAGGCTTGTATTGCTATATGCTTTCCTCTCAGGACTGCTTTTGCTGCGTCCCAAAGATTTTGAACAGTTGTGTTTTCATTTTCATTTGTTTCCAAGAATTTTTTAAATTCTTCTTTAATTTCCTGGTTGACCCATTCATTCTTTAGTAGGATGTTCTTTGGCCTCCATGTATTTGAGTTCTTTCCAACTTTCCTCTTGTGATTGAGTTCTAGTTTCAGAGCATTATGGTCTGAAAATATGCAGGGAATGATCCCAGCCTTTTGGTACCGGTTGAGACCTTATTTGTGACCCAGAATGTGGTCTATTCTGGAGAATGTTCCATCTGCACTAGAGAAGAATGTGTATTCTTTGTTTTGGGGTAGAATGTTCTGAATATATCTGTGATGTCCAACTGGCCCAGGGTGTCACTTAAAGCCTTTATTTCCTTGTTGATCTTTTGCTTAGTTGATTTGTCCATTTCAGTGAGGGGGGTGTTAAAGTCCCCTACTATTATTGTATTATTGTTGATGTGTTTCTTTGATTTTTTTATTAATCAGCTTTATTGCTTTTAAATCAAAATATTTTGTCTTTGAAGCTCCATCTCAGTTATTACTGGAAGCCTCTCTCCCTCTCTGGGTTCACAAGAATATGAAAATGTTTCATGGTATCTGGAAATTTTTTGTAGTATCCAGAAATTAGGGAAAGGGCTTTCTTATCTTTAGGTTACCGTGGTGTGATCCAGTCTCCTCTTGGATGGCTACTTTTTAGTAGTCATCTTAAGAGCCTTCTGTTGCTTTCAAGGCCAAAGACACTTTTGTAAATATACTGATTTAAGAACTCAAGATTCAACCATAATCACAGGATTACTTCTAAAAGTATTATTTATTGGTCTTTATTTTTCCTATTTATAAATATGTAAGTGATCAACGCAGATGATTAGAAAATCCAGAAAAGTGCAGAGAGAATAAATGTGAATACCTGTGT
Organism: Ailurus styani; assembly: GCA_002007465.1. Lineage (NCBI taxonomy): Eukaryota > Metazoa > Chordata > Mammalia > Carnivora > Ailuridae > Ailurus > Ailurus styani. Next base: position 268,344 of record LNAC01000264.1, on the reverse strand, counting down.
TGTGTGTTCTTCCAAAAACTCTTCCCCATCTAGATTTTTTTTAATATGCAAGGGTGATATTCAAAACATTGAACCACCTGCCCAAGTTTAGGCACCAACCAATCAGAAAAGAAGTTCTGGCTGACAACAGAGAAGGATCTTGAACCCCCTTTTCAAGCTCCCTTTTCAGACTTTACTTCATAGCTGCTTTATCTGGAGGAGTTACAGATTTGCCATATTTGGGGGAAGCCATGTGTGGTGGTGGTGGTGGTATTGGGGTTGCTGATGTACTGCCTATTTACCAACTGGTGAAGTCCTTTAATAGTATGAAAACTAGTATGGGTGTACGGCCATCTGTGTCCATTTGTACTGGTGGAGTTGTTAGCCTGGATTGTACTACAATTCCTTATAGTTTGGGTTTACTCCACTTTGCAAAGTCTAGTAAACATTTTCCTGTAGCATAATATGTTCATATAAAGGAGAACTTTGTAACTGCAACTAATCTTTGGTGATGAACTTATAGGCATACCAAGATGATGGATGATTCCATCTCTCCTTGCAGTGGCTGGGTGGACATGTGCTGTCAGAGCCCAGAACCAGTCACCTCCAGCCAACTTGAATGTTTGCCCTAGTGTGATATAAAAATACTGCCATTTTCTTCATGTGTCATGATGTGAAAAGGGTTGGAAAGAATCATTTTACAAGGTTTTCAATGGGAACCTATCTTCTCATTATATGGCTAACTTAATCAACTATTAGTGGACTTTCATCTTGTTTCTCATTTTTTTCAATATTTTATTTTACTTCTAATGGACATACTTAAACATATATCTAATTATTTTCTTAAAACAAGTTCCCAAAAGAGGAATTTCAGTATATTGGGTCCTATTTAAGACTTGGATACATAGTATCAAATTTCCCTAACTTTCTAGGAATACTAAAGAATACAGGCTCTAGATCTAGAATACTGGTATGTGCATCCCTGTTCCATCCTCTCGTTAGATATGTGACTCAAGTCCTCTGTGCCTTAGTCTCCTTGCTAAAAATGGGGATAATAAGATTTATCTCACTTGATTGTCATGAGGATCAGATGAGTTAGCAGTACCTAGAACAACTCCTGGGTCATCATTGCCACTCATTAAATCTCAACTATTTTCTTTAGTAGTTGTAGTTTTTGTTGTTGTATTTTAAAGATTTTATTTATTTGAGAGAGAGAAAGCATGAGCAGGGATTGAGGGGTAAGGGACAAGGAGAAATGGAGAGGGAGAAGCAGATACCTCTCCCCCATGAGCGGGGAGCCTAACACGGGCTCAATCCCATGACCCCGGGATCATGACCTGAACCAAAGGCAGATGCTTAACCAACTGAACCCCCCAGGTACCCCTAGTTTTTGTTATTTTAAAGTTTGCCAATTTTCACTCCCTGTAGAAGAATCTCTCTCTCCCATAATTCCAAAGGCACTGGGAATTAAGTTCTTGATAATCATTGCTATAATATCATAGACACTTAAAGATTTTCCTTTTAGAAAAATGCACTTGAATCACTTATGAGATTACGAGTCTTTGATAGACATCTTATGTTTTGTCTTTTGCTCATTTTCTATTAGGCTGTTTGTCCAATTCAGAGATATGTTTAAAAATGGGAAATGTTCTGGGAGTCCTAGGCAGCCTATTACACCATTCTGGGTAAAATAAAAAATAGAAATGCCAAAGTAATCAGAGCCCCATGGATGTGCTCACAAAGGGAGTTTCGGTTTTACAACCTTGACTGCCCATTGTAATCACCTGGGAAATTTTAAAAGCTGCTCACGACTGGGCCGCACCCCCAGAGATGGTCATTTAATTGGTCTGATTTAATTACCTGGCATAGGGATTGTTAAAAGCTCCCCAGGTGATTCTAATGTGCAGCCAAGACTGGTGTAGGTGGGTACTGATTAATTCAGGGTCAGTTGGGTGTGTCTGTGGGGCCGGGTTCTGGAAAGAATGACTTTCATAATCAGCCAACTCTCCAGGCCAACTGAGTCCATTGCCACCGTGTAAATTGGCTACAAAGCCTTCTGACTAAGACTGAAAACAAAACATCCAATTCTGCTAGACTTTGCAACATCTTAAAATTTCTGCCCTGGACAGTTACTTTCACTTTCAAATTTTTCTTTTTCTTAAGACTCAGCCCAAATGTTACACTTGTATTTTGGTGGTAAAAAAATCACTACCTAGCAGATATTTCACGTTCTTGACTATGGTTCTTCTGTGTTGTGTTGCTTTTGATGAAACAATCACCAAAGGATTAAATGCATACAGAACAGTCTGGATAATATGCACCCTGTGTACAACAGCTTTTATCTTTTGTCTACTTTAAGAGTAAGTGTCTTGAGATCCAGTATTTTAAGAAAAGAATACTTTGCTTGGACTAAAAATTATAACCGAATTTGTCCTTCACCTGGGAATATTCAACCACAGTGTGTTTTCAAGGAAAAGCTTTAAGAGTAGCTTCAAAGGAGTCAGAAACTTAAGAGAAGGACAAGATGCTGATGTGTTAGGAAAGCCTAGAGTATTTGGTTCTGTGGTTTTGAAGACGTAAATAGAAACAGCTATGGCAGAGGAGTTCTATAATTAGCTTTTATCCTGATTCCAAAAGTTGCTTATTTTAGAGCTATTAATAGTAGATAAAAACCACTGTTTAAAACTATTGGTTTGGATTTTTCTGGTACTTTAATGAAAAAAATTAGTATTTTCAAGCTTTGTGGTTTTTCTAAAGTCATGTGCTAAAGAAGTAAAGTCCTCCATTGCTGAAAAGTTTTTGGGAATGGTGGATGCTCCAGTAATTTTCCACTTCCCAGGCATAGTTTTCTCTTAAGTCAGAGCATGAGTCTAAATCAGAAATTAAATAAATTACTGATCTAAACTGTGGGTCTAGTTATAGACAGACACTGGTATTTAGGCCAAATAAATGTCCTCTTTAAACACAGTGACCTTACCCAATTGTTCTTCCAAAACCACAACAGAGAACAATCTTGCTCAGTTAATCATGTCTGCCTGGAGAAACCACCACCTAGAAGGGTGTCTTTCAGAATACACTCGGCAGCAGGATGAGGCAACCACATCCTCCCCTGAAAAGCAAATCCTCAGTATCTTCCCTCAATCCAAACCACCAGTCAGCATCAAAACCTTTCCCTGAACTCACCAAATGTGTTGTTTCATTACTTGTTTTTACAGTTGGGTAAATTCCTCATAGGTCTGAATCCTAGAAGATACAAATCAAATCTGGAGAGAGATTTTGAATGAAACTCCACCTCCAACTAAATTTTACCCACGTGCAAAGTAGACCAGGGGGCATAAGAGACTAAGCCGTGTCCATTATGGAAAGAATGGATATTAATGGAGTCAAGGAACATTTATGGAATCCTTGAGTTCCCATTTAACATTCTGCTAAGCTTAGGGGGAAATAAATGTTAAGCAATGGTGACTAATAAAATCAAAGAAGTGAATCAAGTCAAGTTACAATTAGGTTACTCTTTACACACCAGAAAAATTTTTTAAAAGTTCTAGATTAGCCTCTTGGACACAAGACAGGGAAAATGTAGCCCAGTGTCCCCTGTCCTGTGCAGAGATGGCAGGGAGCCTTAGAGAATACCTCCTAGAAATAAGTCAAATAAGATTCATTCTGTGTTCCTTCAAGAATTCAGAACAGTTTGATGATCACTGTGTGATTCCCCTGGACTAGCGTGAACCCACCCAATAGGGACTGAAGACTTCCCAGCAATGGTTCTCAGTATTTATTTCTCAAAATTATCTGTAGAGAATTTTTTAAAAATTAACCATGCCTGTACCCTATCCCAGAATATCTGAAACAGAATCCCTGGTGGTATATATTTTAAAGAAAGATCAGTAAGTGTTTCTGATGCACAGCAAAGTTGAACACCTCTGAATGTAGGCAAATAGAAAGGATCAGGTTTCCCACAAGAAACTAGTTTTTCTAAGGGTTAGGGGACTAGGAATTTTTGAAGACTGGTTTAGATCATCTCAGCAGTCCCTTCAGGGAACCTCAAGTCCTTCCAAGTATTATAATGAACAAGATGGTCACAGAAAAGACACTCTTTAATTGTAAGGGGTCTTTGAACATCAAAGAGCTTGTGCACTTGAAAGCAGAATTCCAAACAACTTTTTCTGTAAGAATTAAGTTTGGAGATGACTTTTGTTTGTACTGTTTGTAATTTTATTAAGTAGGATAACTGCTTCAATTAATCTAGACAAACTTCTGGGTTTTTTTTTAAGATCTTATTTATTTATCTGTCAAAAAGAGAGAGCACAAGCAGGCAGAGTGGCAGGCAGAGCCAGAGGGAGAAGCAGGCTCCCAGTTGAGCAGGGAGCCCCATGTGGGACTCGATCCCAGGACCCTAGGATCATGACCTGAGTCGAAGGCAGCTGCTTAACCAACTGAGCCACCCAGGCACCCAGAAACTTCTGGTTTTTATACATATACATATCATGTAAATATTTTCCTATTTTTGTATTTTGCCATATTATATATCATTCCTGAGAATGCTTCCATTAGAAATTGTTTGCCAAAATAGGATCAACAGTTCATAAATGAGCTTTATGAATTCATAAATGAATTTTATACAATTTATTTCATGAAAAGGAGTACATAGAGGAAAAGGTTAAATGAATGTTTTTTGAGATCTTCATGCGTGTTTTTTTAATAATGGATTGGTTATCACTCTTCTTTTGCTGTTGAAAACTGAAGTTCAGATTAAGAGAAATCTCCAACACTGTACAGTTAGTAAGTAAGAAAGTCAGGATTTAAACTCAAGTCTGCTGATCCCATAACTCATATTTTCTAAATTGCATTATATGAGGACAATCGATAGGCAAATGTCCTTTCTTGGTCCTTGAAAACCTATCACTTAATGATTTGTATCCTGGAGAACTAATTCTGTATTCCCAGTATGGCCATAAAGATTACACGGTTGGATATCTACTAAGACTTTTTCATCTTTCCTATTTTCCTATTTTTTATGAAAGAGCATGTAGACATTTTAAGGAATCTTTAAGGGGGTCCAATATTTTAAAATATCTACTATCTTCTTAACCAACTAAGAAATAAGACAAAAGAGTAAGGTAGATGAGAGCCCAATTACTGTCTTTATTATGGGCCAACTTTAGATTGAAATCTATGGCTTAAATCTGAAGGAAAGTGAGCATCCTAAAATTGAATCCCAGTTTTAAACAGACATCTCTATCCAGGCACAGGCAGTTCCCATAACACTGGAAGCTTGCAGGACCAGAGATACAAGTCTGCCTTCTCTAGCCAAGCGTGCAGTTAAGAGAGAATGAAGAGGAAAAGTCTAGATCTCTCCAGAGTCATCAATCAGATCAGTTACTGCACCAGCAGTAGAAAAACTCCAGCATTGCTATAACAGTGGATCTGCCTTCACACGGGAAAAACAAAAAACAAAACCCCAAAACCCCAGAAGTGAAGAAAGAGTGCTTCTCCTGGACAGAAGACAATGTCGGGAAGTTTTTCATATGCTTAAGAAAAACATGTAAGGACACATCTAAAGTTAAAATTTATTCTCTGAGTTTAAAGAAGAAACAAAAAGTGTCCAAAATTCCCATATTTCTGGTCCAGATCACTAGAGAGGGAAGCTGAAGACCCTCAGGTGAAAAATCATTTAATATCAGTGTTTCTCATATGTACTAGTAAAGCAAGTATTGAAATTGAGGGTTTGAAATAATAGCATTCAGTGTCAGAGAAGCTAATAATTGGGACACTTGTACTGTCCCTAAAAAAAGAAAAAAAAATCCCATGCTTGCTTTTTGATTCCTTCATCTCTTTTATAAAATTTGCTTTAAATTAAGATATCTTTGAAGAAACATACTTCACAGCAGAAACTGAAATTCCTTTTTACCCTAAAGCCTCAGTTGTGTATGAAAATGGGGACCCAAGGGAACGGACAACATTATCTACTTAGCTTTAGATGTTCTTTTGATTCTTCTTTGGTATGTTTGAAGGCAGTAGTTCCCCCATTTAATATTTATAAACATGTGGACTATTATTTGATTAGCTGATAGTTCACTTATACCGGGCCACAAAAAGTTAATTCATAATTAATATACATTTAATTTGTTAATTAAATTTAATTTCTAACAACATCTTTACTCTTAATGAGATTTTAGCTTACACTTTAAAAATAACGTATAATGTTAGGGCAGATTTCTGAATAATTTAGGCCAACTACACTTCCTCATCCTCCTAAAAAAATTTTCTATCAGTTTCCCTAAATTTGAGTTAATATTTGATGTAACATGTCAAAAATTATAGAAATACTAGGGCCGGCAGGCACTAGGGTCCAATGCCCTCGTCTCATTAAAACACACACACACACACACACACACACACACACACACAAACAACAACAACAAAAAAAAAACAAACAAAACAAAACCTTGGCCTTAAAAAGATTGAATGATGTGACAAAGATTGTGAGATAACTTATTGAGTAGAGCTGGAGCTAAATTATTCTAGCCCCTGAAAGGATTTTTCAACAGGAGTTGCCTTATTTTCCAGTTTATTTCTCTACTACTAGTTTCCAGTCTAAAAAATTCTAACCCCTAGGATGATATTTCTCAATCCTTGTGGCTTTGTTTAGTTTGATTGTACAGGGTTTTTTTTTTATTATTATTTTTTTAAACATCTAGTGTGATTCTACAAAAGGAGGGGAATGGTTTTTTATTGCTTTGATTGCTCTTTTTATGGCCACAAACACAGAAATCACATGATATCAAAAATCTTACAAAGCATGTGGTTTAGCTCCATCCAGCTCTAATTTTAGTCCGCAATTCTAACTTCACGAAAGATATGCACGAAGCACTTTTCATTCGCTGAATGTCTCACTGCTTGTGTTTGTTTTCCCAGACTTGCTATTTCACTTGGATTTCACTTTTACTACCCACATTTTGTGGGGGTCCCTTTGCCATTTCCAAGGGTACACTTCAGATTGGGAAATCAGCTCAGGTTACAGAGTTGGGTATGATTATGTTTATTTACTGTTTTTTGGTAAAAAAGCTAAAATGCTCCTGCCTGTTTATTACATTAGAAGACATTTAAGCACATGTCCTAAATAAGAAGGGCCTTGTTTTCCACTTGGCTTCAGGTAACTTTGAAATCCCTGGGGGTCATCATGCCTGTTCTTAGAGGTTCTCCTTGCAGTCTGATCGTATAAAACAAATCTGCTTCTTCTCCAGCTGCACTTGGAAGTCTCTCCTTTCTCTCCTGTTCCCACTTGATTTAAAAAACCTGCTGCTCCAAGCCAAAGATTTTTGCATTGACTGAAGCTTTTTAGATGGTCAAGTTTATCTTTCAAAATTTGAAATCAGGTTTCATCCATCTCAGCAACGATTTCCATCAGTATGAGGTAGCCACTCTACTTTTCCAACAGAAATACCTATGAATAAGGGCACCCGTGTTTAGAAATATCTTGATGCAAAATGCAACATAACATAACATATGTCAATGCAGTGGAAAACCACAGGCTCCAAAAGAAATGAGCCTGATTTTCTGACCCACCAGTGTGAGAGGAAGTGGACTTAGAGGAAGTGCAAAAGAAGCTATCAGAGGAAAGGGATGGTCTGATAATCCTACCCTGCCCAGGAGCACATCTGCTTTGATTGGAGAGCACAGAGGAGTGCTGGAAGTGGACAGTCAGTTTCCTGCCACTCATTCATGGCTGGGGCATCAATGCCCTCTACAAAGATTGCGGAGACTCAGTCAACAACCTCCAAGCTCTCAGGACAAGGAGAAGTTGGAGTTATCAGCTGTGACCCAGATGTGCTCCAGCTAAAAAAATCACATAATTGAAGTAAAATTACATTGTTAACATTGAATTACTGATTCATGTCTCCCTTCCACATGTATGGTTCCAGTCTAGCAATCTGAATTGGGAATCTAGATGTACTTTCTTCCCTTTCTTTCTTCCTTCCTTGCTCCCTCCCTCCCTTCCTTCCTTCTTGCCTTCCTTCCTTTCTTTTCTTCTTTCCCTCTTTCTTTCTTCCCTCCTTTCTTTTCTTTTTTTTTTTGTCTTTTCACAACCTTCATCCAAAAAAAAAAAACACCAGAGTGGAAGTTTTCAGGAACTGTTAGGGAGCCAAAATGTATGCTAGATGCATTAGGTTTATGTCGGATCTAGCATCTAAGGGAAACAAGAAATCCAGGAAAAGTTTCGAAATCAGACTGAGTCTAAGAGGAAGCAGTCTTTGGCTTGGTGCCTTAATGGACAGCAGGAATGATGCAGAGAGGATTATAAGTCACTCATTCCCCAATTAGATCTCATTTTCCCTGACGGCACAATAAAACCATGTCTCCACACAGCAGTAAAATTCATATTCCACTGATCAGTCAGGTTCTTTATTGCTGATTAGGTTTCCTGAATAAAGAAAGTTCAGTAGTAGCCATAATGAAAAAGCTTCAAATGTGATGGATGGTGAGAGTTGAGACTCACTTAATAGTACTATTTCAGTTAAGGTCTTCAAGACTATTGCCAAATTGAACTTGAAATAGAGTTTCAGCATAGGCAACCTGGCCATTTTCACAGCACACGATCTATTGGACCCAAAGCTCCACTGACAGAGCAGAATCACATGGGAAAGTCACAGGCAGCATGGCATGTGAGAACAGACGACAGGCCTTTGCTGTGGCCCTAATCTGTCCAGAACCATTCAATCATCCTGTGGTGGCAAGAGTTTCCCTCTCAGTAAAGCGTGGAGTTGAACTTGAGTTCTCTGGGCAAAATGGCTATGGCTGTAGGAAGAAGGCAAAGCAAATATTCTAATCATATGGAATCTGGCTTCCCTCCTGAGGGCACTCAGCCAAGGCAACACAAACCAAAATAGTACAGGAGAAAGGAGTGTCCTGGGTGCAACCTCTCATCACTCGTCCCTCCCCTTCTCACCACCAACAGGTCTGTAGGTTTTGCCAATCCCATGACTGTGGTGTCACAGAGGCCAGACTAGAAAGACATTAGACCAGTTACCTTCTGCTTAGACCCATAATAGTTCTCTCTATTAATGAGTTTTTTTAGGGTAATAAGTTTTTTTAGGAAAGCAAAGGTAATGGGTTTTTTTAGGAAAGCAAAGGTAAAAGAGCAAAAGAATTGAATGTCAGATTTCTTCAAGCTCCTCAGCTTAGTTTCATAGAAAAAGCTATGTTTCCACAAAGAAGCGTGCTGTTATTTGCAATTGAGATTCCCAAACTTCAGATCTTTGCATATGGTATGCTTATCAGGAGAAGATGAGGTAACTATGTCCCTCCAAAACTACGTGTGTTCAGGTGGGAAGGGAAGGATCCTTGGCAGTTCTGCAAGTAAGCACCAAGACAGCAGGGATTCTCGTCAGTTTTAGAAAACAGACTTAGAATCCCATGCCTAGAATATAGGCCAACTATAAGATGAACGCAATCCACATATAAAGACTGCTGGGCCAAGAGGGACTGATGAGCCATGCCAACCAGCCTCTGGCTGTTGTGCGGAGAGGAGGTACCCCAGGGAGCATGCCGCAAGTGTGAGAGCACCCAAGCCCTAGACAGATGCGTAGATGAAGCTCTTTCCTGATCCTGCCCAGCTTCCTCTATGAAATCTCCTCTCTCTCTCTGTCTCACACTCAGTACAAAATCCCTAGATGCCAGTTCCAAGGAAATCTGCTTCCCCTATCACCAGGACCCCCACTGACAGCTCCCCTCCCCTCCTTTTTCCTTAGAAAATGTTCCATTCAGAGATCCTCTGCCAGTTATGAGTTCATGTGATAAAAATACTTTGCCCATGAGAATGTGAAAAATAATCTTTAATCCCCCAGTCAGTGGATGTTTGTAACCTAAAGGACATCTGGTGTTCAACTCAAGAGGAATTCTCTTTCATAATTCGTGAGGGTGGTTGGTACCTCTGAGCGTTGGGTTTTATGGCACCAGAGTCTCCCATTCACCCAAACTCTTGCAGGGACTGAAACATTATAAAGTAAACCAACTTTATTTATCTAATTTAATCTTCAAAAAATGATGAGGTAAGCTTTGTTATTTTTATAATAAACTGAAATTCAGAGCAGCTAACTAACTTGCCTAGAGTTCAGTAACTCTATGTTCCAAATACTCAACATGTTTTTGTACTTTGTCACAACATAATTTTTAATATGTCTATACAGAAGTATTAATCTTTAGAAGTAAATGAATTGTGTCTTTCCAACTGTATAATGTTAGAATGTAAGACTCTTATACCTAAAATAGCAGGTGCTTTTAAGCTAGAAAGACCTGAGTGTGAATCCCAGCTAATTAGTTCTGAGACTAAAGGAAAGGCCTTCAAATGTCCTGAGAATCATTCTCATCTGTTCAGTGAAGGGAGGTGAATGTTTAAATGAATTGGTGTATTTAAAAACTTGGCACCAATAGACATAATCCTTATTTAATGTCTCATATTTCTGAGAAGTGGAAAAGTATCCCATCTTTGAAAAATCATCCTTAGATATCAAATATTTATTTTAAAAAAAGGTGTTCACAATTATTATAAGGGCCTGCTTTTTACATCTTCATTTAAGAATATGTGACAATTATATCAGAGTAATTTTTGAAATTCCTCTTGGAAATCTACAAGATCTACACATGGCTACTGTTAAAAGAATAAATGTATTGCTCTATACTTGAGGATGTTCTCCTAAATAAGAAAAGTAATTGTATTAGTATTCAAGTACAGCTGAAACCCAGAGGCAATGGGAAAGAAATGCCAAGACCTTTCCGTTGACGTGGAGTCTTAATCTTTCAGTGATGGAAAAACAGTGCCTAAAACTTTTCTTGCTTTCTGTGGTTCCCCACAAGGGGCATCAATTTCTGTAATTGCCTGATACATAGCACTTCTGAAAAATAAATAAAATCACCACCTGATGGGCTTAACTATTTACTTCATGATCATAATCCCCTCACAGAAACTTGATAAATTTAGAAATCCATCCCAGTGAGGACATGTTTTTGAGCTTCTCCTACACTTACAATGTTTGCTGGATATTGAAGAAGGTGCAAAAATGACTAACTTCTGGTCACTTCAGGGAATTAACATGTGATGGGAAAGTTAGCCTAGCAATATGTTTACTTAGCCAGGTTGGAGACCTACCCAGGAAAAAAGCCAAGCTTCTACAGCAGTAAATGATAAAATTCACAGGAGATTCCTGCTCTTCCCTTTGATTGTGAATTAATCAACAGTTGTGCAGAAATGCCTGTTAGTGTCTCAGCAACATTTCTGCTTCTTTTTACACATAGACCAAAATCCCGGAAACTGCATTATCCGGGAATGGGTGGTTTAAGCAAAGTCATGGGGGAGGATAGAAGAGGCTTGGGTTCTGTCTGGGGGCCCTCAAAAAAGGCTTTGGAGAGAATACCAGTTGAGTGGAGATGTCAAGAATATACAGAGAATGGGAGGAAAGTGTAATTCAGAGACATAGAACACAGAGAGAACGTGAGCAACACAGACGTGTAAACGTGAATGCTTCAGTCACAGCAAATGCTCTGGGTTGACTAGAGCATGAAGCACATGGTAGCAAGAGGCATTGTTGCACTAGGCAGAGTGTTATCCCTCCCCCCACCACCCCAGAGATGCCAACGTCCTAATACCTGGAAGCTGTGAGAATGGCACATTTCGTGGCAAAGGGGAATTAAGGTTGCTAATCCCCCGACCTTAATGCAGGAAGATCCTCATGCATGTCTGGGTGGACCTCATCTACTCAGAAGGGACTTAGAAGGAGAAAAGGGAGGAAGAACTCAGAGTGATGTGCTGTGAGAGGCACGGACCCGCACTGTTGGCTTGAAGACAGAGGAAGCTTCCACAAACCAAGTGATGCAGGAAGCCTCTAGGAGCTGGAAAAGATGAGGACCTGGGCTCTTTCTCTAGCCTTCAGACTGTAATGCAGTTCTGATGGCACCTTGATTTTAGCTCCATGCAATCCACACCACACCTCTGACATCCCAAACCACAAGAGAAGAAATTGGTGTTGAAGCCACTGAGTTTGTGGGGCTTTGTTATGGCTACAATATGGACAGGGGTCAGCATGAAGAGCTTTGATGCCTCTCAGAGATAGGTGGACTCTGTTCAAGGAGTGAAATGCCACCAAGAGAGGATCACATGATTGGTTCTCTTTTTGGAAAGCTGAATTTGGAAGCAGTGTGGAGGGTACACCGGAGGGGAGGGGAGTCAGAGGAATGGGGACCCTTTAGAGGGAGTTGCAAGAACAGGATGCTGAGTTAGGGCCATGAATCTGGAGATGGAGATGGATGGAAAGGGGTCGTAATAACCCAGGACACTGAATCAGTGCCATAGACCTAGAGTGTCACAGATCCAGGGAGGGAAGTACAATCTTGGTAGCCAATTTGGTAGCTGCTTTAAGCCTATTTCTCGAAGTTCAGAACCAATTGGAGTCCCCCTTTTCAGGTTTTATCACTGACACCTTCCACGTGATGTTTTATAAATGAATATTTATTATCGTTTTGTTTCATATCTCCGAAGGGGAAAAAAATCACGCTGAGGGGCAAATTAGGAAAAAATTGGTTTAACAGGTAGTTTTGTGTGACTGAGCCCCTGGGTGAAAAAATCCCAGCAGAGGACTGGATTCAGAAACCCGTTGGTGCTGTTGTTCTGCCAAGAACTCAGAGGGTATCGAAGGTTTTCCCAGTATGACCACCTTCTCAGGCCCAGCCCACCCGGATTCGTGTCAATACAGGGATACATCTCATCTCTCTGAATAAACTCAGGCCTGCCAAGGACTTGGGAATAAGTAAACGACATACTGTACATTATTTCCATTCATTCCCTCATCCAAAAATAAAATCATCATCATCATCACTAAAGGCCAGGACTTCACTGTGCATTGGAGTTAGTCCATCCCTACCCTGCAGGTGGGACCAGGGGCACAGTCAGGGTTGAAGCAGCAGACTGGAGTAACAGGGTACAGTAGAAACAAACCAAATTATGACCATCAAATCAGCAAAGGCTTTTTAGAGAAGTTTTGAGGGTTATATAGGCACTATAAAGATAAAAGGGAAGACAAGCAGAAGGTAGAACATGGGCAAAGAGAGGAAGAGTGAAATATATATGCATATGGATTTCTCCACTCTTAACTCTGTCTAGAGAAACAGAACCAATAGCATAGAAAGACAGAGGGAAAAAAAGCATTCTTTTTTTTTCAACTTTATTGAAGTATATGTAATTGACTTATAAAATTATAAGAGATTTAAAGTATGCGTCATGGTGATTTGATATATGTATACATTGTAAGAGAATTCCTCCCATCTACTTGACATATTTATCTTTTTGTGTGTGTGTGTGAACATTTAAGTTTCACTTTCTTACCAAATTTCAATGATACAATGCAGTGTTATCAACTACATTTACCACATTTTAGATTAGCTCCTCAGACCTTATTCATCTTATAGCTGAAAATTTGTACCCTTTTATCAACCTCTCCCTTTTCCTCCCCACCTTCCTGCTCCTGAAAACCACTTTTCTACTATTTATGATTTTGACTTTTTTTTTTTTAGATTCTATGTTTAAGTGATACCATGCCGTATTTATCTTTCTCTGTGTGGTTTCTTCCATTTAGCATAATACTCTTAATATCTATCTGTGTTGACACAAATATCAGGATTTCCTTCTTCCTTGTGGCTGAATGATGCTCCATTGTATATGCTACCAGATTGTCTTTATCTATTCATCTGTTGACAGACACTGAGGTTGTTTCCATGTCTTGGCTACTGTGAATAATGCTGAAATTAACACAGAAGTGCAGATATCTCTTTCATACCCTGTTCTTACTTTCTTTGGATATATACCCAGAAGAGAGCTACTGAATTACATGGTAGCTTAGTTTGGGTGGGTTTTTTTTGTTTTGTTTTTTGTTTTTTGGTTTTTTTTTTGAGGAGTTACCTTACTGTTTTTCATAGTGGCTGTACCACCAACAGTGTACAAAATTTCCCTGAAGAAAAACCATCCTTAATAATTTTCATTCAGATCTTATCATGTCAGAAACTAATCACCTCTTGAATGTCCTAGTTGAAGAGCTTATACATTTCGTCTTTAAGAAAAACAGCATTGTTTTATTTCTGCTACTTACCACTGAGGGATTCTGGATTGATACGTATGTAAACCAAGCTAAAAAAAATACTGATGGTTTATTCTTTCACAGACATTCTTTAAAGTACTGAAGGTGTTGAAGTCAGAAAACCATAAGGACAAAAACAACACTCATATACACATACACCTATATAAACACTACTTCTATATTTGAAGCTGCCAAAAATTCTAACCAAATGGGGCAGGTACCCGTAGGCCTTAAGGCACCAGAATTGTTTCAATTTGTTGCTTTTCATAAGAAAGGTTTTATTTCCCCAGTTGATCAGAGAGCACACTTGGAAAAAAAAAATTTCTGTTGATATTCCCCTTGCTGAGTTTTAAATAGCCTGGGTATGTGTGATATATCTTTTGTAGTGAGTACTTTAGAGAAAAAGCATTGCTTTTAAATCTCACGCATGCCCCAAATGTAATGTGAAATAAATTCCACTGTGAATGAGCTCCTGCCTTGTCTAAAAACTGAATTGTAATATGCAAGGTTTCTCTGAGACAGGCCATTTTTTTTGTGTGTGGTCTTAAAAGCAGCAAAGCTAAGAGGATTGATAAATTTTAAATCTCTCTAGCAGACTTCACGTAAAGCAGGAAGTTTATATCTCTTGCAACTCTAGTAGCAGAAACATGAGTAATTCATTCTGAGGTTTCCCAGGAATTAAATTCCATTCAATTAACAGGATGCATTGTACTTAACATAGTAAAGTTGTGAGTAAGAATAATAATAATATTAATACCAACAACCTCAGGTCTGCCCTCCAGGAATTTGTAGTTAATCTCTGAGATAAACTCAGTTTCAGAGAGTGGTCTCTGAATTTTTTCCATCTTGTTTTCTGCATGCTGCTGTAACTATCAGACTGTAATTGAAAGCTCCAAATCAATCAAATCCCAGTTCAGCTACTTGCTTCTATAGACACTAAAGAGGCAGCAGGGGTTTTTTGTTTGTTTTGTTTTGTTTTGTTTTTAGGTTCTCTCTTTTAAGGGTGAGGAGTCCTTTTTGAACTCTGAGAGAACATCTTCCCTTCCTTAGACATCCTTCTCAAACTGCATCAGAATAAAATCAACATGGCCGTGTCAGCCATAATTTACTGAGCACATACTACATGCCGAGCCTTTTGGCAGCTTTTCATGCTCCTCAGCTTCTTTAATTCACACCATAATCTCCTAACTAAAGGTCTTATTATTTCTAACTTAAGGAGAAAGAGCCTGGGGCACCTGGGTGGCTTGGTCGGTTAAGCATCTGCCTTTGGCTCAGGTCATGATGCTGGAATCTGGGAATCAAGCCCCACATTGGGCTCCCTGCTCAGTTGGGGAGTCTATTTCTCCTTCTCCCTCTTCCCCTCCCCACCCCACCCCTCACTAGTATTCTCTCTCTCGCTCACTTCCTCACTCTCAAATAAATAAAATAAAGATAAGGAGCCTGAAGATCAATGAGGTTAATTAACTGAACTAAAGTCAAAGTTCTTAAACAAAGAGCCAAATTCAGAATTGGAGGTGTCGTTCACCAAAGCCTCTGTTCTTTCCACTCTGCTCTACTTGCCTGAAAAATTGCCTCCAGGGCCTCATATTGAAGTCATGAAATAGTACATTAGAATAAATACATTTACAGAGGCTCCGGCTTGCTTTCTTCTTACACACCTCAGATCATCTCACAAAATACTAAAGCTCAGTCTGTAACCTGAGGAAAAGACTTCCCAGAGGCACCTCACCTGCCATCGCTGAAGATAAGAGAGCATTCCATACACCACACCAGTCTTACCTAAATCCACAGAGGCTACCCTTTCACCGTTACCAGGGTTTCCTGGCCCGACCGAATGGTAACCAGTGGACCAAAGGGCCATTCCTGTGAAAAGATAAGACTTGCAAATGTTGGCACCTGAGTAACAGTCACGTCCCATGAACCACTCCTGGGCATGCCCAGTATGAACCAGAATATGCAAAATAAATAGCTGAAAAAAGTTTTTTTAGAAAAGGTATTTGCAATTACAAATGCAAATCTAGGCGAACAGGCATGAACTGTGCAGAGGAAACAGGACATTCGTGTTTCATCTTTTCAAGTTCCAAGATTTTTACAGCTGCTCTTAATGTGAGCATGAATATTTTATTCATGTGCTTTGAAGGAAGGAGTGTATTACCTTTCTGAAAATTCTCTATGAATGGCAGATTACAGCAGGAATTTTTTTTCCAACTCCTCTAAGTGTTCTTTTTTTTAAAAAAAAAAAGATTTTATGTATTCATTTGACACAGAGAGAGAGATTACAAGTAGGCAGAGAGGCAGGCAGAGAGAGAGGAGGAAGCAGGCTCCCTGCTGAGCAGAGAGCCCGATGTGGGCCTCGATCCCAGGACCCTGGGATCATGACCTGAGCCGAAGGCAGCGGCTCCAACCCACTGAGCCACCCAGGCGCCCTCCTCTAAGTGTTCTTAAAACACTGAATCTTATTCTCCAAATCCAGTGTATTAGGACTGAGGTGTCATTTCTTAAGTCTTTGTTTTTCTTTTAACATAATTCATTGGCTTCTGAAAAACATTTATATAAAACATTAGATTTTATAGGGTTTTTTTTTCTATTTTCCTTTTCATGCTCTTATCAGTTACATGCTGTTAAAACTGGGCAATTTTCTTGGTCAAAATGACAGGAGGAGGATGTTTTATAATGTTAAATCCCACTACAGTGAGCCATGTATTTTTTTTAATTATGGCAAAGTACACATAACAAAATTTACCATCTTAACCATTTTTAACTGAACAGTTAAGGAGTATTAAATATATTCACATTGTACTTAGTCATCACTATCCATCTCCAGAACTCTTTTCATCTTTCAAAACTGAAACTGTACCCATTAAACAGTGACTCCTCAGCACCCCCACCCCTCCGGCCCCTACAAACCATCACTCTACTGTCTGTCTCTATGACCACTCTAGGTACTTAATATAAGTGGAATTACACAGTGTTGGTCTTCTCTGGTTTATTTCACATAGAGTAATGTCCTTAAGGTTTATCCATGTTGTGGCATATGTCAGACTTTCTTTCTAAGGCTGAATTATAGTCCACTGTATGTATATATTGCACTGTATTTATTCACTCTTTCATGGATACTTGCTTTGTTTTCTCATTTTGGCTATTGTGTAAAATGTTGTTGTAAACATGGAGGTACATATATCTCTTTGAGATCCTGCTTTCAGTTCTTTTAGGCATATACCTAGTAGTAGAATTGCTGCATCACGTGGTAATTCTATGTTTAAGTTTTTGAGGAACTACCATACTCTTTTTCCATAGTGGTTACACCATTTTACATTCCCATCAAAAGTGAACAAGCATTCAAGTATCTCCATATCTTCATCAACACTTACTGTTTTGGGTTACTTATTATTAATATAACCATCCTAATGGAACACGAGCTGGTATGTCATTGAGGTTTTGATTACATTTCCCTAAACGTAAAGTAAAGTTGAACATCTTTCCACGTGTAAATTGGCCACTTGTATATTTTTTTCTGAGAAATGTCATTTTTTATTCAGGCTCTTTATTTTTAGTTGTTGAGTTGTAGGAGTTCCTTGTGTATTCTGGACATTAAACCTTTATCAAATACATGATTTGCATATATTTCTTCCATCCTATGTGTTGCTTTTTACTGTTGATTGTGTTCTTTGATCCATAAAGGTTTTTAAATTTTGATATAGTCCAATTATCTATTTTTTCTTTTGTTGCCTGTATGTTTGGTGTCTTCTTCAAGAAATCCAATGCCAAATCCAATGTCATGAAGCTTTTTTCCCTATGTTTTCTAACAAGAGTTTTTTAATTTTAGCTATTCCATTTACTTTTTTGATCCATTTTGAGTTAGTTTTTATCTGTGGTGTAAGGTATGGGTCCAGCTTCATTCTTTTGTATGTGGATATATAGAAGATATGTAGATAGGATATGTGTGTGTGTGTGTGTATAAGTGTACATAGAATATATACATATATTTTATACATACACCATTGATTCTCATCATTCATGATAATTATGTTCTGTATAGTCATTGTGAAAACTGAATTAGGGAATACTGAATCATCACTCTAGAAGAAATATAAAGTTAATCTATTGCAAACCCCTGGTCACGTTTTCATCAACCAATCAATACATAACCTCATTTTATGTGTGTTTATGTTTAAAGACATCCGAGTCAATGTACATTATTGACTTACTAACATTGAGCTCACAGCCAACAGCACTCTAACTCATGCCTGAACAAAACGTATCTAACACACTTATTTTCTCCGTAAGATAGCACAACCTCGCACTTGGGAGTAGTGGACAGTACTTCAGCGTCCCCTGTTTGTGGGCCATTTTAAACAGTAAAATCACCAACAAAAAGCATCAAAGTGGTAGTAAGTACACTGTGAAAAGGACACTTGTTTATAGGATGAGAGCAGAAACCAGAAGGCAGAGAATCTCCTTGTTCTACTTCAGTTGGGAACCTGTGCGTACATCAGCTTGAATGTTTTGCTGCTCTGTGCCTGTCCAAATGGCCATGAAAACACAAGTATCGATTTCAGGATTACAAATACATTTATTGAATAGGTAGATTTGCAAATATCGAACCGATGAGTATTTAGGATTGATTGTACAAATACATAAATACATACATACATACACACATGCATATTCTGCTCCCCTCAGGGATCCTTGTCTCTCTGACATTCACTGAGGGAAGAATTGAATGTACATAAACTGTGGAGAATAAAGATTTGTGTGTTTAGTCTCAGTCCCCCTGTCAGGGCCTTTGAAATTATTTGTTTATCCCTACCCTGCAAACTCACTTACTCTCTCTCACTCATAGATATTTCAGAAATCATTGAGGAAAAAAAAATATTCTAATTCTGAAATTATGTTCTCCATGGTTAATTTTTTTCAAATCATTGAGTTTTTCTGAAGAGAGGTCAGGCTCACTCCAGTACCTAGACTACTCCACAAACAGCTCCCTGTGCTTATTGTGTAGATATATGTGACGAGCAAAACCCTATGACCTTAAATATTTGCAGCTCAAGCATCTGGCTGCCACAGAGCTTACCATAGGGGGAGCCTATCTGACCAACTATTGTGAGTTCCAGTCAGCTTGGCTGTGAGGCATGTCACTGGAAATCAATAGGGATACTGTGCTGTGTTAACTTCTTCTGAACTATGCTAATCTGAGAGTGCACAGGAAGGCTATCAATTCTGCAATACTAGAAAGATCCCAGTCTTAGAGAATTCAAGGCTGAGTGCAGATTGACTGTGGTCAATCCAAGTTTCAGATAATCTTCTGAAGTTTCTTGGGCTCTTCAAGTGGATCTCTCCTATTGAGACTTCTGTCATTCCCTCAAACAAATGAGTTGAGTTTATTTAAAACTAAATCAGGTTTTCCATTTGTTGGTGTGGACTTTTGTGTCAAAAATACAAAATACATTCAGATGGTGTGTTTTTCTTCTCTGTCTAGATTGCCGGGTTATGCCAATAATTTCTTGGAAACTTGTGGCTTCTTCAACAGAAATAGACTGTCCCTTTAGGTGTTCTTGTGGTATGGATTTTGTCTCCCAAAAAGATATATTCAACTCTTAACCCCTAATAGCTGTGAATGCAACCTCATTTGCAAATACGGTATTTGCAGATGTAATCAATTTAAGGTGAGGTCATAATGGATTGGGGTGTTGTCCTTACAACAAGAGGGAAATTGAGACATAGAGACACTGATGGACAGGGGAAAAGATCACATGAAGACAGAAATACAGATTGGAGTGATATATCTATAAGCCAAAAAATACCAAGGATTGCTGCCAACGATTGGGGTTAGAGAGAGGCAAGAAAGGATACTTCCCTAAAACTTTCAGAGAAAGTGTGGCCCGCCTACACCTATATTTCCAATTTTTAGCCTTTAAAACTGTGTGAAATGATAAATTTCTATTATTTTAAGCCACCCAGTTTGTGGTAATTTGTTACAGCAGTCTTTGCAAACTGATACAGATGTGTTTTCTGGAACAATTACTATTGTACAATGCTCTTCTCTATTGCAGAGAATTTTTTAACTGAATGTGTCATGGAGAACATCTATCTAATTTTCTTATTTTATGGATTTGGAAACAGATATCCCATGACATTATTTGTTGTAGATCACAGAGATACAAAGGGGAAGAGTCAGAAAAATCATACAGCCTCCTGGCTAGCTGTTTTGTGCTCCTTTCCAATGCACACTCTTGCAAAAGAATTTAAAATTAATGGTGGAAAGAACAAACACATAATTCTTTATCATCCTTTTAAACTCTAGTTATAGATTTAACTACAATCATGAAATATATTCAGAGCTACAGGGACTAGCGTCTCACTGTTCCAAATGTAGATTCTGCCTGGTCCAATCAATATTTAAGAATAACCTATCACATTGTCTTTAGTTTTGCTCATTAGTATACTATTGTCTGTAACTAGATCCAGACCCTTATCATTTAATTAATGACTCTAGCAAATAATCATTTTTTACCTCCTTTTACCCAGGTATACCCTTTACATACATCACGTACAAACCTACAGTAAGATCTGGACCTTGATTTGTGTATCAGGTATATATGGAAAATCTAGACATTAATATATTTGTCTACAAAATAAGTTCTGTTTTTCCCCAAATCAATGTGTCCAAGGTGCAAATATTAATATTGGAAGGCTCAGTATCAAAGATGAAAGGTGGGGAGGCCAGTGATGGCAAGAATTGCCAAGTATGATCACAGCGAAGACAGGAATATCAGAGCTAAATATTAGTCATTTTATTGTCTTAAAACTAAACAAATCTTATATTACAGGGCTGATCAAAGATAAAATTTGAGTTATTAACATTTAAGATTAAAATATAGAACTACCATAATTAAAAGTCATAGAGTTATTACCCTTGTTTGCCTGTTAATAGTTACATCATAATAATAATGATATATTTACTTTTCTGAGTGCTAGAGCATGACATTGAGTTCTCTTCAAAAATCACTACTTTATGTATACTTACTATTGCTTTCTGATGGATCGTCCTCATTAATTATGGTTGCCTTTTTTTAAGAGATTTTATTTTATTTGAGAGAGAAAGCACAGGAGGTTTGGGGGAGAGAGGCAAAGGAAAAGGGGGAAGTAGACTCCCTGCCAAGCGGGGATCCCAATGCAGGACTGAATCCCAGGACCCTGAGATCACCTGAGCTGAAGGCAGACGCTTAACTGACTGAGCCACCCAGATGCCCCAGATTATGGTTGTCTTAAGAGGAATTCAATCAGATTTATTTTATATTGCCTTACTTTTCAGTTAGTAAGATTCACTGAAATGTGGTCCCACCTGCACTTTTTGGTATTGCATATATTCTGGGACTTATTTAAAAATAAATCCATTGTGTTTTATTGCTACATATATGCCAGTATTCACTGACAATATGTGCTTTTTAGGAATGTAACTTTATAGAAACTTTTTTCTTTATTGCTGTATAACCAAGTCTTATTGTCTCTTACTGGGGTGTGTGTGAGTGTGAGTGTATGTGTGTGTGTGTGTGTGAAAGAGTGTGTGTGTATACTGTTGTTGTTTTTTTTTACTTTTTCAAAAAATTGTCCTTGTGTAATTAAGAAACATCTTATACTTCAACTAGTCTGAGACACTGGCAAATTGATACTTTGAATAGTCTATTACTATGCTAATATGGTGTTAGCTGTTAACCACATGTGACTATTAAATGTAAATGAATTAAAACTAAACAGAAATGAAAATTCACTTCCTCAGTCACACTAGCCATATTTCTTAAGTTCAGTAACCACACGTAGCTTTGGTTACTGTATTAGACTGCGCAGATATAAAAGATGCTTATCATTGCAGAAAGTTCTGTTGGAGAGTGCTAGTCTATAGCATTAAATGTTAAAATTTAAATTTGAAAAAAAAATAGACTCTTTAAGAAGAAAATGAATGTGGCCCACTCATGTATTTCAAAGATGAGATTGTATAACTCTGTACAACAAAGTCCAAAAGAAAAGGAAAAATAAAGGATTCAAATGTTTTTGCATAAAACACTCAATATCCAGATGTCCTACACCAAATTCATTCTGATTCTTCAGTTATGGTTCCACTAAATTCTCAATCAGTTCATTTTCACCTAGTAGCTATACTTTCTTTTGCCTTTTCCACTTCTTTTAATAATCTGCTTGGTTTGTATCACATACCCAGTCTATATGCCAGAGAGTGATAACCCTTAGTTACATTGCTAATAGAGTATCTATTTCTTCCTTTCTTTTCTTTTTTAATTTTATTTATTTATTTGAGAGAAAGAGAGAGAGAGTTAGAGAGAGAGCACCAGCAGGGGGAGTGCAGGCAGAGGGAGAGGGAGAAGCAGTCTCCCTGCTGAGCAAAGAGCCTGATGTGGGGCTCAATCCCAGGACCCTGGGATCACCACCCAGGCGCGCTGAATGTTCATTTCAATTAGGAATTTAGAGAGCCTTCTGCAAATATCCAGATCTAATTTTAAATTGCCTGGTACATAAAATAGTAACACGTGAGCTTCACGTATAGTCTCTTTTCATTCATGTTATCAATGAATGCTAGGTGGATAGATAGGATAAAGTATACATAATTTATGTGGTAGCAGTCCATGTCTTAAAAATTATATATAAAAATTTTTAATGCTTTACCTTTCTCGTATATTAATTCAAGGTGTCCATTCATTTTTTTAAAGATTTTATTTATTTATTTGACAGAGAGAGAGAGAGAGAGAGATCACAAGTAGGCAGAGAGGCAGGCAGAGAGAGAGGAGGAAGCAAGCTCCCTGCTGAGCAGGGAGCCCGATGCGGGACTCAATCCCAGGACCCTGAGATCATGACATGATCATGGCAGAGGCTTTATTTTTTTTATGTTTTTTTAAAGATTTTATTTATTTATTTGCAACAGAGAGAGAGAGATTACTGAGCCACTCAGGCACCCTTGAGGTGTACCTTCATTTTTATACAAAGCTTGAATCCATACTCTGGAAAAGAAGACTGTGAATATTGACACAAAATAATCTTTGCTAATGGAAAATAAGCTATTGAACCAATGGAAAGGGATCCATTTAAATTTCCCAATTCCTGCCATTGATACTTTCTAGCTTTTAGTTTTAAAATGAATGTTAGATAAGAAACATGCCTTTAACAATTCTTAAATAGTATGTCACCAAAACTGCTCAAGGTCAGGGCTCAAACACCAGAGGGGAATGCTACTGACTGCCCAGGGAGCTTGTAACAAACAAACAAAATACTAGTTTCAGGGACACATGGGTGCCTACAACCAAAACAAGAAGAAGTGTTTCCCTCCAGAGAATATTTATGTAATGATGTATGCGACTAGGACAGAGGCTGACTTGAATAATGCCACATCCTACAGTGTCTGGCCAGAGAGCTCTGTTCTGTCTAACAGAGGAGATACGACTCTCGTCTCTTTTCCTAGTCATCACAGTGAAAGGAGTTTTAGGAGTTTTACTTCACTTTCTCAGCAGACTGTCCTTGGTTATAAAAATAAAATAAAATTTAAAAAAATAGTACATAGAACATGTTCAAATTGTAAAGCTCATTAAAGTTATGTTAATTTAATAGGACACGCTGTGAAATTGCTTAAATAATAAGACAATGCTCATTCAACTATTGCATACCAACCAACCATTGAATGTTAATGTTCATTGTTGCACAAATAAAGATAAACACAATTCATGAATACAGTAAGGAAGGGGAGAGGGGCCAACTGGGAATCAAATATCAACCTTTTAAAATTCTGCTTCTACTTTCTTTTAAATCTATTCTGATTTGTTTGACTTCTTTAGCAATTTCCCCTGGAAGATTTAGAAAAGAAAAAAAAAAAGATGAGCAAGATATTTAAAAAGAACGTGTATGCGGGAAAGAGACAGAATGAGTCAGTTGCAGGGTAAATTTTATGTAATCAATAAATTGTAATGTTTGTATTGATATTTTTGCCATATCTCCAGCACCATGCTCCAACCTGAAGGAGACACTGATTTTAGCAAATTAAATCTAATCGCAGTGAGGATATATTTGGCACGCTTCTAATAACTTCTGGAATCAAGTAAGGTGTTAGTTAACTAATGAGGCCATATAAATACAAAATAAAAAGCATATTTAGTGTCATGTTGTCTTATACAGAAACACATCTCTAACATGTGATAATAGTTCAATTATAGTTCTAGGAAGGGGAAAAACCACAATTACCTGGATTCACCTTGACGAAGGAAATAGGAATTTGGCCTTGACGGAGGTTATTCATGAACATAGAAGAACAAAGGGGGAAGAAGAGTTGTCCAGGACTACAAAGAAACTGAGTCAAAGATGAGTGTTTCAGAAGGCCATTCAGGCTTGCCTGAAGAAACGGAAATTTGTACGTGTGCTGGAGAGTTCTGGAAGACTGAGTTATGAGGGGCAGATAGAGGCATAATGACGTAAAAACCCAGGAGTACAATGAGGAATAAAACTAAATTATGAAAGACGATGATGGTCATGAAATTTCCACAGTGATGAGTGACTCAACAGATTTCTGAAAGGCATTGAGGGGCAGAGGCACGCACAGCCTTCTCTTCTGCTCTGTCGTGGAGAAGCTCTAGGGCAGGTCTGTGGGGCTTTAAGGGGTGTGAGGCCCCAGCCAGCAGGTATTGCTGAGGGCTGAGATGGCAGCCTGCAGCCAAAGAGAGTCATTGAATCACCACTTCATCCCTCAGCCCCTATCTCGAATCAAAAGTGAATAATAGCTGATGATAACCTCAGTGCCAAACTCCAGAAGTTCTTCTCTACAGAAATTGAAGTAAACATTTAGGGAAATTTGATGCTCCCAACATGGATGTTGACATTCCAGAATAAATCTTCCTTTGTTCTGCTATTGGGGAGATTTGCACTCTGAAAGCTAGCTCCTTGTCCACTTACTGACAAGAGGGTCTACTAGTTAGCCCAGCAGGCCTCCCTTCATGTACCTCCACCTCATATGTTTACTTAGCCAGGTTGGAGACCTACCCAGGAAAAAAGCCAAGCTTCTACAGCAGTAAACAATAAAATTCACAAGAGATTTCTGCTCTTCCTTTTGAATGTGAATTAACAGTTGTGCAGAAATGCCTGTTAGTGTCTCAGCAACATTTCTGCTTCTTTATATACATTGACAGGAATCCCGGAAACTGCATCAACCTGGAATGGGTGATTTAAACAAAGTCATGGGGGAGGATAGAAGTGGCTTGGGTTCTGTCTGGGGGCCCTCAAAAAAGGCTTTGGAGAGAATACCAGTGGAGTGGAGATGTCAAGAATATACAGAGAATGGGAGGAAAGTGTAATTCAGAGACATAGAACACAGAGAGAACGTGAGCAACACAGACGTGTAAACGTGAATGCTTCAGTCACAGCAAATGCTCTGGGTTGACTAGAGCATGAAGCACATGGTAGCAAGAGGCATTGTTGCACTAGGCAGAGTGTTATCCCTCCCCCCACCACCCCAGAGATGCCAACGTCCTAATACCTGGAAGCTGTGAGAATGGCACATTTCGTGGCAAAGGGGAATTAAGGTTGCTAATCCCCCGACCTTAATGCAGGAAGATCCTCATGCATGTCTGGGTGGACCTCATCTACTCAGAAGGGACTTAGAAGGAGAAAAGGGAGGAAGAACTCAGAGTGATGTGCTGTGAGAGGCACGGACCCGCACTGTTGGCTTGAAGACAGAGGAAGCTTCCACAAACCAAGTGATGCAGGAAGCCTCTAGGAGCTGGAAAAGATGAGGACCTGGGCTCTTTCTCTAGCCTTCAGACTGTAATGCAGTTCTGATGGCACCTTGATTTTAGCTCCATGCAATCCACACCACACCTCTGACATCCCAAACCACAAGAGAAGAAATTGGTGTTGAAGCCACTGAGTTTGTGGGGCTTTGTTATGGCTACAAACTCCTCCCCTCTTGAGGGGAGGAGTGAAACCATGTACAGGAGTCAGGCTGAAGAGCTTTGATGCCTCTCAGAGATAGGTGGACTCTGTTCAAGGAGTGAAATGCCACCAAGAGAGGATCACATGATCGGTTCTCTGCTTGGAAAGCTGAATTTGGAAGCAGTGTGGAGGGTACACCGGAGGGGAGGGGAGTCAGAGGAATGGGGACCCTCTAGAGGGAGTTGCAAGAACAGGATGCTGAGTTAGGGCCATGAATCTGGAGATGGAGATGGATGGAAAGGGGTCGTAATAACCCAGGACACTGAATCAGTGCCATAGACCTAGAGTGTCACAGATCCAGGGAGGGAAGTACAATCTTGGTAGCCAATTTGGTAGCTGCTTTAAACCTATTTCTCGAAGTTCAGAACCAATTGGAGTCCCCCTTTTCAGGTTTTATCACTGACACCTTCCAAGTGATGTTTTATAAATGAATATTTATTATCGTTTTGTTTCATATCTCCGAAGGGGAAAAAAATCACGCTGAGGGGCAAATTAGGAAAAAATTGGTTTAACAGGCAGTTTTGTGTGACTGAGCCCCTGGGTGAAAAAATCCCAGCAGAGGACTGGATTCAGAAACCCATTGGTGCTGTTGTTCTGCCAAGAACTCAGAGGGTATCGAAGGTTTTCCCAGTGTGACCACCTTCTCAGGCCCAGCCCACCCGGATTCGTGTCAATACAGGGATACATCTCATCTCTCTGAATAAACTCAGGCCTGTCAAGGAACTTGGGAATAAGTAAATGACATACTGTACATTATTTCCATTCATTCCCTCATCCAAAAATAAAACAACAGTAACACTCATTAAGGTCAGGACCCTACGTCTACCTGAAAATCCTTTTTAGTTTCATTACCCACCTTCTGTTTGAGACTTAATTTTCAAAGCTTTATTCTCCTCAAATCTCTTATTCCAGTCCCTCCTTAACTCTCCTCACCTGGAGTTCACTTTCTGGTCTTTTGAAACTTCTTTTCAACTCTTTTCTTTTTGTATATAGGCTAGTTACTCTTCATTTATAAGCATTCCCAAATTTCTCTAATTAGAGAAAGAAATGCTTCTTGGCCCTCTGTATCTTTTCTTTCTTTTTTAAAATATATATATTTTTTTTAATTTGAGAGACAGAGAGAGAGAGCATGAGCAGGGATGTGGAGAGACAGAGGGAGAAGCAGACTCCCTGCTGAGCAGGGATTTCCAACCTGGGGCTCCATCCCATAGTCCTGGGGTCATGACCTGGGCCAAAGGCAGACGCTTTAATGACTGAGCCACCCAGGCACCCCTGTATCCTTTCATTATGTTCTTTCTTTTCCTCAGGACCAAGCCAGCCTTTCTGAAGGACATCTCTCCACCCACTGCCCCTCCCACTGTGGCTCTGGAACCAGACAGCTAGGGTTGAGATCCAGCGTCTATTGCTTCCATCTCTGTGGCCTTAGACAAGTGACTCAACCCTTCTGTGCCTCCATTTTTTCCTCTGGAAACTCAGGAATGTAGTTGTACTTCTCTGGGTCATGGAGTTGATGCAGCCAAATCAGTTAGACCAATGGCACACATGCAGCAAACAGCAAGGATTAGCCACCTACTGTGAACTATTATTTCCAGTTACCTCGTTGCCCTCATTCAGGTCATCAGAGATCCTCACGTGCCAAAATCTAACATGTACCTTTCAGTGTTTCTGTTATCAGACTTGTCTGCAGCAGTTGACACTCTCTGCCAGCTGCCCCCATCTTTGGAGTGCCCCCCCCCTTTGGCTTCCATGCCATGCCAGACTCACTTTTCCCCCACTCATAGATGTGTGCTCCTTCTTCTGAACTGCTGTTGTATCTGATTAGACCTATTCTTCCTTGACTCTGGGTTCCTCGAAGAAGTTCTAAATCAATGGGTTCACAAATGTTGGGGTTTTTTATTATTATTATTACTCTTGTTAATAATAACAATTGCCAATAGACAGAGAGCAGTGAGATGACAGGCTGAAAACAGCCCTCACTCTGCCTCGTGTTAGATAGTGTGCAACCACCACTTCCCAGCCTGCCTGCTGAGATCTTACCTCTCAGGAGAGGTTCACCGCAAGCAAAGAAACCACATGTTACAGCTAAGCCCCAGCCAACATTATAGTTGGCATTCTCTTAAATAATAATTGGACACAGACTCATTAATAGGTCAGGCCTCAGGCACCATCAGGTCATATGGACTGTGTCATATTTTCACTGTGTTCTTATGAGGATGGGAATGTCTCCAAAATGTTCTTTGCCAATCCACATGTTCTGAACACCACTGTCTCACCAAAGTGAACCTGTTTCGCACATCCATTATGTTAACCTACAAAACTCTAACTTTACCCATGAAAACTTATTTGTAAGGTTAATTATGCTAAGTAACAAGCCCTTTAGGTGTTGATGCAAGACAATAAAGCTGAAACACTTGTAGGAACTGCTTCTGTAGAATTGCCTTCCTTAATGCACAGTAGCTGAATGCCTCGGTGGTGTGTGTCCCTGATTTAGAGCAACAGACCCTGGATCTCAACTGCAGCTGCTTGGATCCAGCAGGACAACAAGAGACACAGTGGGTGGAGAGGTTTCTTTCAGAAAGATTGGCCTGGTCCTAAGGAAAAGAAAGAGAGTATGATGGAGGGATATGGAGATGTGTGTTTCAGACCATCCCATGGAACACAGGTGAAATCACCTTGAATCCAATGGTGTTTTGTAAAGTAAATTGGAGGCATCATAACAGGTCTTATCCTAGCCCTCTCCAGAGTGAACCATTCTCTTTCCTGCCCTGCCCTTATCCCTATTCTCACTTACAACTTCCACAAGTGTTCCAGATGTACACTTAGGTGGGACTTTCTCTGAGATGTCTCCTCATCTCCAAAAAATGTCTAGCATGTGAATCCTCAGTGAGCTCTGCTGTAGTGTTGTTGCATTTTATTGAA
This sequence comes from Ailurus styani, assembly GCA_002007465.1. Classification (NCBI taxonomy): domain Eukaryota; kingdom Metazoa; phylum Chordata; class Mammalia; order Carnivora; family Ailuridae; genus Ailurus; species Ailurus styani. The sequence goes on along the minus strand of LNAC01000264.1, from coordinate 239,338 downwards.
ATTGTTTATATACTTGTCTTTGTCTCTCTTATAAGACTGCACATTCCTGAAGATCAGGGACTGATCATTGTTCACCTGTTTATTCCCAGGGACCACCATACAGTGGTATAAAGCAGGTGCTAAGTGAGTGATATCAGAATTGATGGAAAGGAACAAGCTTAATAGTGGCTTATATTGGAAAGCTGCTATTTTGTTCATGTTGAACAAATGTTTTGAGTAGCTATGATGTGAAAGGAAATGTACTGTGATCTGGAAAGATGGAGAAAAATAAGTCAAAGGCCCAATCTCGGGAACTCACGTACTGGTTAGATAGATACACAAAATAGGCAGCTGTAATGGGACATGGATAAAGATGTACACCCCCCACTCCCAGGGGTAAAAACTGACTGCTCAAACCAATCAGGGTAATGCCATCCTCCTGTTTTTACAATGGATTCCATGATCTGGGCCTAAGTCCGTCAGTTTTGGCATCGCCCTGGTAAGACGTTGTAGAAAAGGGCCTAGGACACGTTTAATAGCCAAAGAAACACATGGAAAGTTTTGTGGTGATTTCTGGAAAAGAAACTCACATTCTTTTAGACCCACCAAAAGAAACATTTTTCCCTTCTAGTCTGTGTAATGCTCTAATCAAAGCGTGGAACTGTAGCATTTTTGCTCTCATGGAGGCAGCAAGTTTTTAGGGAAAAATGAATACCATGGGAGGCAAAGAAGAGAGAGAGGGTTCTTTCATATGCAAAGATGAATTGAAGAATCAAACCAGCCCTGAAGTTGTACCTTACATAGGCTTTCCATTATAGCTGAACTTTCCCTTACCGTGGTTTTCTCCCTTTTCTCCATTATTTATATCTAGAAGCAATTAATCGTAAGTATAAAAATAAGACACTGAATCCAGATTTCAAGATTTGTATTTCATTTATTCCTCTTTATGCAGAGTTCTACAATCTCCACACTATTAACACCTGGGGTCAGATAATTTTTTGTTGTTGTGGCCGGTTCTGTGTATTGTAGGATGGTTAGCAGTATCCTGGGCCTGAAGGATAGACTAGAAGTCAGGTAGCCCCCCATTATGACAATCAAAAATGTCTTCAGGAATTGACAAATGGCCCTTGTCCTGGTTGAGAACCACTGGTCTAAAGTAAAATAATTTCCAAAGGAGATGATAAAAAATTGGTGCTCAATGAAAATTAAATTTTAGAGTATCTTGCAAAGTAGATATTGTTAGTTTATCTTAAAGGGAAAAGGAATTAGTGTAAGATGGAGCAAACAATGGCCAAAGGCCCAAATACAGTCCTGGATTCAAATCCCAAATGTAGCTGGGACTGTGCTAGGCTCTGGACATTCAATAGTGACCAAGCCATAACTTTGTCCTCAAGAAGCTTCTAGTTCTTTGGCATCCAACTAAGTGGTGGTACAAAGACAGAGTGTCATGATTCTTCATGAAGATGGAGTTGGGAGAAGAGGTCAGAGGAAACCTTACAGAGAAAGACGGAGGGTGAATTGAAATTAACCTGAGTAATGGAGGTGAAGACGGGGTTTGGAGGTAAAAGCAGAGATGAATAGCATTCCAAGGAGCAGAAATAAGATTTATAAATGCCAATAGTTAAAAGAGAACATGGCACAGTTCAGCATGGCTGGAGAAGAGGATGGGCAAGAACTGATTGCAGCCCTGAATGTGTCTTAGAGCAAAATGATGAGCTGGAAACAACATCAGTATTTTTCCAGGACTTCATCACATGTTGGAAAAAGCTATAGCCTGCCTCCAAAAAGTTGGTTATGATCTACATCTGTGCCTCCAAGGAACTCCATCCAACTCTATGTATGTGGACCAGCCAAGGCATTTGTTGGATAATAGGATTAATGCTGTGTTCTCAATTAAGCATTAGAAATGGAATAATAAAACACTGGGCTTAGGTTGAGATGCTCTTCACCTCTTACAAACAGGAAATAGGTGGTACTCAGTAAGTGTTAATATTATTTATTTAATTTTATCCATGTCATTACTTACCTCCATATTGCTCAGATTTTTTTTTTTTTTGGAATATTCCCACATACACACAAATCCAGTGAAAAAATATTCCAATATCAAACTGCAAAGGTGGTCTCCATTTGTTGTTGCTCATCTTATTAAACAGAAGAACAGGGGGGCTCAGATGTTTTTCAGAGCCTGAGCAATTTGGCTTTCTGGGAACTTCCATCCCCAGGTTGGTTCAGGTGAACTGTACAGAGAAGACCGACCTTTGAAAAAGTACAAGAACAATTCCCGACAACATGCTGTACACCCCGCAAAGAACACGGCATGTGTGTTTCATGAGCATACTGTGTATACAGTGTTTGAAGTGGTTTCCTTCCAATAAAAGTAAAGCAAAGCATTAACTGAATCTCAAGATGTGAAAGAGCCAAACCTTCTCTTTGGTGTTGCCTTTATGGTATTCAACTTCTATTTTTCAAGCAATGAACTTCATTACTATACTTAATGGATTTAGAAGACTACAAGGATGTGGTATAGTTTCTTAAAATGCACTGGCATGACAGTCAAGAGATCTGGGACTCTTGATACTTTATAAATAGCAAAGTTGACACTGGGTTGCCATAGATAAGTCACATGAATTGATTGGCATGTGTCCTGACAACCTCACCAGGTTGTCGTGGGGATCGAAATATGAATTCATATGAAAATACTTTAAAAAGTGAGATGAGTAATGAAAATATCTTTGGGCATGATGTTTGCACTTCATGGCTCCCAAATTCTAAGTATCTACATTCTTAAATATTTTAAAGATTCCCTTTGTTTGCTTGAAAGAGAGAGAAGGGCCACAGGAATGGGACTTGCAACAGGTCCTTATAGGAGACCCTTTCTTTTCCAGACTTGTGTGGGTTCTTTGTCCAGTCTCCTCCTCAGACAAACCCCACTGTCGGCCTTGCTCCTTTCTCTCTATAAAATCACAATTACTATATGTCAATAATCATAATCTTCCCCATATTTAAAAAAGAAAACCTTTTCCTGGCTTTATTTTTTCAGCTACCAACTTATTACATTTTTTTCCCTTGTAGCCAAATATTTTTTAAAGTTTACTTTTATGTGTGGTCTCTGTTGCCTTTTCTTCCATTAATTTGTCAGTCCCCTCCCATCTGCAAAGGCTGTCCCTAGGCTTAATAATGCCTGGGTCACTAAATACTGAGCTATTTTTCACTCCTCAACCCACCTGACCTTTCCCCTCACTCAACACTGTTGCCCCACCTCCTCCTCCATCGGGACAGGCTTTCCTTCTACCTCTCTAGCTGCTCCCCTCAGTGAAACTTACAGCCCATCCTCTGTACTTGACTTAATTTTTCAGAATTCGTCAAGGTGCTTTCCTAACTTGATTCTCTTTTCATTATATATTCTTTCATAAATGGATGTCACTTCTGACTGCAATTTCAGTGATCTCTGTGGCAGACTGCTCATTGACCCCCATTGATGTTTTCTTCTCTCCAAGGGAAGTAACTCATATATTTTCATCGTAGTACTTGTCACAGTTCACAACTATGTATCTCAGTCATCTGCTAATTAACACTGTGTTCCCCATTCTGTTCGAAAACTAATAGTGGAAGACACTTTATCTTTTTCCCTCTCAAATTTCCAGTGCCTAGCAGAAGGCTTGCCGCAGAGTAGACACTCAATAAAACTGGATTAACCAAATGACTAAAAAACAAAATATAGAAAGGAAAGAATGGTAAAATTTTCATGGATCATCGGATGCAGTGGGACTCGCAAGCTCTAATTTTTGTCTTTGTCTCTCTGATTATAAAAACAACACATGCTTCCTCAATTTATTCCAGTCTCTATACATCATTGCCCTAGTTAAAAAGTACCCCTTTCCATCATGCACTATCTCCTAGATTCTGCTTTATTTTTTTATAGAATTTAGCACTATCTGACATAATTTTATTTATATATAATTAATACTTTTATTTATATATATTTATGTATATATAAATATAGTGTATATGTGTATGTGTGTGTACATGGGTCTGTTTATTTTCTATGTCTCCAGACTAACCAAATAGTGAAAGGGAGCAGATGGTAGAAGTAGTGCCCTCCAGGAGCAAAGAGTATTTTACCACTAACATTGTTTAAAATTGAGTGATATTTGGGGCCCTTGGGTGGCTCAGTCTGTTAGTTGTCTGCCTTCTGCTCATGCTGGAGTCCAGCTCCAGCAGGTCCAGGGGTCCCTGAAGGAAAGGACAGCGTCGGTGAATGCGGAATGAGGAGACGGACTCAAATGATGTTCCAGGAGTCTCCCAAAAACCTCAGGGCTTGGGGTCCTTTTTCTATATCATTGTAACAGAGGATGACCAAAGACACAACCAGGATGTTTATTTACTGATTAAAGGAGCCTTGGTAGATGACCTTGGTGTACTTCCCCAAGGTCTAAATGATGAGGCCTGTTTTTTTATCTGTATTATGAGTCTCCTGGAGCTTGCGTAGTTTTAACAGAGCTCCCGTCATGTTTTTTTGTTTTATGACTTCACCTAGTTCTGTCTTAAGTCACAGGTTTGGTATAGATTCATTAGTCATTATGTCTTAAAGTTAAAGGCTATCTATCCTGGGGGAAGGACAGTACGGGCCAGAACTTATCTGGCAATATTTCAGAACTCTTTCCAGGCATGTTTATAGGAGTAAATTTGACTAATGCTTAACAAATCTGGCCCATTCTTTTCACTCATGGAGTTCCACATCATTTGAACTGTAAGCCGCTTTTAACTGGAAGGGGGTGATTAATGCTTTACCCGTTGCGATTCTCCTCGCCTTGCAGGAGGGCGGTGCCCCATGCCTTGCAGAGGGGGTTCACCTGCTTGTACCACACAGACGGCTCACATCATGCTCAGGTCTTGATTTCAGGGTCCTGGGATCGAGCCCCACATCAGACTCCCTGCTCCACAGGGAGTCTGCTTCTCCCTCTCCCTCTGCTTGCTGCTCTTCCTACTTGTGCTCTCTCTCTGTAAAATAAAATCTTTAAAAAAATAAAATTGAGTGATAATAAAAGATGACTGACATTTAGTGGGTCTGTTATTGCCTTTTAGTTCTCCACAGTCTCCCCTTCACTGTCTACATCCAGGGTGGACCACTCCCTCCGCCACACCCTTAGTGCACTAGTGCATGCTCCATGAGAACAGATATCTCTTCTCTTTCGTTCATGGCTTCTTCCCATATGAGACAAATGGAAGGCCGATGTATTTTGGAAAATGAATATGAACATATAAATATAAAAAAGATATCCATCCTTTCATGCAAAGATTTAAATGTTTTTAATGTTTTAACATATTTTCTTCCACCTTTTTCTATGTATTTCTTAAACATAACTAATGTCCTAAAATGTGTTCACATATCTGCAATTCACTTTTCCGTTGATATTTTCCAAGTAGTTAAGTGGACACAATCTGAGAGCGGAGAGCTCCAGTTGCAATACCTGAGCAACCACTTATTGTCTTGTGAGCTCTTAAGCCAGATGCTTAACATCTTTGAGCCTCAGCTTCCTGATTTTAAAAATAAGATAATCACATAACCGCCTCATTGGGCATTTACAAAGATTGAACGTGATCATCTATGCATATGCCTTGTGGTAAATGTTAGTTTGGGGGATGTACAGCCTCTAAATGGTCCCCAGAGATCCCAGCCTCCTGGCATTCAAACCCTTGTGTAACTTCCTCTCTATGAGTGTGGACTGTACCAAGGGATTCACTGCTGGAGAATAGAATATGGCAAAACTAATAGGGATGCCACTTCTGAGGATTAGTTACAAAGAGACTGGCTTCTGCCTTGCTCACCATCTCTTGCACCCTTACTCACTATGAGGGAAGCCAGCTGCCATGTTGTCAGCTACCCAGTGAAAAGAATCACATGGGAAGGAGCTGAGGGAGGGCTCCAACCAACAGCCAGCAAGAAACTGAATTCTGACAACACGAATGTGCTTGGAAAGGAATTCTCCCAGTTCAAGCCACCGGTTGAGACCACAGTCCTGGCCCAAATGCCTTTGCAACCGATGTGACAGACCTTGAGGCAGTGGTACTCAGCTAATCCATGCCTAGATTTCTGATCCACACAAACCACGAGATAAAAAATGTTGATTGATTTTAAATCACTTCCACATTTTGGAGGAAGTTGTTATGTAGCTTTTATTAATGGGCAGTTTCAAATGTCGGCCTGTCGGGAGAGTCCTCCAGAATAGAACACTCTTCTTTCCCAACAGGTTTTTGAAAAAGAGATACAAAACAGAGCAAGGAGATGGGAAATCAATACACCACTTTTATTAATAAAAGCTAAGCTTCAGTAATTGGCTTAGTGTGATTATCAAATAAACTTTTTAACTGAATCTCTGAAGTAAGGAGACGTAGAACCCTATCTTAGGCAGCACTAGATGGAACAGGCTTTCTCGTGTAGGTGGAAAGTATGTGGCTCTGGAGAAAGATTTTGTTGCTGGGGAGAAGTGGAGAGCTAAAGCTCCTTGCAAGCAGCTAGATTTCCAAAGGGAAAATGGGTATTAACAGATCTTGTCCAGTTTTCCATCCTGAATTTACCAGTCATGTAAGGGGCAATATGAGTGATGGGGAAACAAGACTGGGAGTACCGCCCAGGGAGCTCCCTGCACCTGGAGGGAACTTAATCATCACTAATCAGTAGTACACCCGGTCAAATGTGAGTCATTAGAAACTTCTTATGAGTATCATTGTCATCTTTTATAATATCCATCATGACGTGTTGAGCTCTAATTTACTAAATTAATCTCTTGTTGGAAACTTGGGTTAGTTCAGAATTTTAGGGTTATAAACACTGCTGCCATGAACGTCTCTTTATTTCCTTAGCATAACTCCCCAAAAGGAGAGTAAGTAACTCAAAGGTCATGAGCATTTACATGTTTTCTCTGTATATAGCTAAATTGCTTTCAAAAGGTTTGGCTAATTTCCATTTCCATCAGCAGTGTGTAAAAATGTGCTTTTGACCCTGGAAGCCTCAGGCTTTCACCTTTATTTGATAATCTTTGCTAATTTGATAAGTGAACCACATCTTACACTTAATTTGCAATTCCTTGATTATTAGTAAGGTTGGGAACTTCTCATTGCTAATTGACCATTTGTATTTTCTTTTCCCTAAATTATCTGTGTCTGGTGGTATCATTTACCTCTGTCTATGCGCAAAAGGCTCAATTTCCGTCTTACCTGGAGCAGTGTAATCCCACAGAGAAAAGGGCCTGGGGGAAGAACCAGTAGATGTTTTGGGTTGTTTTTAAGGTTTCTGTACTTCCCTTTTTTTAACTTACTTTTTCTACACTGTTTCATATTCTACTATGGCTCATAATATGAATGATGATCACATTCAATCTTTGTAAATGCCCAGTGAGGCAGTTATGTGTATCAGCTATTGTTCCGAGGGCTTTGTGCAGGTTAACATGTTCAGTGCACACACCAACCCTATAAGGTAGCTACTATTTATTTTTACAACCTTTTACAGAAGAGGAAGCAGAGGAGGAAAGACATTATCTGTTTCACCCAAGGTAAAACAGATAACCAGCAACAAAGCAGGGATCTCCACTCCAGCCCTTCCATGTCAGGGTCTGCGAGCTTACGTGCTGACCCACTCAGCACAATACTGTAGGTGACCCTAGAGGACCATGCACTTAATTTTTCTAACACGTTATCCCAAAGAGTCATGTGTCTACAGCATTAAAAATAGTAAGGCTTCTCCCTCACTCTGATAAGGCTTTAGTAATAAAATGATTATTTTAAAAATAAAACAGCTTTGTTTTCTGATTATAAAGTGTATATTATGGTGTTTGAAACATTCGGGGGTGCAAAAAAATAAATTAAAAATTAGGTATTCTCATCCTCCAGAAGTAGAAAAATACAGTGTAAAAAAAAATGAGAATAATCTCAAATTCAATTTTTATATTGTAACAAATATATCTGATGGGATGAGGGAGGGGACTAAAAGCATTCAATTCTACTTCCTTTAAAAGAATTTCACAATGGATGGGGTAACTGGGTGATGGGCATTAAGGGGGACACGTGATGTGATAAGCACTGGGTGTTCTACATAACTGATGAATTATTGAACTCTACATCTGAAACTAATGATGTACTATATGTTGGCTAATCAAATTTAAATTTAAAAAAATTAATAAATGACTTACATACCAACTTTTGACTATATATGTTACACTGTAACATTTAGATGTTTCCAAAGAAACATGTTTGGGGAAAATTTAATTATTCTGGTACAACCATTTTAATTCAATTATACACAGGAGATATAACCTAATTAAAGAGAAGAAACAAAGCATTGAAAAACAGCCCAGATAATCTAGAATATTTGCATTGCTACCCTACTTTATTTCCCCTTCTATTTATTTATTTTTATTTTTTATTTTTTTAAAGATTTATTTATTTATTTATTTGACAGAGAGAGATACAGTGAGAGAGGGAATTCAAGCAGGGGGAGTGGGAGAGGGAGGAACAGGTACCACACTGAGCAGGGACCCCCATGCAGGGCTCAATCCCAAAACTCTGAGATCATGACCTGAGCCAAAGGTAGATGTTTAACGACTGAGCCACCCAGGTGCCCCTCCTTCTGTTTAGAACACTGATTATTCTATTTATATTAACAAGAAAGAAACTACCATGCACTTAAGTTAATCAAGCTTATGTAGTAAATCATGAGTGGATGTAATTGAGGTATACACTGTACCCCGGAAGCTAAGCTATTAAAAACTGATGGCCTCCATTTTACCTACTGCTCTTGAAATTGTGACAACTATTTGAAATCAATTAAGATTGATTTTTGGTTAATGGGGCTATTCAAATAATCCAAAAACTAGAAGAAAATAGCACTGCTTTAAATGTCACATTAATTTTTAAAAATTTAAACAACAGTAATTTTTAAAGCCCAAAATAACCTTTATTTCAAAACCCTTTTAAACTAAACATTGATTACTCTTCTGAAGTCATTAATTATCTTGTGCCTCAATTGTCAGAGTTTCAAAGTAAGAATTGATCCCTGATATATTTTTTTCTGGTCTTAAATTAATATGTATTTCACCTGTTTCAAAATACTGTGGACAATTATACTTCATGATGTAGGGACATAATATATTCCAGTAAAGGCAAGCACTGTATCTTTATCCTCATGTGTAACAATGCACGAGGTTCATAGTAGAACCAAGAATTGTGTTTTCTATTTAATGATAAATATATTAAATAGGGTACATTTTCTGTTTTCATGTCAGTGTGTCACTAATTTCTCTATCACTGAGTGTTTAAAACACACAACCTTAAGAAAAACAAAATGATCCATTATTATACCAATCAAATGATTCTTCTGTACTTGATCAGTTTGGACTCTCAGATTAAAAATCAGAAATTTGAATTTAAACCATAGTCCTTTTTTTTTCTTTCTTTCTCTGTTTTTGGTTTTGTGGTTTTTTTTTTTTATCCCCCACCCAATGTGGTAAACAGAGAGATGTATATAATAGATTGCATGATATAAGGGCAGGGCTAAGTTTTATCATAACTTCACCTCTTGCTATCAGGTTACTCTGACCAAATTACCCATTTGCAAAATTATTACCTCATAACGCCACCTAACAAAATCATCATACTACCTAACATAATAATATTTAATAACTATCACAGTCCTTGTCTATTCTTAGGTATGCTGTAATTTCTTTGCAATATTATTATTATTTCTAATTATGCAAAGTAATCAAAGATGTGTCTTTCAAAAATAGACTTCCACAAAAAATGGAAAAATTCTACAAACATCAATCAGAAAAAAACCCCAAAGATAAAGATTTTGGAAAAGGTTGAAAAAGATTTGAAATGCTCCAAAATAGATGACATGCTGATGAGCTAGTAGGTGACAGTGAGCAAATCCCACCTTTTCTATTTCTGATTTTGTTCCAGCCCAGCCAGAGAATATAAGGGAATCAGTAGCTGATGTGATCTCATACTCCCTAGCTCTGTTCCTGGGCCTGAAGACTCTTTGCTATGTCTTTTTTTTTCTGAGAGAAACTCCGTGCATCCCAGCCAGTTGTAGGCTAGCCTATAACTTGGTGTGGCGAGAGGCTCATCCCAGCCCCAAGTGTTCTGGATCAGCCATGGAGCACGCTCTCTGACAGAGCCGATCTGTAGCAAGCAGCCATGCGCAGCCTATGCTGCGGAGCAATCAGAGATGGGACTGTGCCTACTTCATTCCTTCCCAGCCCCTTTGTCCTCTGTTAGATCTACAGCACGTGTTGTGTAGTGGCGATGTTGAAATCAGGTAGCACAGACTCTAAGAATTGTTGTTTAACCAACTGTGGTTAACAAAGCATAATAATTTGATGGACAAAAAAATAAACCCTGGCCAATATATATTTTTTCTTTAAAAACAATGAAACCGGAAGATTTAGGCAGACTCAAAATTACATGTTCTAAAACTATTAAGCCAGTTAGACTAAACCTGTGCTTCATCAGTCTAAGTCCTAGATAACCCAATGGTAATCCACTTGGAAGAGCTTTAGGAGAGAAAGCAAGCCTGCAGTCTTGAGTGAGAAGCTCCAGATATTCACATATCTCATTTGCTCTCCTCCTAGTTACCCTGAACCTCGAACCATTACTGTCACCCATTGGCAAGGGTTTGTTCCCTCAGAATGGAATTCTGTCACATGCCATTTCCAACCTTTCCATACTCAAAGAATGAAAACCCATCAGAGTCCAGAGAGATTGATCTCTCTGCCATGAAGTCTCCCATGATTTTCTCAACTGGGATTCTCTCTCCCGTCTGGGAACTTATCAAAACATATCATCACTACCTCTTGTGACATATGTCATTAAAGTCACATTAACAATTCATGGTGCATTAACAATCTCTGAACCCCGACTAGGTGCAGAGTTCAGCTGAAAATACCGGAACACCCTATCAATAGTCCTGAAATAAGAGGGGCTTCTTCCCCTCAAACAGTAATTCTGGAAGTAGGCAGTTGCTGGGATATCTCCTGACCTAGCCTTCTTTGTCACTGGATGCGGGAGCAATCCTAAATCACCATGGTCTCATGCCATCGTGTGCAAAGGCAGGAAGCAGGCTGACAGCATGAAAAATGAATCTCCTTGTCTCCTTCCCTTCTTGTAGGGAGGCCTAGAAACTTCCTCCTAAATCTCATTGCCCAGTGGAGGTCATGTCTCCCTCTAGAACAAGCATTTGGTCCACTTACCCTCAGATCAAAATACCTGGGCCAAATCAGGATTCTGGTGGGAAAGAGGGTCAGGGATAGGACACCATGGGGTAAGCAATACACCATATTTAATTTAGATGAACATATGTAAGATAATAAGCCTCCATGATGATTTTGACCATCTTACCAAGAAAAAAACTGAGGTTCAAATATAATATGTAACTTGCCCTAGACCATAGGACTAGATAAGAGTAGAGTGGAACAAGATTAAATTCAAGTCTTTCTCTAAATAGTTCAACTCTTAACATTAAATATTAAGAGTTTATTATTTCCCCCTTTTGACTGTTAAATAATTTAATGCAGTGGGTATGTTTGCTTTGGCTTTTTATGTGTACATATTTATTATATAAATTAAAAATAGCATTTAACTCTCCCTGAACTCTATTCAGTAAGGTATTAATTTCCCTAAAGATATTGAAAGGCTAGTAGAATTTACAATAGAAAGAGGAGTGGGACGTCAGGAAGTAGTAGAATTGTTTACGAAGTGGATGGGGAGCAGTGGGACTTACTGTATGTTAAAACACAAGGTTGGCTATCTTGTATTTGGCAAGAAAATTATTACTATTAATAATGAATGACAATACACCAGCAGTTACTGCAATTCACACAAATAGTGTTTTCTATTACCCTAATGATGTAGACAACAAGATATTATGTATTCTGGTTTTGCTGTTGTTGACTTCTACATTTTACTAGAAATGTGTCCCACAGGTTTTGTGATCACTCGTGATAACTAAAAGACAGCAACTTCTCCGTAAAGCAGAAGGTGACTCAGACCTTTTACAGTGGGATGTTTTTGAGGTAGGCTTGTTTGGCTTATGCTCATGTTTAAATGAGTTGACTTTCTTTAAGCACCTTCCAGCTGGTCTGCATACAGCAGAGTCCCTAAAGGAAGCAAGTATTAAATCGACTGTCCTTTGTGTAACTTCTCACATTGACTATTTGATTTTGTGACTTTTAAGTGAGGGCAAGTAATTCTGTGCATCAAAATATTCTGTTCAAAATTGGTACGGTTTTTAATACCAGCAAACATTTACCCAACAATTCTTGGTGCATTTTTTTATATATATTTGCTAAATAAGAGGTCTCTCTCTTGAATGCACACTTATGTCGGAGACCACCATCATTAGAATGAATTAAACATCAAGAAAAAAACAGTTGTGTATTCACAAAGAACCAGTGTCTTTTTTGACTTCCCTAAGGTCTCATGTTCAAAGCTAGGATTTGTGTAGAATTTCAGTTAGAAACGCATCTATAATCACTGTTTTCCTACCTTCAAACTGATCATCGGGCTTCAGACTCCAATATCTCACACACACACATTACAGCTGCCGAAGAACTCCCATCAGTTTTTTTATTCTCTTCTTACCTTTAATTAAAATGCATTAAAGGAAGAAAAAAGAAACAAATGGTTGTAGAAAGTAGCATTTAAATGGAAACGATTGCTCTAAATGTTGCTGTTTAGGAAATATATGGCATGGTGTGCAGCTTTGCAAGGCGTCAAAGAGTACACAGGAGATAACATAAGTATTATTTATGACGCCATTGGACAGAGTCAAAAGCACTGTTCCTGGGCTCTGACTTCCAGAATTGAGCTTCTCAGACTGCATACCGGAGCATCTCCTGAATTTTTCACTTTTTGAAATCATTTGCGTTCTCATAAAATTTAAAAATGCATGTCACTATGTGGGTCTGCTATTGCTGTTGTAAACCATCACCACAAATTTAGTAGTTTAAACAATATGGATTTGGTATCTTACCCGTCTAGAGGTCCAAAGTCTGAACTGGGTCCCTCTGAGCTCAAGTCAAGGCATCAGAGGATTCCATTCCTTTCTGGAGGCTCCAAGGGAGAGAGAACGTTTCCTTGTCTTTTCCAGCTTCTAGAAACTGTCCTTATTCCTTGGCTCATAGCTCATTGCCATCTTCAAAGCCAGCAATGGCCAGTGGTGTCTTTCTCATGGCCCGTCACTGACACAGACTTTTCTGCCTTCTTTCTCTGCATTTATGCACCTTGGGGATTATGATGGGCCCACCTGAATAATCCAGGATATTCTATTTTAAAATCAGCAGATTAACAAATGTAATGTCATCTGCTACCTTAATTCCCATTACTGTGTAATCAAACATACTCAAAGGTTGCAGGGATTAGGACAGGGACATAGTTTAGAGGCCATTGTTCCGCCAACCACAAACACACTCAGATAAACCCCACTCTGACACATGTACACATGTAAATATTTAGGGATCATTTTTACTCATAGAGGTAGGCATATTGAAGATGTATAAATGATGCATATTTGAGCTCATATGCTCAATGCTTTACCTGGTATGCAAAGTAATCTCACTTTTTCTTATAGAGGTATAGTGATACTGATAAATATCTCTAAATAAAACAAGTCACATGTTCCATGCACAAGAGTTAATATAAGCTCTTTGACCTCACTGCCCTAGTTTTTGCCTTATTCCAGCTTCTTCTAAAGAGACGTTGACCAGCAACCTCTGTTCCAAAAAGCACAGGCATACTATCGCATTTACACACACACGCAAACCCACTTATAGACACACATCCACCCACCTAATCAGGTTTCTGCATCAATCCTATCTGAGGGAGGGAAATCTTTTTCATCTTGATTCCCAGGAGTTTAGCTTTTAGTTGCTGTGGCTAAATACACTCCCAGGTTGTTTCCTGGGCTGAAGCCATTTTAATCCCAACGATACCTAATTCTGATAAGGTTACTGTTATACCTGCATTTCAAAGTGTGAGTACCCTCCTTTTCCCTGGAGGCAGACACCCTGCAGCCTGGTTCAGCTCCACTCTTAGGTTCCTGTTCTGAGGATCTTGTACTTCTGTCAGCTTCTGTGCCACAAGATCTGATGGACTCTTGAAGACTTGAAGGTCTCTTGCCTCTCTTTGTAATAACTAGACTGATGTCTTCTTGCCCCTAAGCTCAGAAACTGGGTCTCTGTTACCCATGAATCCAACTCTCTAACGCTAATGCCCGGTTTGAACTATAAAATATCACCAAGGGGGCACCCCATCACTTCTCCTGATCTTCCTTATGAGAACAAGCGGTGAGAATTTCTACTTAAAAGGAGCTTGGAAATGGCAGACTCATAGGAAAAGGGGGGCTTTAGGGACCTGCTTTAATGCTGTATTTGTCTTAATAAGCACATTTATTTTATCTCCACTATTTGGATTGGCTTAGGAAAGAGGCCGCAGCCAAAGAAACCTCCTTCCCTGGTATGGTCTCTGCCTGTTTATACCATCCTAAACCCCAGGTGCTGGCCATTGGACTAAACAGCTTCTTGTCTCTTTTGATTCATGGGGAGCACCTTATCTTATCTCTTAGACTTCAGGGCATTCGATATAAAAATATCGAGAAGCTATTATTATTATATTACTGAGATATAATTGACATATAACATTGGCTTCAGGTATACGACATAATGACTCAGTATTTGTATATATCGTGAAATGATCATCACAAGTCTGGTTAACATCCATATTCATCTCATCCATATTGAGAATCTTGATTATACCAACAATAATAATAGTTTATCATATAAAACTGATCCTCTGTGTGCTCAGAAGCTATCCTAGCATTTGACCTATGAGGTTTGTTTTACTCCTCACAAAACCCCACAAGATATGTACTAATTTTACCTCTATGTTACAGATGAGTAAACTGAGATTTAGAAAGATTAAGTAATTCTTTTCAAATCATCCAGTTAACTTTCCCAGAAAATGATAGTTTCAGTGTTTGAAATGGGATCATCAGCCTCTAGAACCAAGTTCTAAATTGCTAAGCAGTACTGTCCTCTGTGTCAGCTAAATGACAGTCCCCTGGGAATTAACCAGCCAGCTCCCAGGAGTCAATATGTGATAGTATCTGAAATATTCAAAGAGACACCATGTACACAAGAAGAAGCTTTAAAAAAGGTTCATCTAAAATCTGGACATGAGAGGGGCACGTGGGAGTCTTAGTAGGTTAAGTATCTGCCTTTGGCTCAGGTCATGATCGAGGGTGCTGGCATCGAGGCCCGAGTCCAGCCCCTTGCTCAGTGGGGAGTCTGCTTCTCTCTTTCTGCCCTCCCCCATGTTCATGCTCTTGCTCTCTCTCTAATAAATAAATAATATCTTTAAAACAAATAAAATCTGGCATGAGTACTAGCTTGTTATTTCATTTTTATGGGCTTTTCTTTGAGGATAGGGGGATTAAACCTCTTGATATTCGAAGTTTTTTCTAGTATTAATATTTCATAGTGTAAAAATCTTTTTGATCAACAAATAGTGCTTAATTTCTCCCTTTTATAAAGGTAGTATTTTTTTTTGAGAGCATAAGGTTGTTTTTTTTTTAAATGTCATGTGCCCCCAGGGTAGCCGTGATCATGAAGCATTAAGCTTCTAGTCTTCCCCGTATTATGTTGGAGGTCCTCTCCTTGTAGCTAAGATCAGTAGAGTTAAGCAGACCAAGGAAATCTGTATTTATGTGTGTGTGTCTGGTAAGACTGATTCCTTCTTTGGCTCGTGGATGTCTGCTTTGGTATCTTGAAATCACATCTCGTGTTTTGATTCTAGAAAGATCCTAGAATCTTCACTGCATGTTTAGTACATTGGTTTTAGAATGTCCAATCTCACAAGCCAGGCCACTGAGAAGAAAATCACATTTATTACATAAGTAGTTTTATTCTGTTTGATAATGGGAAAGGAGTTACACTGGCAGAATTCACTCTGTCTTAACAATGCTCACATTAAAATAGCTGAAGAATATTTAATGGCTTAGGCAGCTGACTTCACTAAAAATTTTATCCTGAGAACTTAAGTCACCGCAATGACTATTTACTAACCACATATTATATGCCAGGCTACACTCTAAACGAATGGAAGCCATGATGTACAAAAGAGAAAGAGATCCACACTAACCAGGCTTTGTGTCTGAGGGCAGGCAGCGCAGGGCACTGAAGTTGCCTCAGCTAAAGGCTTTGTTACAGGGATGCACAAACGGAAAGAAGGAAGGAACAGCAAACGCCCTGTCCTAGGTCCTGCTCTTCCCTCTACCTGTTTCTCCTTCAACTTCTACTGTATCTCAGGGCATACCTTTTTTGTGTGTTTTCATCATCAGTCACCCATCACTAGAACAAAAGTTTCCAGAAGAAAGGGAACCTGTATGTGTTGGTCACTGCTTCATCTTCATACCCTACAACCACACCCGGTACTTAGTAGATGTTCAGGAACTGTCTGTTGAATGAATGAACAGATAATCTCTGTCTCTTCAGCCTCTCCTGGCTGCTCTCCTCCTTGGCTCCCATGTCACTCTTTGGTCAGTTCCTGTGGTGTAAGCCTTCAGGAGTAGGTGCTCAGTAAAGGGAAGTTTAGTGTTTTTAACTTTAGCTCTCATGGATTTTATTTCTTCATCTGTAAAACGAGGTTAATAAAAGCTTTATTAGTTGTCTACTGCTGTGTAATACATGACCCCAAAATTTAGTGGCTTAAATAGACAAACAACAAAACAATTTTATAAAAGCTATTTTGGATAAATATTATGGGTCAGGAACCTGGGAGTGGCTTAGTTGGGTATAAGAACCACAGTCTAGGAGTCAAGGTCACTCAGGAGGTTGCGATCAAGAAACTAGTTAGAGCTGCAGTCATCTGGAGGCTTGACTGGGGTGGGAGGCTTGCTTCTCTCCGATGTTCCACGAGTTAGCGCAGATCATTGACAGGAAGCTTCAGTTCCTCCATATGTGTTCCTGTTTATAGAACTAACGTGACAGCTAGCTTCTCTTCAAGTGTGATCCAAGAGTAAGCAAAAATAGAAGCCATGTGGCGTATATGATCTAGCCTAAGAAGTCACACACCATCATCTCTATATCCTACTAGTTACACAAGTGGCATAAAGACTCAAATACCAGGAGATGGGGATCACCAGGGGTCATCATCTTCTAGTTTGGCTACCAGAGATACTTAGTAGGAATGTTGTTGGTATTTAAATAAATCCTAAATGTAAAGTCCTTGGCATGGTGCCGAGCACACAGTAGACAATTAGAATATAAGAGCTCCACTTAGTTGCTTGTGCGTTGTCGAGCTATTCTTCATAGTTCTGGAAGATTCTCTGTGCTATATGTAAAAGTCTGCATTCATCTTTAGAATTCACATTGACTTCTCGTTCATTCATTCATTCATACATTCATTCAATATGTCTGCTGTCCTCACATCCTGTGGGATTATCCTCATATCCACCTAAAATATAATTTTTTAAAGATTTTATTTATTTATTTGTCAGAGAGAGACAAAGACAGAGAGGGAGCACAGGCAAGGGGAGAGGCTGGCAGAGGGAGAAGCAGCCCCCCAGCTGAGCAGGGGACCTAGTGCAGGATTTGATCCCAGGACCCCTAGATCATGACTTGAGCTGAAGGCAGCTGCTTAACCCACTGAGCCACTCAGGCGTCCCCTAAAATATAAATTCTTAGCACCAACCACATGGTGAACTAATGACCCCCAAATTGCTGTCCTACTCCTTGGGTACCCGAATATGCTATTTCTCAGCTCCTGTGTGGTGATAATATCTTCTGGAATTTCAGAGTACCCCTGGGGTCTGTCAGTAGTAAGTAAGTTGACACCCTTCTCCAACCCAGTCTGACCACTGTGACCCTTTCAACATTGCCTCTGTGCCTCCAGCATATAGAGAGAAATCTGTCATGCTCTCAGCTCGGATGTAGGAGATAGAGGAAAAGCAGTGTGTAGACAGGTCTGGCCGCGACTAACGCAGAGCTGTGCAGAAGGAAAGCCAATGAGAACAAATCTTTGACAGAGGACTGAAGACCAAGATGGGAGCACAGAAAAGAAAGAAAGAAAGAAAAATCCTCCCAAAGCAAACTTCCATTGAACCTGAGATCAATTAGTAAGAAAAGAAGGAATTTTGTAAAGCTCATTCCTCTTGATTCTTTTCATATTATAAGCCATTTACAAGGCACTTCCCTATAAACATTATTTTGCACATTTGAGGAAACAAATCGTCAGCTTCCCCTGAAGCCGGCACCTGTTCAATTCCATCTTGCCAGCAAGGATGCCACAAGAGTAAAGGCCTCCCTCCAGGGAGTTAGCAGAAGATTAAACTTCAGCCCGAAAGTTGGGGGAAGCCGGAATGCTGAGTCAATACCAAGTACCAGGTTTAATTTGATGGTTTCCACACACGATCAAAATAGTGGTTTTTTTCCTAACTGTAGAGCTATTGCCTCCTCTGGTTTCTTTCATGGGTTCCCTGTGGAGCGTATGTTATGCTCTGATATTTGAAATTGATCGTGCAGGTTCTATTTCAAGGGCGATAATAAACCTGATGCAATAGCTGGGGTTAGTGAAGGTGACTATTAGCCTTTCTTCTAATATGGTCAATTTATTTTGCCTTGTGGCACCAACCGATTCCCAGTATGATCTGCTGATAACTTCACTTGAAGTATCACTTATGGATGAAGCGTGAACAAATGAAAGACAAATCCTTGTCTGAATTTTAGTGGGGAGAACTGAAAGAATTCATCACTCATTCTGTGCGTATTATTATTACAGATTTGGTCATTGAAGAATTTATAGGCAAATAAATACAGACCCCTTATTATTAGCTATAGAGGGACTAGCCTATAGAATATTGCTTGCCTCATTTGCTTGTGAAAGTGAAGATCAAGATGCTACAAAACCTGAAGCAATTTTAATGTCTAAATGATTCTTTCCATTTGTGATGAAAAGAACTTAAGTTTGGGAATTAGATAAACCAGATTTACTGTCCTATCTTGGGCAAGTAATTTAATATTATCCTCAGTTTCTCCCTCTGCAGAGAGAACTAAGAATTCCTGCCCTTTTGTTCTATGAAGGTTAAGTTAATTAACATCTCCAGCACTCAGAAGGATGTGGGGTAGATGTCGAATAAAATACAAGTTTCCTTCTCTCTCTGAATGGTATGGAGTACCAGCATACTTCTGGCTTTAAAAAATTCTTTTCACTTTTTGGGTCTAAAGCATCCTAAGTTTTATTCGGATTTGCTACAGTGGGGTTCATTCAAATACTACATTGGCAAGATGACAGACGGGTTACCCAGTGTCTGGCTGGGAAATAGATCTCTGAACTTCCTATTGTCATTTATATTGTAGATATAAATTGGATCACAACTGGTTTGGCATGAATAAAAATATACACAACCGCTGTTCTTCACCTGGCAGTTTCTAACGGGTGCCTTATAAACAGGCGACAATCTCAGGTGGAAGTTCAAGTAAGTTTCATTTTGTAGCAAAAAAGTTTTGATCTCCAAAATGATTACCCAATTAGAAAAATTATAAGCCAGACTTGGTAAGAAAGAGATTGGATGTTTCTTACAATATCGCTATTGCAAATGAAATTAACATCATGTCGTATAAGAATTATGTCTTGACGAGCATTCCCCATGATTATTCATTGGATACATGGTTTTATGTCTCCAAAATTAGGATTAAAGATGTACCAAACTGGGACCAGAGGGGAACGTGAGACACTAGGTTAGCTTATCCTTAGAGTTACCTAAAGGGAACTTTGGTTTTCATGGGTTGAGGATAAGCACTCATCTAGGCAGCTTACAGCAAAGTTGTAGAAGTGGACATATGCTGTACCACATATAATTTTTGTCCAAGTAGAAAGTCAAACCTCTTCTATCATCTTATTATGCTATTTTGGAGTTAGGAAGAAGAGAAGTGACTCATTTAGGGATTTTTAAATAATGGTGAAAACAACTCAAAGCTTCAGGAAACTCAGGGATGTGGTAATAATGGTCCTTCCAGAAGGAAGTTGCAAAAGCTGAATCCTTCCCTGAAAAAAAAAAAATTGAGGTGAAAGCAGTTGTAAAAAGATTCCAGCTTCTGAACACTTAATTAGTTTAAAAACATGCAAGACAGACCCCCATGAGGTTTTTACTGAAAAATCTCTCTTGTGCTGAAGAAAATAATATGTACTCAGGGCTGTGGCAGATGTATGTTGTGTTTGGAAATATTGTGATGTGTTTAGTGCAAATTCTTAAAATAACATATCCAGAGCATCGTGTGCATCTCATCGTGGTACGTATTTGGGTCAAGCAGTAAAACGGAAGGTCTGCTTTGTTCATTATAGGAAATGTAATTTTAACAATAAATAAATAAAAAACTGCTAGTGGATGAACTCAGTAAAATGTCTTTTTAAACTACTGCTGGGTCACCAGTCTCCTGAATTTGGTGTGCTTTTGAGTTCTTAGATGGGCTTGGAAGGCCATGACCCTCCTCATGGTCTGTCTGAGGACCCTGGCACAGAGCTGGTGTGGACTTGACTTCCCACCATATTCACTAGCTCAGCCGAGTCCATAATACTCCTTTCTCCCTGGACTGTCTGTCTTTCATAACTTGAAGCACTTTTTCCCCCTACGTATAAAATTCAGTGACTGGAAAATAACTTTAAAGTACAAAGATAGTATGTTTGTTAAATGTGGAGAGGGGGCTGCAGGCAGGTCTAGCAGAATGTTTATAGAACCTAAAAAATGATGTTTTGTTAGAAACTGGCTTGACACCTTAAAAGTCTGGGTGTGTAGAGGTAGATTTTGTGAACTCGTGGTTGGGATTGCTAGACAGAGGCCAATTTTGTTACCTGGACCTTCATTTCGGTCATAATATTGTTAGGTCTTTTATTGCTTGAAAATTTCATGGTTTTGTACAAGTGAAGAGTGTAGACTCATCAAATTTGAGGTGAGCCAGACCTGACTCTGACTCTTGGTTCTGCCACTTACTCTGTGACCCCTGACACCTTCCCTCTCTAAGCCCTTCATCCCTTACCTGGAAAATGAAGTCATAATATCACCTGTTCCTCAGGTTTGGTGGATTAGGTTGGGTTCTCTGCATGTGCAGTGCGAAATGCTGATTGGTGCATATTAACGTTGTAAAACTTTTTAGCTTTTCTACTGTTTCTCTTCAGTAGATGTTGGTTTTATTCTTTTCCTTCCTGAAGAATTCTGAGCACTATTCTTCTCATCAGTTCTTTCCTCAGTGAAAACGGCTTTTCTGAGTGCTTGCGGGAACCAGATATGTGAGGTCTATAGTTCCTAGAGCTTCCTCTCTAGCGAGGGGAGATATGCACAAAACAGTTCAAAATGCAGTGTGCGTAATAATTGTTACAGCAGAGGCATGAAACTTAATTTTAGGAGTGCAGAAGGAAGGCCCAGGTGTGTTATTTGCAGGCCCAGCACAAAACAAAAACGTTAAGCCTCTTGTTCCAATTTCAAGATGACGAGAGTCAAGCCTTCAAGCAGGTGCAGGCCGTGTTGGAGCCCGGAACCCCGTGGGGCTGCAGAGGTCACGCAGCCGGTCCTGAGAGCGTGGCCATCCTGACTGCAGGCAGGGAAATTAGGGGAGGGTTACCGTTGGAAGATCTAGGAGATGCACTCTACCTTGAAAGATGGAAAGAACTTTGAAAGAACAGGCAGAACTATCCAGACAGAACAGAAAACTTGGGTCAAGAACCCGTAGAATTTTTGGTTTTGTTTTTCGGTGAGACTTAACCGGGCAAAGTGATCTGACCATTAGGGAAAGGGAGGGAGATGGGGAGACAGTAGCATAAGTTTGAATTTTTGACTAAAATGAAGCAATCTACAGGCTTTGAGAATAGAAAGAAAATCAGAGCCATTTAGCGACATGGCTCTCGTGGCAGAAAGACAAAAAGCTGGACTTGATGAAGGAAGCAGGGGCCACAGGAACTTTGTGGGTGAAAGTGATGTATTCCTTGCAGGGATTCTATTTCTCTGCAGTCTGATGTATGCTTTCCTCCCCCGCACACACGAAGCAATAGTCTGTTTCTGTTTTGAAGACATCTTCAATTATACAGTACCGGCCAAAGAAAAACATAATGGAATTTTAACCAGTTTGCTTTTTTTCTCTGTAGACAGCATTTCAGGAACATCTCCATTCTAGTTATAGAAAGAAAACTTGAAGACACCCAAATGTGCATTAAAAACCTATCACCTTTTCTTGGCCTTTCAGACACAATTGTATTCCAGAAACCCCATGTCATTTTGTATTCCAGGCAATGCTTTTAAAAACAACATGGGTGAAACCCTTGCCCTGTTCATCGCCAAATAGAAGTGCAAGTCTGCGCACGTTCTGTGTGTCTGTCTCTCGTCCTGACAAACTGTCTTCAACAGTGGCAAAGTAAAACCTTCTTCCTTCCTTTTCTGTTTTTCTTATAATAACTCAGCCTTCAATGAGAGGTACATGTTCAGCCTCCCAAAAGTGCTTCTGTTGTAGAAAAGCTTTCCTTTTTGTTCCCTAATTTATCATGTCTTAAAGAAAGTGAAAAACATTCAGGACAGCAGGGATGGAATCCCCCATCATCTAAAGTGGAACATCCACCCTGGGAATTGTACTTCAGTATTTAGACAAGGCAGAGAAGAGAATTTCATCCATCTTGCAGATTCCAGAAACATGGGAGAAACAGATGAATATATTTTAATATCCATAGACAGCATTAAAACTATTAAAAATTTTAAGGCACTCTCCTGAAGGTAAAAATTCAAAACTTTTTTTTCTTTTGCTCCTCCACTGAACTTTCACTATCTCTGTTAAACGAGGCAAATGACTTAAGCCTCTCCAAGCCTGTGAGAAGAAAAGAAGCTTGCTAAGATCCCCTCAAGATTACTGCAGCAATGTGAACATTTTCGGGCTAGGTGAATCTCTAGGTCAGGTGCTTGCCTGGGTTGGTAAGACAGGAGGGTCCGCATTCCTGCCCAATTATGAGCCCACAAAATTCCCACACCTTTGAGCGTGGCGCTTACAGTTCTACCTATCTTTCTCAATCAAGGCTAGTTACCATTGTTTTTTGGTCCAGGACCCTGTGCGGATTGCAGGTGGTAATTAACATTGCTCTAACTGTGTGTAACGAGCATAGGACTGAGTCAGGAGCTGCTGACTGAGCTCAGTCAGATGTTGGAGAGGGGCACTTTGAGAGGCATCATGGAACATAAGCATTTCCAGAGCTCTAAGAATGGGGCTTTTTAAATTAGGGTTTCCTCTGTAGGTCTATTTTAGAATTCTAACCAGATTTTAATATTATTTTTTTCATTTTAGTTGCTCTTTAAAAAAAATGACCATTTCTTGCATTTCTTGTATCACACATGCATGCGCACGCACGTGGAATGTCTCATATTTGCAGTGAAATTATTTTGCCATTGGAATACGCACAGTGGTAGTAATGAAGCCGAGTGGCCCCTGGGAAATCTACTATCTAGAGTCTGGATTGTGAAAAGGAGCTGCTTCAAAGCCTCACGTTGTAGTAGATAGTGAAGTGAAAAATGCGGAAGGGAGTGTCAGATGGTCCAGGAAGCAAAGCCCTCTCTGGTGACCGCATGCGGTGTGGGTGTGAACCACACCAAAACCCACGTGGGTAGGAGAGAACTGTAGGCATTTGCTGCTTTTCCAGAGAAAAGATCATGGGGGTAAGAAATAAGTTTCCTTAGAGCACTTTGCACCCAGTGACTTTTAGGAAGTACCTCCAAGAAGGTGCCAAAAGTAAACTTCCCAGATTCGGTCTGGGAGCTACAGGAAAGGAGCAAGAAGTTGCATTGTTAAAGGGCAAGAAGGCTGCAACTAGTTGTTTAGAAATGCTAAAATCCACGATGTCAGGGATTCCTTTTTCATGTTCTGTTTTCTTTGATGTTCCTTGTCAGATGGGAATTCAGGTATTGACTGATGAACAATAACGTGCCTCATAATCTACACTCATGAGAATTATTTCCCCCTTTTAATGTATATTGAAAATAAGGTGCAAAGAGGTTCAGTGATTTTCCTGAAATCTCTTGAGAGAGGCCTGACCGCTAGATTCCACAGCTCGGTCTGTAAGAGGCTTGCTGCTTGCATTGCAACACTTTACCTCTCAGGGTAAGTGTGGTTTACGTAGGGGAGAGTTCTTTCCACTTTCTTTAAAGCTTCACTTCATTGTTTCTGTATTCGTCTTCTTAAAAAATAGTACATGTCTGTTTTAATATGTTTTTATTAGAAATTAGGCACAGATATGAACAGAGGGAAGAGAAATTTCTCTCTTTGGAATTTCCCTTAAAGATAATAACACATTTGAATTTGCAATTAGTTTTATTTTCTTTCATTTTGTCTCTTAATATTTCTACTATGGCTATGTAGTATCCCCCGAGCCCCCAAGAAAAAAGGAAAGAAAGAAAAAAATGCAAGAATCATTGTAATTCAAGAATTTGCTGCAGAAGGGATAAAATGGCTCAATCCAAAGAGTCGATGTTTAGTGAACTAAACAAAATGCCGAAAACATTAGTCATGAGTTTTATTTCCAACTCCATTACCAATGCAGTATGACAATCATATTTTTACTAGAGCCATTGGATCAATTTGAATTAAAGAATCATCGTGTTTAAAGTTTTGTGTTGTGTTGTTTCGTCATATCATTGTATACCTGTGCACTCCTTTTTTTTTTTTTTTTTGAGTCTAGGCAACACACAGTGTTACATTAGTTTCAGGTGTACAACTTAGTGATTTGATAAGTTCTCGCTCCTACTTTTTAAGAAGTTAATATAAATAGGCATCTTCTTTCTCCTTTAAAGTTTGCGTTCATTTGAGAAGCACGACCCGCCTAGACTGCTTCTCTCATTTTACCTTACCCATCTTGCTGTAGAGGGTCCCACTTCTCACAGTTTCTATCTCTCTCCTACAATTTGCTTCCAACTGAGCAGCGGGACTGAAAGCAAGTTCAGTGCATCTAACCAACCTCTCTGGGCTCATGAAGCTACAGGTGCTTACTGAGTCAGAGGAGCCCTAGCCCCATCTTTATTGGCATGGTGTAGCTAATAGATGTTCCTTGGGTGTCTTGCTCCTTTCCCAATAGAGCACTTTAGAATCTTTTTTCATTTCTTGAGTGGCCGGGGCTCATTCAATCTTGGAGTGGAGAGGGCTCAGGGACATGCACACATTATGTCAGTGGCCAAGTCCAAGGAGAAAATCTCTGAAGAAACTGTTTTGAGTCAGTTTCGTTTGTGGTCACTATGGCAATGTTAACAGCAAAGAGAGAAAAAAGAACAATTGAATCTATCAATAAATTTCAAATATACAAAAGAGCTTCAGTGATATGAAGAGAACTCAGTCCTGGGTCTGCTCTTTACTAATCTTGTGACCAGGACCACATGCTAAAACTTCTCTGAGGCTTTTTATGAAATGGAAATGACAATGATTGCCCGGCAGATTATATAATAATTACAAAACACATGTAAAATCTGGGGGGACGTCTAAAAATATTGGAATTTTATTGGACTATCAGAGAGTTATTAGATGTTTTAAGAAGTGTCCATTAAGAATTTTTTTATCATTTTATTATTTATTTTTATTTTATTTTTAAATGTGGCAGCTTTCACATCATCTGAACAGTTTCAGAGTAATGCTGTAAGAAGACACATGTTCTATAAAAATAAAGTTAATGGTGGGTTGTCTTTGTGAATGGCATTTCTTTATGTCTTAGCTAATTTTTTTTCTGTTGCTTAAATGATTGTCTTACTGTTTTAATGACATACATACAGCCAAGTTTAAATCTTTATTTATTTATTTATTTATTTATTTATTTATTTATTTATTGGTCAGGCAGGTGTGTTTAACAGTCTTTTTTTTTTTTTAAGATTTTGTTTATTTACTTATTTGACAGATAGAGAGAGATCACAAGTAGGCAGAGAGGCAGACAGGCAGAGAGAGGAGGAAGCAGGCTCCCCGCCAAGCAGGGAGCCCAATGCGGGCCTCGATCCCAGGACCCTGAGATCATGATCTGAGCCGAAGGCAGAGGCTTTAACCCACTGAGCCACCCAGGCACCCAACAGTCTTACTTTTTTGATCCCTGTTCATACCAGACCATAAACATAGCCCAAGGAGTTGATATTCAAATTGATATGTTTGCATAGCTCCCATTAGCGATCCAAAGCATAGAGAATACGGGTATTACAGGTTTGCCTATGATCCATTCACCCTTTGTGACCTTTGTTCAACAGTGTGCAAGAGCCCCCTGCCCTGAGGCCAAGCACTTAAGCCACATAAAGCATTTTATTTATTTATTTATTTATTTATTTATTTATTTATTTATTTATTTATTTATGATCTGTGACCCTATTCCAAGACTGTAGTACTCAGGAGGCGGGCAAGGCACCATTCTCTTGCTCTTAGCTCTGCAGCACCAAAGGCAAGAACCTACTAAGAACTGCCTTTTTCTCACTAGATGCTAGAGTGGATCCAGAGAAGCCAGAGGTCAGAGGGATCAGACAGGGTGCTTCTCTCTGTTCCAGGAAACCTTCTGTATGTTTTGATCCGGCGTTGGCTTTGTTTTGTTCTTCATGTTGACAGGATCTGAGGACGGCACATGGGGCAGACTCAGATGGGACAGACAAAAGGTTTGGTTTACTGTCATGGCCTGTTACTGATTGGTGCAAAAGAGCTATTGAAACTACCACCCTGATGTGCAAGAGAAAAAACAAACAAATGCCCAGCAGATAGGCTTGTATTGTTTAGTAAAGTGACATTTTCCACACACAGACATCTGAATAGAATTAATTAGCACTCTTCATTTTCACACACTTTAAATGCTCGGACTGAACTTTGTTTAACCCTTAGAAGTTCAGCTTATTTCCCAAGCACAACATTTGATCATTTGAATTCTATATACAGATAAGAGCATCTGTTTCCCACTCCTGCGAAGAGTAAAATAAAGAAATTGAAGAGAGAGATAGAAGGAGAAAAAAGAAGGGGGAAGGGAGAAGGCATTTTTAGAACAAAACAGAATCCTTAATGTTAATTTACTCCAAGGAGGTCCCAGGTTGCGGGGAGAGTAGAAGGAAGAGGAAAGGAGAGGAAAGCAGAGGCCATAGAGAAGCCCGATTGTCATTTTTCAATCAATGTAAAACACAATATTTGAAAGCTAAAATATGTTGTCATGTGATACCACAGTCAAAATCTTTGAGGAGTTCTTCTTCTATCCATGAAGCTTTGATGTATAGAGAAAAGTAATGTAGAAAAAGGGAGGTGCTACCTAAAACCTATCTTCCTTATAAAAACTTCACTTTCGGGGAAGTCTACATGACAACAAATATAAACATCTGGAAGCCAGTGGTTAAATGAGTATTTCTCATTCTAGTCCAAATACATGGCATCGTGCAGTCATCTAAAAGTAGACATTGAAAATTCTGCAGCAGAGAATGCGTATTTCCTTTTTAGAAGGAAGTATGTCCCTTAGGTTTAGACACGCTGGCTGCAGAACTTGTTTACGATCATGATTTGGAAAATCAACAGACTTGTTACTCTACCACGGTCCGGCACAAAGCACAGTGTCAAGACTATATATCCTAAGAATAATAGGATTCTCCCAGCACCGCAGGGCTAAAAACTAGAGAGACCTTGTTACTGGGTATATATCCAATCCGTGAGGCATGGCATTCTCACAGCTTTACCAGTTCGGTCGACACGTCCAGGATGTCTGGGGAAGACCAGGAGCGCCACTGAGCCGAGCAGAGAGGGACTTTCAGGGGTTCACGTTGAATATCTGCCCGGTAAAGCACAGTCCCACACAGGGCATGGGATTCATTCAGGGATTGTAAACAATGCCTCTATGTTCCTAAATGCCTAATTTACTACCAAAGGATGATTTGGCTTCTGGGAGTAATTTCATTGGTAAAAAAGGAATGATGATCAGGATAAAGATAGTGTATAATTTGGGGTTGGACTCCATGACCCAACATGGCAATTCCTCTGTGGTTTATTTTTTTTTATTTTTTTTTTTTTTTTAAAGATTTTTTATTTATTTATTTGACACAGAGAGAGAGATTACAAGTAGGCAGAGAGGCAGGCAGAGAGAG
>LNAC01000264.1:162160-211103 GCA_002007465.1 Ailurus styani | reverse complement strand
TCCTCTGTGGTTTATAATTTTTGCTTCCAACCTTGAACAGGATAGGGTACAAGCGTAAGAAAACAAATGACTGCTTTTTCTTTCCAACATTATAAATACTTCGTCTGGATTTGGGTACATTTTTGAATTTTCATTGTGTTGGGAAAGATAATATTATATCGCTTTTTCTTTTTCTTTTCTTTTTTAAGATTTATTTATTTATTTATTTGACAGAGAGAGATTACAAGTAGGCAGAGAGGCAGGCAGAGAGAGAGGAGGAAGCAGGATCCCTGCTGAGCAGGGAGCCCGATGCGGGCCTCGATCCCAGGACCCTGAGATTATGACCTGAGCCAAAGGCAGAGGCTTTGACCCACTGAGCCACCCAGGTGCCCTATATCGCCTTTTCTTCTCTATGCCTACTCTCCAGATTGGCACAAAGAATTTCCATATTTTTCGCATCACTTTATAAATTTATTATATGTATACATGCATATACATGCATGTGTATTATTTATACTTATCAGTCATTATTGTAATATAATATCTGAAGTTTAAAAACTTTATATTTGGGCAATATCTTATTAAGTATGAAAAAGTTGTATACCCTTAATGAACAGTGTTTGAATTTTTGCTAAAGAGAATATGGAAAAATTCAAATGAATCTTTGATAGGTACAATGGTATTTTATTTATGAACACAAAAGGACTTCATAAAATCAACACAGGTTCAAATGGCAAAAGGTTACGGTAATGCTAATCAAATTCTCAGTAACTTACTGAAAACTTTTTCTCATGATATTAAGTACCCATACAGCTGTACACAGCAAATCTTGATAAAATGTTAAGTTGTAGAGTAACGATAACCTAAGATATTATGTATTATTTGAGGTTTGGAACTGAAATGAAACGTAAAATCTTTAACAACCACCCGCACATTTTCAAAGTTGCCACACAAACATAATGTGAGATTAACTATCTGAAAAGAAGCACTTCAAAGGTTAAGGGCAAAGCTAAGGCAAGTATGTTCTTTTCCAAGAAAGCAAAGGTAAAATTGGTATGGTATGTTTTATATAAACACTGACCCCTTGTTTTCATTACAATATAAATGGTTTGAGAATGGGAGTGGCCATCATCCTTCTGTACCCCAAACACACACACACACACACACACACACACACACATGCACACACAAACTCAGGAAAGGCAAGGGGCTGTAAAGACGACTTTTCTTTTCTTTCTTTCTTTTTTTTTTTTTTTGGAGAGAAAGAGAGCACATCAGGGGAAGGAGCAGAGAGGGAGGGAGAGAGAGAATCTTAAGCAGGCTCCGTGCTCAGAGTGGAGCCCAAGGCAGGGCTCAAATTCACAACCCTGAGATCATGACCTGAGCTGAAATCAAGAGACAGATGCGTAACCCACTGAGCCATCCAGGCTCCCTGCTGATTTTTCTTAATTGATGTAAAGAAGCTAAAACATCTAGAATCCACAGCCTCTCTCCATTTATGTATAAACCTTTACATTTTGTGAAGTTGGCAGTTTTGTTGATCGAGTCATCAGCATAATGAAACAGTTGGTTTATTGAGCACTTCGAGTAATGGAGCCATCATTAACTGTACCAGGGAGGGAATATATAGATTACAGATTCCCATTACTATGTATATTTGAGAAAAACAAGTTTTTGTAAGTTATAGTTTTCATGGTAAATGTAATACCAAATATAGTCATAAAAGTATTATTAATATGCCATAGTATTATGGTATTGGAAGGAAATGTAGAATTTCATCAAAGTAATACTATTTATTTCAAGAACTCTGTCTAACCAAGTTGACTTCTAAAGTCTTTAATGAAGGAAGCTCAGCATTTCCCCTTGATAATTATCGTTAAAGTCTAACAATAGCTCTATCTAAAAGCTTTTGTTACATGTAATAAAAGAGCTACTCCAATTTTTACCAATTTTCTCCAGGAAAGAAATCATTGATTCTTATTCTTCAAATGCCTTAAAAGGCTTTCAGGTAAATGTTTCTCTTTTGACAAGTGTGGGGATAGTCTGCGAACATGATCTAATCTTCCACACAGGGATCCATTCAGACAGGTTACATTTTTTAGTCTGTCACAGTGGAGAAGGGAGAAGAATCCCATATAAATTGCTAACCATGATCAAATTAGTCATATGTAACTTAAAAACAATTTGACAGATGAAGAATAGACTGTGAACTGTCTAGTTGCTTTGATTACATAATTGTGTCAATATATATAAAACTATAACCAAGTATCTTATTACTCCCCACTGGCAGGGAAGCATTTAAAGCTATCCAGGATGGTTTCAAGGGCAATGAGATGTGATTCTGTCCAGAGTTCCCAAGGACACCTGAATGTTGTCAGAGTCCTGCCATCTCTTCTTTGTTGGGACACCTAAGTGGCACAAATGAAAGCAAAGTTAAAATTCCATTCAATTATTAACTAGGCTAAACCACAAAACCCAGATGTTTGGTAAACTGAACTGAGCAGGTGGCTTAAACTAGACCCAAGTGAAATCTGTTCTTCCCCCAAGAAGGATTCTTACCACCAGATGGCCACAAGGAACTAAAGCAAGTACTGCTCACATGTAAGGAAAAGGAGATAACAAAGGTAGATACCTACTAGCTTTCTTGTCTAGTCAGCTGTACGGAGTAGGAAGCCAATGAAACACACTTGTTTAGTAAGTAAATGTGGCCAATCAATTGTTTCCTAACTTTGAGCTCTGATCAGGTTAGTAATCCATCCACTTGTTGAAGACCAGAGAAAGTAGTAGAGAGAGGGGAAGGAACCTTACCTCACCCCTTGAAGGACTTACAGGGTGTTGGAGAATTCCAGTCTGTTCTCTGACCCTAGCCGTAGGATCCTCTGCAAAGACAGATGGAAAGGTCAGCTCCCCTCCAGGATACCCTGCCACAGTCCAGGTGTCTATGTCTTCTCTGCAACAGCTAAAGGGGATGCCAGGAATTTCCACACAAGGACTCCCAACCATCCGAGGAAGCTCCCCAACAAAGAAACATGAGGGCAATAATCTAGAGTTGGAATTCCTTGCTCTGTATGCAGAAGTTCTACTAAATAGAAAAAAACAACATCATTTCCTAATGCTATCTGCTTGGTTGCTTTCTTTGAAAGGAGGGTTTCTTCTCTTTTTTTTTCAGATTTTTTTCCCAACTTTTCTAAGATATAATAGGCAAAATTACAGAATATTTAAAGTGCACACTTTGATAGTTCAGTGTCCATTTGTGTTGTGAAAGAATTCCCTCCATCTAGGTAATTATCTTATCCATCATTTCATATATTTATCTATTTTTTTAGAGGGGAGAACACTTAAGTTCTATTCTTTTAGCAGATTTCAATTATATAATACACTGTTATCAACTATAGTTGCTTCTTCAAGTTTCCTCTGTATCCTCAGCAGAATGCCTGGCCTCCAGTGAACAGTCAGCAGTTGCTGAATGGTGGTGTCATGTATGTGATCTTCATGAGGCTTTGTTTCTCTTTCCTTCTTCATCCTTTAGAACCTCTGCTTCCTGCCTCATCTCTTGTGTTTTCAAAATGCTGAATTGCTTGCAGTTATTGAGAAATGTATCCTTTGATACAGATTCTTCTGATCCTGTATCTACCTGGATAATCTTTTATGCTTCCCTTCTTTCTCAGCCTGGATGACTTATTATACCTTAACTCAGGCATCCTCCCTCCAGAAAACCCTCCCAAAAACCCAGGCTATGCTAAGTCTGCCTATATCAAGCTCCATTACACTCTGGGTTCCCTCTGTAGTAACACCGTCCGTATTATACTGGAACAATTTGGTTTTGGCTGACTCCATAGTTTCCCAGTCACACACCTTCCTTTAGGGGAAGACCCAGATCTGATTCCACATTGTATCCCATCTCCAGGTAAGGTGACTGGCAGACAAATACTTTTGGATGAATTTTACCTTCAAGTAACAGGGATTTCAGCAGTGTTAAATACAAAAGTGATATAGTCAATTCTGTGCTTTTAAATAATCACTTAGCAGCTTTATGGGGACTGTATTGTAATAGGCAGAGCTTATTAAAGCCTAATAAAAAGATGAGATGCTGTCATCAAGCAAGCAAGAGATGCTGAACCAGGGCAGTGACTAGTCTCTTTAAGAATCAGGGGCTGGGGAAAATGGGGAGAGGCTGGTGAAATGGTACAAACTGTCAATTATAAAATGAATACAGTCTGAGGATCTCATATATAACATGACTACAACTGACACCATCGTGTTGTATAACTGAAATTTGCTGAGACAATCGAACTTGAATATTCTCACCCAAAACAAAAAGGCAGGGGATAAATATGTGAGGTGATGGATGAGTTAAGTAGCTCACGGGGAGGTTCTCTCTCACAGTGTAGATCAGATCATTGCATTGTCACTTTAAATATCTCACAATTTTTATTGTCAATTACATCTCAGTAAAGCTGAAAAAAATTCAATAAGACAGGAAGGCCAAGTTGAAATGATAATAGAAAAGTTGAACTGAAAAGAGAAAGAAATCTAAGATGGGGGAGTTTTCTGATGTGAACTGAGTGGACAGTACTACCATCTCTAAAAATCAGAATGATACATGATGAAGCTATTAATGTGTAATTCAGTATGCATAACCTTTGAGTTCTATCAACCTCCCCTATAAGTCAAAGAATGTTCTAGTGTGTTGGTTCCTATTCCTGCATTAGCTACTGTTGATTTCACTTGTGCATTCTGAAATAGTTACCAATAGTATGAAAGGAGAATTTAAGTACCTTTTATTTTTTCTACTGTAAGTCCATTAGTCTCTCATGTTCATTCTATATAATCTGGAAAGCAACCAATATAGGAGAGGATAATTTTTTTATATTTTACTTTCCTAAAAGAGGATGCTCTCTTAGTCATCGATTTTGCACATTTACTTCTATTGTGAGTATTGATTTATAAACTTTATGAACCCTTCTCTTGACATCTATATAATTCCACATAATTTTCAATTGCTTTTGATCCTATCATTTAGTTGAGCTTCATTCCAGTGACTAGATAATGGCTATTGAGAAAATCAGAATAAAAAACAAACATAAAATTCAAAACATTATGCTAATGAAGTATGTTTTTGTTCCAATGCAGAAACTTGGATGTACACCAAAGGAAAAAATCTACTAAAACATTTGAAGTGGAAAAAAAATCTTAAATATCAAAACAGTTGAAATTCTGATCTGTACTAGAACTATTCTATTTACCATCAGAATCAAATTTTGAAAAGCATATTTTATGAAGATGAAATTTTAGGGTATAATCCATGAAGGTTTTCTGAGTGTGCTGATATATTGAAATACAGTATAATGAATAAGAGCACAGGACTTGATGTCAGAGGCCCTTGCTCAAATATTTCTTTTCTGGCAAGTTTCTTAATTTTTCTGTGCTTCATTTTCTCCAACTGTAAAATGAGAATAAAAGTCGAATTAGTTGACTTTATAGGATATAGACTTTAGAAATGCAATTCCAATTAGTTTAAGTGAAAAAAAGGAATTTATCATGGTTTACTTAAAAGTGCTAAAGTTGGTAGGTGCTAACTTACTCAAGTGGTATCCATGCGTTCAAACAGTAGCTCTTCCTCTCTCTCTTTCCATTACTCAAGACTGTTTGCTCCAGGGTGGTTTCATTCCCAGGCAATTGCCATGCCTATAAACATGGTTAGAAAGTGGCTAGCTCTTTTATTCATTGATTGATTGATTGACTGATTGATTGTACTATGAGCTATGATGTCCCACATAATTCCAGAACTGTCAGAGAAAAATATAGCAACTTTCCTACTCTTTAATTCCTAGAGAGGAGCACTTAGTTATGCTTTTGTCATGTGACCAGCCTGAGCCAATCGTGGTTTCCAGGGAGAGGGAGAACACTGATTGTCCAGGTCATGGGTCCAGCCTTTGGTCTAGGGAAGCAAGATCAATTTTACGTGACCACAGGTTTCCAGCAGAATTATGGTGGAATAAGGAAGGGATGATCTCTTAAGGAGGTGATAACAGGCATAAAATAGTATTTCATTTAATAGTACATATTCCAAGATGGTTGGAAGGATAAATTAGATGATATTTAAAAAAAGATATAAGAAAACTCAATAAATGTGGCTTTATTAATTATTATAATAAAATATTAATATAGTCATGGACTATCCTTACTTTCTATCTATAAACAAGTAATCTGTTTCTTCCTGACCGATTCGTGGGCCTTTACTGTGCAGATTAAATATAAAAAAAAAAGATGTAGTGTTGGAGAACTAATGAGAATAAATAGGGCTCATATATTAAACAGATATTTATTGAGTCCCTATGTCATGCTAGACAGTTCTAGGTCCTGCTGAAACTAAACAGATAAGGTCTCCACTTTTGTATGCCTATGTAAACAAAATCATTTCAGACAGGATCAAAGGTACCTAGAAAAATAATACAGAGTAATAATGTTAAAATGACCTAGTAAGAAATTATTTTAAATTGGATGATCTGAAGAGGCCTTGGCAAAAAGGAGATAAGACAGTGATGTGAGACAGTCAGTACCTATTAGCTGGAATGCAGTGGGTGAGAAGGAGAATAGTAGAGATGAAGATGGAGAGGGAATCGGACCCTTGTAGGTTATGATGAATGATTTCAGTTTGATTCATTTGAATCTAAAGGCAATAGAAGCTATTGAAAGATTTTGAACAGGAATAAAATGTGATCTGCTTCAGGTTACTAAAAAATCATGCTACTTTATTTTTTTTTAATGATTACTTGTGGCAAAGTGTAAACAGGGACACTAGTCAGGAAGTTTTTGCATCCCGTGCTATGATGAGAGTGACATGGAATATGAGAATCACAGTAGAATTTAAGAGAAAATTGGATCAGTACCAGATATATTTTGGAGAGAAAGTTGACAAAACTCAGTGTTGGGATAGATATGGAAACTGAAGGTAATTGATGTACCAAGGATAGTTTCCAGGTTTTAGTCTTGAGCAACTGGGTGGATGGAAAGATAAAAGGAGAAATAAATTATGTGATAAAAATCAACAAGAGTTCTCTTTTGGCTGTGCTAAATTTGAGTGCTCTGTTAGCCATCTAGCTAGGCAGATGAACACATGATTCTGAAAAGGTTGGGCTGAAGAGCTAGGTGTCAGAGTCATGAACATGTAGACAATATTAAAATCTTAATATTAGATGAGATACCCTAGAGGAGAGAATTTAGATCCTGATGTGTAGAGGGCCTAGCACCAAACTCTGAGACCTAAATATGAAGGTGCTAATCCAGAAAGAAAAGACAATGTAGGCCTTGAAAAACACAGGTATCAGTGAAGTAAGAAAAAGCCATGAAATTGTGATGTTGTGGAAAACCATTTCAAGAAGAGAGTGACAAATGATGTCGCATGCTTCCAAGACAGAAAGTCTGATAATGTTAGAGAACTGACCATTGGCTTGCATAACATGAAGATCACTGGTGATCTGGACAAGAATAATTTGGCCAGATTGGTAATAATGGAAGTCCAAACAGAGTGGGTTGTAAAGACATTGTGGGATGAAGACGAGGGGAATTAGGACAAAAGAGTGTTTTCTTAAGCCAGGAAATATTAAAACAAGTGGATGAAAATAATCCAGAAGAGAATGTAACACTGAAATGCAAAACACAAAACAAAACAAAACCAAGGAGCATCATCTGCTGGCTAAAATCCTAAGAAGTGAAGAAGGATGACATCCAGAACACCAGCGATGGAGCTCCTCTGACGGGAACTGGAGCCCTTCATCCACTATCACATGAGGGAAGGGAAGGCAGGCCATGTGGCTAGAGATAGAAGTGTTTAGATGGATTTGATGGTGAAAAAAGAAAGTTGTATTCTGAAAACTTCTGTTTTCCCAGTTAAAATATGTGACAATGTCATTTGCTGATATCTCAACCTATGAGGGTATATTGGAAGTAGCAGAGAGGGGAAAAGGCATAAAACTACTATTTCAAAGCAAACGGTATGGGGGAGGGTGCTGGGATTAGGGGCAGGTAGGATATTAGGGGACATTGTGGACATGGAACTAGACAGGGTTCAGGAAGCCAATGTACATAGATTGTTGGGTTTTAACCAATTTGGGGATTTTGCTGGTAAAAACAGTGTTGGCAAAGTAGCAAGGAAATTAAGGCTATTTGCAAGGGATTAGTTAGACTTATGGTCAATATAAATTAAAACGTGGAAGGAGCAAAAGTAGACATATTGAGGATTATGGATAATTGAAAAAGTGGACTCAGTGAACACTGAACACTGTTGGCATAAAAGGAAATAGTAGATTCTGAAGAATTAATGAGAGAAAAGATTAGAGCCAATGTGGGCTGGATTTGGTGAGTTTGGAGAGAGGAAGAAAAATCTAGTTGACAGTTCCATGTGTGAGATTGGGGAAAACAGGGATCAAGAAGGATGTTAGGAGGGCTTGTCTATTATGAAAGGAAATCTTCCGTGGCATGTTGCTTTGAGGCACCTCTTGGAAGATTTACAATTGTTTCACAGGTGTGTTTGGAGTGGGATAGGCATTACTTTGAATATGACCCCACCCTGATCATCTACCTGTCTGAACTATACAGGGGATTCCGATTCTTTATAATTGTCAGATCTTCATCATATCTCCATAGCAGCCAAGATGACCTTTCTGAAGAGAGATCAGCAAACTATTCTGTACATCAAGTTTTATGGGAGTACGGCCATATTTGTTCATTTATGTATCGCCTATGGCAGCTTTCATACCACAGCTGCAGAATGAACAGTCACGGTAGTGTCCACATGAGAGTCCACAAAGCCTGAAATATCTACTGTCTGGTCCTTATAGAAAATGTGTGCCTATCTCTGTTTTAGAGCAGACATGCATAAACCAAATCACATTGCTCCTTACTTCAAATCCTCCAGTGATTTCTGATAAAACCCAAATGTGTTGGCCCAGCCTACCCTTCCATACCTAGCTCCACCCTCCAACACTCATTCCTGGCCAGCTTAGTTTTCCATAGCCACGGAGGCCAGCTTTCTGTTCCTCAACTGCTCCAAGTGCCTTGCTGCCACCGGGCCTTTGCCATAACTTGGGCCAAGAACTCTCTTGCCCTAGATCTTCATGTGGCTTACTCATTTCGCCATTCAGGCTTCAGCCTCCACATCTCCACCCAAGGAGAGCACTCTCAGGCACTGCATACCACACTTTCCGTCAGAGCCTTACAAGTAGTAGGCTACTTGTAACTAGTTGTAACTTAGAACTAGTAGGCTAGTTGTAAACAAATACTTGTTTATTTGTTTCTTTGTTTTCTGTTTCTCTCCATGAGGATGTAAGTTCTGTCAGGATGGGGCCCATGTTTATTTTTTGTTCTCTGCGTGGAAGCCCTGCAGAACCTAGAGCCTGGCACAGAGGAGGGAGTTGTGAATACTGGTTACATGAAAGAAAGCAAGAATAAAAATAATAAAGTGCTAAGCACTTCAGAAGATAGTTTTACGTACCTTTCTTTATAATACTGCTTCATCTTCTGAGGAGTTTATACTGGGACTACCTTAACTTAGCTCCTTCATATATAGGGCACAGACTCTGGACCCACACTGAATGATAGGTCTGCCCCTTCCCAGGTAGATGATTTTTGATAAAGTACTTAACCTCTCTATTTCAGTCTCTCCATTGGGAAACTATAAACAATATAGTAGTTATCCCAAAGTGCTGTAGAGGATTAAACAAATTTATGCATCTTAAGGGGTTATGGTAACCCCTAAATAAGTGATGGCTGTTTTATCACCTTCTCCTCCTCCTCCTCCTCCTCCTCCTTCTTCTTCTTCTTCTTCTTCATCATCAATATCCCCAAACCAACCAATTATTGCCAGGAAATCATCATCACATAAGAACATGAAGGCTTCTGCCCTGCCAGACTTCAAATCATAAGGTTGAGTGGGGTTTGCTGAGAGAAGGCATAGTGGTGCATGACTACGATTTTCAATCTTATCTCAGTGCTAAGAAGGATAACTTCAGCAAGAAGATAACAACCTTATTTAGAATACATTTCAACTATGTGTATGGATCTGGGCATACCATTTTACTTATTTTAATCTTAAGTTCTTCAAATGGATTATTTCTAAGGTTTTTGCAGTTCTAAAAGTTTATAATTCTTTTGTTACCATGAATCCCCATGGGATACAAACAATGGGGAGAAAGCTAAAGAATTACTTTCTTATGTAATTTTCAACAACCGTTAACTTTTTAAAAGATGTAGGACATGAGGCAATTTTTATTTTCATCCTGATTCATATCATCAATATTTTTGAGTCTCCCAAAGTTCTTATGCTATAAATTAAGTACCGTCCTGCTCTGTTTCATGAATTGGGAAAAGGATATTAAACTGTTTTTTCCAAGGTTTATTATAAAAATTATTTAAGGGGGCACCTGGGTGGCTCATCGGTTAAGCAGCTGACTCTTGGTTTCGGCTCAGGTTATGATCTCTGGGTCATGAGATTGAGCCGCATGTTGGACTCCATACTCAGCAAGGGATTCTGCTCGAGATTTTGTCCATCTCCATGGGCCCCTCTCCTCACTTACTCACTCACTCTCTCTCTCAAATAAATAAAATAAAGTCTTAAAAAAATTATATAAGAAGACCTGGGATTGGGACACCTGAGTGACTCAGTCGGGTAAGTGTCTGCCTTTGGCTCTGGTCATGATTCCGGGGTTCTAGGATCAAGGCCCATGTTGGACTCCATGCTCAGCCAGAAGTCTGCTCCCTGTCCCGCTGGCCCTCCCCTCCTAGTTCTCTCTTTCTCTCAAATAGACAAAATCTTAAAAAAAAAAAAAGACCTGGGATTAAAACACAATTACTTATTCCCAGGTTCATATCACTTCACTGAATTATCTCAGACAACAGTTAACTTGGTAATATTCTGCTTTTATAAAACATAATCCTTGATGAAATAACCCTACATGACTCCAGAGGTTTCAATATACCAAGAATACTTTCTGGATTATAGACTCCTGGAAGAATTTACTCTGTATAGACCACAGGATATATTCAAGTTAGCTAATAAAGAATCCCCAATTTTTTTTTCACACTAGGAGTTAAGTGTCAATGGGAAATTATAAAATGTGACTATTGCAGAAATGTCTTACTTTGAATTCAAGTGCTGTGACTCCTTCCTGTGCAATTCATCATGCAGATAATGATTTAAAAGGCTGCAAATCCTTGTCCTAAGACAACTATTCCAGAGTTTTTGGTTTTATTTTCCCATTTAAATTTCAATTAACATCAAGAGAACAGACCTTTGAAAACAGAGAGCAAGAGATGATTTTCATATACCATAAATCATATATATAAAAATAGTATTTATCAAATATATTTATGCTACATTAAAATACATTTAAAAAATAAATAACTTTTGCTGATTTCTTTTCAACCACTAAAGAAAGGACTAAGAATAACAGATTAGATACAGTTATAGATGATAGATGAGTTTGCCTCACGAAATAACTATGTGATGATGATGATGTGACTAGCATTAACATGTGGACTATTTTTATGAGTTTTACTCTGTTTTAATGAATATGAGACTATTAATCTTAAAAACATAGGGAGGTATATAATTTCCTAGCTCTTCATAATTTTTGTTCCTCTGAAATTTGGGGGAAGAGTGGAGAACAGAGTCAATCCTTCTCAGAATGTATATATCACTCATGTGCCAGAGATGCCAATAGTCTCAAAGGCCACGTAATTTATAGGAATGTCACACTTGGTGTGACAATTATCCATCACTTCTTCTCTTGGAAAATCAAATCAAATCAATTTAAAACAAACCAAAAGCTGTACTTTCCAATTTTGCAGCCATAATGTATCAAAGGGACATTTTCTTCGAAGAAAAGAAAAATCAATAGGCATATATTCTGCAGTATGTGAATCACAAAGCCCTGTATTTCCACAGCTTAACACCATCTCTCAATGTCCTGCAATGGATATTTGTCATTGTCACAGTCATGAGGCTCTTCAAATAGAGACATATTCCAGAATCCTCCAAGAGATAGATTTCAATAGCACTCTGGGCAATTTATGCAACCTCTTTCCCCACTCAGCTGGGACAGAAGCCCTTGGCTCCCAGAGGGCTGCTAAAGTGAACAGGCGTTCTGGGTCTCCTGTGGCCTAATTGGCTTCCACTTTGCCCTACCCAGGAGTAAACAATGTCCTCACAGTATCCTCCCAAATGTCTTTATCTGTTTTCGTTCCTGTCTCCCCCCCTTATTTCTCTGTTCTTTTCATCTCTACTTTTGTAGGTTTCTTCCTTCTTACACTTAACCCCCACACCTCCCCCCCCCCACCTTTCATGCTCACAACAGAGGATAAGAGGATGTGGTTTAGAAGTGGTAAATACAAACAGGCAGACGTGCCACTTCCTTTTCTCCAACTCCTGACTAGATCACCTCTATGAGGACCTGACACGTTCAACAGAGGTTATATGGGTGATGCATAGGATTAATAGGAACATTTTTGCTCTAATTGTGTTTATATCAGTTTGGGGAATTCGTAAAATAAGAAGCTAAGCTCCTATTTGTTACTTTCCTAGGGAAAATGCAGTCTACCTAACATAGTAAGATTAGGACTAAAAATGCCAAATTGTAGCTTTTATATTTAAGCTTTATATATAAGCTGTATGAGCTAATTTGTGAAGGCAAAAATTTGGATTAGGCTTCTATTGGAATGTAAAAATCCAAAAGAAGAGAGGTCACAAGACAATACATTAGGAGCACAGAAAAAAATATTTTACTTTGAAATTTTTCTTTTTTTTAATATATTTAATAACGAGCCAAATAGGCATGGATGAATAGAGTGTATAAATATATGTATAAATTAGCACTGTGCAGTTAAAGCTTTGGAAGACCACTGGATAAGAGTGGTCTTCTGTACCCAAAAATTATTTTTAGCCATATTAAATAAATCCTCTGATAATTTCCTCTTTTCAATACTTTTGAATGGTAAATGGCAATTTGGTGTAAGCTTTGGCTATTTACAGACTTGCTATCATGCATACTTGCCCTTAATCAGTCTGTCTTCTAAAGTTATAGCTAGATCCCCATGTGTAACCACTGACCAAAGTGAGGTCAATAATCTAACCACAAAATACATGGCATTATCATTTGTTTTAATCTAAGTTCATCTTACTCTCCCTATAGCTAGTTATCCATGTGAATGGTCCCTACCTACAAGTCTGAACTACCCAAATTTGTGAATAATTCTCATCTGAGAATCCAGAGATGACCCTCTCAAGGCATGCAGCATGAACTGTATGGGGAAAATAGATTATAAAGCATAAGGGTCTGTTTTCCCTTTGTGTAAATAACAAGACTGGTATATTTTTTAAACATTTTATTTATTTGACAGAGTGAGAGAGAGAAAGCCAAGCAGACATAGCAGCAGGCAGAGGGAGAGGAAGAAGCAGACTCCTGCTCAGCAAGGAGCCTGATGTGGGGCTTAATCCCAGGATCCTGAGATCATGACCTGAACCAAAGTAGATGCCTAACTGACAGAGCCACCCAGGTGCCTCAGAAGTGATATATTTTTTATCTTAATTTCTTAGTAAGCTGAAGGATTATGGATTTTCAAAATTCTCTTTGTATAAAAAATTACTACTGACTTCAAAATTCCATTTCAGCACTCACCATTATAATTCTTAGTAGAACAGACGAAAAAAAATTTAGCACAATAAATGCAATACCAAAGGGCAATATTAGGAGAGAATAATATCAGGAAAATAGAAAATGTTAACCAATGATGGGCAAATTGAAAACATTAGTTTAACACTGCACTTAGTAGCTAGGAGACCTGGAGTGAATTTCTTAACCATGTTGTACCACATTGTTCTCATTTGAAAAACTCAGATAATTATAACCTACCAGCACTGTTTTTGTGTGGATTAAAAGCCTAGAATATACGTCACAATCAATAAAGCATAGCTGTCATTATTACTGTCAGCATTATTACTGTGTTGACAACGTGGGATTTAACCAAAATGACAAGCCTTTGCCTGGCTTGTTAGAATCATTGGGATTGTAGATACACACTGTAGGGGCAGTTTTAACTCAAATTTTACATATTCTACTTGGGCTAAAAATTCCCACTGATATTAATATCAGAAGAATTTTGGTTACCACAGAACTAGTTTCCATGGAATCTTCAAAGTCTCGGAGAGACAGGGGTATAACAGCTTGAATATCTCATATTCCATGACCAGCTACAGGTACAAAAACTATGAAGCATCACATGCGAGAGGGTAACTGAGAATAGATGCTGATGAGATGAACAAATTTAAGCAAGTCAGGATGAGTAAAAGAATTTGCTGCTTTATCACAATGATTGGGGGCTTCAGTGTAATCTTAGTGGGCTAAATGGGCTAAGTATAAATCTTAGTTTACTTACCTGAAATTCTGGGGAAGTAACAACGTCAGCAAGCCTCATATCATTTCTAAAGGATAACGGGAAGACCCCAGGAGATGATGTCATTGAAGAAAGCTGAACACCGTCAGTGGCTACTTTTTTTTTTTAAGATTTTATTTATTTATTTTAGAGAGAGAAGGTGTGAGCGGGGAGTGGGGGGTAAGAGGAGAGGAAGAGGGCGAATTCTCAAGCAGGTTCCCTTCTGAGTGTGGAGCCTGATCCCACAACCCTGAGATTATGCCCCAAGACAAAATCAAGAGTTGGATGTTCAGCCGACTGAGTCACCCAGGTGCCCCCTTCACTTGCTATTTAACATTGGTTAATCTTTCCTTCTTTCCTCAAGAAATGTTGTGAACTCCTTTGCAAGTTCATAAATAATGCATTTCAGAAAAGTGAAGTGAAAATACAGATTGTAAAAAGAAGCAAATGTGCCTGGGGGATATGCCCATTTAGCAAAAGACTCCTCGATAATTAGGGAGGAAATTAAAATTCCATATTTAGCTCACAGACATTAAAGAAAGATAAAGGTAGTTGAGCAGTCCTCAAAATGTGTTTTCTTTTTCCTCATTTCCTACTCAAACTAATTACCAAGGACAACAGAACCATTTTGTTAATTCACACTAATGATGAAGAGCCTCACTGTAAATTACTGAATATCCCAGATTAGTCACTAAATAAATAAGTACCATAAAAAATAAAACAATAGTTCTGAGATACAGGAGGCAATATGTTCATTCTGTAATTGCAGCTGAATGTAAATTATTTTGGATAATCCTTTTTTTCCACATATGTGAATGTTCTTCAGTACATTTGAGGTCATATCAGTTGATCT
Source organism: Ailurus styani (assembly GCA_002007465.1). NCBI lineage: Eukaryota > Metazoa > Chordata > Mammalia > Carnivora > Ailuridae > Ailurus > Ailurus styani. The sequence goes on along the minus strand of LNAC01000264.1, from coordinate 195,841 downwards.
CACCATTGCCATATCCGAATGGGGTTGTTATCTAAATACTGACTAAGACAACTAAGAAATTTGGGTAATGAGTGACTTGTATTCACATGTGTCACATTCATATTTTAAAATGGTTTCCATTATCTTTTTATTTTTCTTGTAAGTTTTGATTATTCCTTGAACACTAGAGTACCACAATTACCAGGGAGTAAGTTCATGTGAGTTCAGCAAGCTATAAAGCAGCCACAACATGACTAATTGGTTCTTGTAGACTGGTAATTGGTTCAATTAATATTGCTTACAATAGTTGAGGCCATCATATGCTAATCTTCTGTGTCTATTAAAATGGCTGCAATAAGTAGTTCAGCTGTCTGAAGATGGTTCAGGTTTATGTGGAAAGACACTTGCTCTCCCTAGTCCAAGGGTATTCAGATAAGGTAGTGAGACATGGAAATCAAGTTTGCACAAGATAGCAAACCACTGTTTGAGAACTCAGAGCACTCTAACACACCTAACAAGGTTGTAACAGAAACACGTTACCCACGTCTGATCCACTAATATGAGTTTATCTGATAACAAATAACTTGTTCTTAAAGAGAGGGCCCCAAATTCAATTTAAATATCACAGTTCAAGTAAATAAGAAAAGACTGAGAAATCTCCTTCCATAAATTCCCATGATTTCATGTTCCCTTTGGTCATATTGAGGAAAAGGCAGAACAGAAAATGAGGTTTGTTCTTCTAATAGGGCTCCATAAGCAGAAAGCCTATTTTTGAAGTACTCCAGGAAAAAAAAAATATATCAAGGAGATAGGTATGACAGAAAAAATAATATTTACAGAAAATTATAGTGGTATAAGGAAAAGAGGGTAGATTTAATAAAAATCTTCCAACTGAAAAATTTTTACCTATTCATTAATAGCACATGGAATAAGGGTTCCTGTTTTAAGGTTATCTGGTTTTAAAGAAGGTAAAAATTTTCCTTTTGAGGGCAGATATGCTACTGGTGAGTGAAGGCAAACAGGTGCTATCCATTTCTGAACACCTTGTACAGTTATTTTCCGGTTCAGGATAAAATGAGTGGTTTCAAGGAGAGAAACTCATGACAACTAAAACTATGGGGACTGGAAAGCTTTGGTAGCCATTCATGGGCCTATTATATTTCACAGGTAAGATTACATGCCATAACTAGTGGTTGACGTTAACTACAAAAGCTGCAGAAGGGCGGACTGCTTTTTCTTTTCCCTGTTGTCAAGAACTCTTTCCTGATGTACTTTGTCTATGTTGCATACTGCACAAACATTGAATATTATACTTACTTTTTATAAAAGGACCTCGATCCTACCCTCTGCCCTATTGATTTATTTTTAATGTATGGACCTTTTTAAAAATTGCCACACAAACTATTTTTACTTTTGGTTCTTGCCTTTGATTACAACCTTGAAGTTTCTGTTCTCCAATTATTATTAAGACTAGAGCTAGAACTCATTCATTCATCCATATGTGTGGAATTTCTAATTTTATTCTAAGGTCAAGCCTGACCATCAAAATAATGTGTGTTTGTACTGTTTTTGTAGGCTCTTGTAAAAGCATTCATAAATAAAGCTTCAGTACTCTGCCATTGACATATATTGAGAGATGTGAGATATTGAGAGTAAACCCGTGGATCATCATTTATTCATTGTAGTGATAATGGTAAAGATATTGGCTAGTCCATTACCAGGGATCATCTTAAGAGAACTAATGGAAAGTAGTTCTTCTAGCTCCAAAATGAAGAAAAAGCAATGATTCTCCTAAACAAATATGTTGTATTTATCATCCAAACACTGCATTTCTTGTCAACTATGTCTCTACTCTGCTTTGGCTGTCCATTAATTTAGAGAAAAGATTTTGGCTTGCTTCAAGCAATAGGGTATCAACCACCTAATACAAATAGATACATTTGATGCATTAATTTTATTCCTGGCTGTATTCGTTTTCTAAAGCTGAGTAACAAATTACCCAAAACATTAGGGCTTAAAAACAACAAACATTTATTATCTCAAACATGAGTTCTAGGCTAGATCTCAGGTCCCAGATGAGTTTCTGTGGGTGCAGCTTAGCTGGGCATCTCTGCCTCAGAGTCTCATTAGTTTGTGGTCAAATTTTGGCCTGCCTGTAGTCTCATCCTGAAGGCTTGTCAGAAGGAAGATCTTCTTCCAAACTCACTTACATGATTGCTGACTGGATTCAACACATCACAGGCTGCTGGACGGAGTTCCTCAGTTTCTGACTATTGATCAGAGGCCTTCCTTCATTCCTTGCCAAGGGGGCCTTTCCATAGGGCAGCTCACAGCATGGCATTTTGAGCAAGTGAGAAAGCAAGAGAGAGGAAATAGGATGTAAGTCAAGGTCTTTTTGCAACCTGGTCTTAGAAGTGATGTTCCATCACTGTTGGTGTATTCTGTTCATTTCATGGAAGTCACTAGTTCTAGCTGATACTCTAGGGGAGGGAACTGTACAAAAGAATGAGTACCAAAGGGTAAACTCTTTGGGGACCACTTTAGAAGCTACTTTTTTATTTTCTTATACATAGTTCCCCTTTGCCTAAGTTCTTAATTGTTTTTATTCTTTGTATTATACATACTTCCACAACTTTACTTAAAATGCATACGTGTATCATATGCTAACATATGGGGTATGTTTAATCAATATCATGTGAGATTGAACAGCCTTTATCATTCACTTTAACAACTACAATAATTACTTTATTAATTGATCTGCTATGGGCATAGATCTGTTTTGAGCACTAGGAACACCACAATTTAAAAAAGAAGAAGAGGGCGCCTGGGTGGCTCAGTGGGTTAAAGCCTCTGCCTTCGGCTCAGGTCATGATCTCAGGGTCCTGGGATCGAGGCCCATATCGGGCTCTCTGCTCCGCGGAGAGCCTGCTTCCTCCTCTCTCTCTGCCTGCCTCTCTGCCTACTTGTGATCTCTCTCGCTCTGTCAAATAAATAAATAAAATCTTTAAAAAAAATAAAAAATAAAAATAAAAAAAATAAAAAATAAATAAAAAAGAAGAAGAAAAGCATCTTCAAGAGCAGGTATGGGGAGTCAGTGTAAAATATAATATTCTCATCATCACCAATTTGATTCTTTAAAGTCATTGATTCGGTATCTACTATTGGTCAGGTACTCTTCTAGCTGGAAGACATTTTGATTCCATGGAAGAAGAGCATCATGCAGGGTTAGGTTAGAACTCAGGTTCCAGATGAGAGTCAAAGATCTGGGGGGCTATATGTTGCACGCAGAAATCGGTGATATTTTTAAATGAAAAAGTTCAATGGTCCGTTATTTTTATCATGAAATCAGCATGAATGTCAAATTATGGAGTGTCCAAATGATCCTAAAGTGAATATGCTTATTTCAAGGAAGGCTTAAGAGAATAAAAATGCCAAAGGACCATATACCTAGAATGGAACAATTTATAGTTGCCTTTGGGCTCTGGATCATGGTTGTTAGAGGCTTACATTTTTGTTAGGTTATTGATTCCACACCATTTATCAAAACGGTAGGAGACCTTTGATTTAGCAAGTGTCATTAAACTACACAAACAAAAAAGTACACAAATTGTTAAGTTTAAAAACTTTGTATCTTTCTAGTCTAGGGAATGAAAAGCTCTGACAAGGTGAATTATAAAGATTATATAATCCAGCCTCTTCATTTGTATTTTAGAAAGCTCTGATGCAAATAAGTCAAAAGGACACTTATGTCATTAGCAACAGGACAAGGGCTACCGTTCCCATCTCATGGCTCCTGCCCTGGGTTCACTTCCAATATATCACAACACATTTTTCTAAAAGATAAAGTATATGTGTAGAATCTATTTTAAGAGACTCAAACATTCTGTTTGTTTGGTTTGGTTTTTTAAATGTTTGATAGCAAGTATTTATTTAAGGAATTCTTCATAGTTAGTTTAACAGTAACTCAGTGTTAAAGTAAATTTTGGAAAAATCCAAGTTGAACAAGTTTAAATAGGTTTTTCTGTAGCAAGATTTCTCTGTTAATTTTTCTCACCATCTAAATGTTTATTAATGTGAGTGACATTTTTAAAGATAATTCCTTTTTGTATATTTAGAGGAAACCCAATCTTGTCTTGGTATATTCTCTTTTTCTATATATATTTGATGTGATTTTCTAGCTTTTTAAAAAAATATGATTTTTAGGAGTTTTACACCTATTTTAATGAGTAAAATTGACCTGTAGTATCCTTTTACATGCCTTATTTGGCTTTTGATATAAGGATTACACTTCTCTTGTGGAATAAGTTATATATTCCCTCTTTTCTAACCATAAGAAAGAGATTGTTAACTTAAAAAAAAGATATATTGCATTTTGAACATTTCATAAAATTTACCTTTAAACCCCCTTGTTCTGCTACTTTATTTGAACATTTTTATTCTTATATATCTATTTTATTTAAAGATTTAAAGACAAATTTCTCTAATACAGGATTATTTGAGCTTTTAATCCTCTTGAAATCATGTTTACATACACCTTACGTTTTCCCTTATACTTTTCCTGTCTGTTTCATTGAAGATTTCAAAATTATAGGAATATAGTTATTGGTAGTATTCTTCTATCTTTTTAATTTCTGTTTGTAATGTGGGCCCCTTTTCATTCCTAATATTATGTATCTGTGTCTTCTTCTTTTGATGAAAATTGTCAGAGTTTCCTCTATTTTGTGGGATTTTTATTCTCATGTATTCCAATTCTGGATTCTTGGATCCCTCCCCTGACTTCTGTGTGTTCACACTATATCCCACAATTCTAGTCTCTCCTCTGGTTTGTGAACTCCAGGGCTCTGCAAGGCCCTCAGTCACATTCTCTTCCTGGGTTTTGATTTCCCCCATTAGTTTTGAATGAGATGCTCCCCACTATTGTAGTATGGTTCCCTACACATAGTACTAACCTCTCTTTACACTGAGGAAAAGATTTGGGTGTCATGTGATTAAAGGTAGTTGAATCTTTAGTCTATCCTAATTCTAGTTCCTTAAGCCAATTTTATCTCAGTCAGAAAACATCCTCTAATAATGAAACAAAGCAAGTGTTTGAGTCCAGATGCTATTTCCCATCTCTTCCTGATCCTTCTGTATTTTGGGCCTTAACCCTGCCTCTGGAGCTTTCGATTCTGTGTGATGCCATCCCTTGAACCTGGTATGTTCAGACTCTCCTGTGTTTCTCCCTGGCCTTGATCTACTCAGCCAGTGTCCAGGCTTGGTCCTCCTTGGCAATGTCCATTTTCAAAATAATCCACTTTATTTGCTTCTTTTTCTGCCCTTAACTCTTTGTGTCTTTAAGGGGGTATGAGCCACTGAAGCAGAGAGAGGACAGGCCGGGAGAGAAAGGGAAAATGTCTAGCCACCTGAAAAGGATGTCTGGAAAGAGTTCTCCTGACTAAAAATGAAAGTGTGAAGCTATCCATTATGTCACTTCCCTTTGAATGATTTAGCAGCAATAATGTCTCTGCTTAAAACAAGGTTGAACAATTTCTTCACAAAAAAATAGACCTCTTAAATTAACCAATATTTTGAATTTTGTTAAATGTATTTAAGCTGATTTTTCTTTCTGCATTATCCACTTTGTATGACATGTCACTCACTCATATCTAAGAAATATGTGATACTGTATAGCTTGGTGAGTGGATAAGCTTCTCTGGGTCTCTGTCCATTATTCACTTAAAATTTTCTAATGCCTATACTTCATCTGGATACAGCTTAGTACCCATGTGACAACAAAAGGCTGCTTATTCCCTTGCCCTTGATGTTATTTTGTCCCATGCCAAAAAATTCACTAACAAAAGTGACTGCGATAGTTTATTCTATAATTTTTCCATTTTTCTTCTCTTACAAATTGGCCAAGAATATCATCAGTCACAGCCTAGCAAAGAAAATTCTCCAATTCTTTTAAACTGTTTAAACAAGTGCCATGTAATTTTTTTAGTCTTATACATAGGGATCAATGCTAAAAAGAATCAACAGATACCCTTCCTGAAGGAAACTGATATCAAATGAACCTAAAAAGTCATGTCTGGTTTGGTAATAATCATTTGCTTAATTATCGCCATCTTTGGTGCTCTTGGAATTCTTCAGAGACAAGACCACAATGCCAGAGAATATAGAAGGCGTCCTTTGTTCCTTGAATTAAGGGCTCTTCCGCTGTCTGTCTCTCCTGCTCATTTGTTACATCTAACAATCTGGAAGTGAATGTGCTTAATAGGCTTTGTCTGAGAAGAGCTTCATTTCTTTTTTGTGAAGGAAGCTATAGCCTTGGAATTGTCTCCTCGTGCACTCCACCTTTTGACAGCACTGAGCCTTTATTTATGAAAGAAGTTTAATTAATGCCCTTGGATAAACTGTTAACCTTTGAAATGGTTTCCTGATGCATGGAGGCCCTTTCTCTTCTGCCAGGAATTGATTTTGGAAATGGCCCTGCCTCCTCATGACTTATGATTCAGAGAGATGAAGAGACCATGCAAAGTGCAGCAAGGCGGGGATGCAAGTCCTGCGAAGGGTAGTGATGAAGGGTTTGCATCAGTATCTGGAAAATATAGATCATTGAAAATGTGTGGAATCAACTTCAAAGAAAAATGATGGTTTTACAAAGAGGCTATAATATGCCATTGAGGGGCGCCTGGGTGGCTCAGTGGGTTAAAGCCTCTGCTTTCGGCTCAGGTCATGATCTCAGCGTCCTGGGATCGAGGCCCACATCGGGCTCTCTGCTCAGCAGGGAGCCTGCTTCCTCCTCTCTCTCTCTGCCTGCCTCTCTGCCAACTTGTAATCTCTCTCTCTCACTCTGTGTCAAATAAATAAAATAAAATCTTTAAAAAAATATATGCCATTGAGACAAAACTGTAACACTGAAAATATAAGGCAGTTTTCTGCCTTATAAAGCAAGGTTCTCAAATTTCTAGTAAAATCATAAGAATTTTTTTAAAAGAATGGCACAGATGATGGATACACAGAAAGGGAAAGGAAAGACACAACTTTCAGAGTAGTAAATTTTATTGTATTTTCCTGGCAAGACTCCCAGAGACCTTTGCAAAGAAAAGGATGCCAAGGAGTTATTCTTTAGAGGATTTACTCTTACTAATGTAGTTATTGTTCAATGTACATACAGTTGTTTAATAGAACAGATGTTTAATTAAATGCTACTTTAGGAAAGTAATTTTTCCAAAGCAGAAGCAAGATTTTGGGGCAAAGTGTGTGAGGAGTATCCTAGAAGATTCCTCATGTTTGTGCTTATTTTATTCCACTCGTAACTCTTGGTAAAATTAAGTTCCTGTGGCCCCCCATCCATTTCCGTGTTAGTACAGTCAATGGAGACTTCACTTTTCTCATTCCAATTATGCCCTTCAGAAGAAGACCATATTGGTTTGTTTGCACGAGAATTACAGAAAATACAATTGCCACTGAGGAAAATAAATAAAACTATGTCCACAGTTATGTTTTTGCCACTTCAGATTTTAGACCTTCTCTTATAAAACTTATTTGTCTTCTGTATTAGGGATACAGATTGCTTATTAAATTAACAAAGGCCAAGCAATAAAGATCTGAGTTGAGTAACAATTCGGAACCCGCTGGACTATAAAATAATTCCATTTTTCTCAATCAGATTGTGAGTGTTAAGCTGCCTGTCACTTGATGAGCAACATCACCACAACACATTTCCCCTACAACCCTGGAATTTTCCAGTTACGAGAGATGAGTGTACTTAAGGCTACGTTATCTATCCTCATAGTCTTTGCCAGCATGGCACATTCTGTGGAGAATGCTGAGAACTGACTAGAAGTGAAAGGACATTCTTCTGGCCAGGCCAGTGCCTCCCAGCTGCATCACTGCTCACTAATCAGAGCCACAGCAGAGCCCTCTGGTAATCCAGCCCCTCCTCCACAGCCAGGACCACAAAGCCTCTGCAGCTCTGACACACGTTTTCTGGAAAGCACTGTGCAGATGAATGTTGTCCAAGAGGTGTGTCCTAGCCTTCTACAGGTTGTAGAAGAAGGAAGAAAAGATAAGGTGTCATGAGTCATGAGGTCCTCCAAAGTGATACAGAACAAAGAATGTTCAGGCTCTGAAGTTTTTCTCATGGGGGAGTGGGGGTGTGGGAAGGGAGAGGAGGGAGAGGAACCAATTTCCTGAAGGTATCTTCTTATTTTAAAATTCCTTTTGCATTTTATCACCACTGTTCAGGATCTTGGGATGACAGAGTGTCATACAATCCAATTTCTAGCTTGCTCATGGGAAAAATTAAAGCCTAGAAGGCCAAAGTAATTTTCCCAGTGGTGTACACCTTCTTAAGAAACAGCACAGTCTCTACAAGCATCTGATTCTCCAGATTCATAGTCTGAAGTTTTTACCAGTAGGTAGAAGGAATACAATTTTGATGTATAACTAAAACCAAAACAGCCAGAAATGTAATCTTATCCTATGCATGGTAAGAGATGGTGATAGAACACATTTGTATCTGTCCGGCATGTACTAAGCATTGAACAAGGGTCCCACCATGATTGATGCCATCTGTACACATTCTGTTGCCTCCCTACAGTATTTAGGACAATGGGAGGGCCACAGGAGTCTAAGTATTTTCTCTTCCTTAAATCTGACAATAAACCCAGGATTAAGTTCTCCAAGATCTGAATTCCACATTTATCGTTATTCATTGACCTATAATGAAAAGTGATCACGGAAAGTATTCCAAGAGACAGCAAACATCATGTTCTGTCATGTCTGAACAATCTCTAATACTGGACCACTTTTCATAATCTTTCTTCGCCATCTCCACTGTGAATTCTCAAGGTCAGCAGTTCTTGAACTTAAGACTACCTCAGATTGCCGATCCCATTGCCAGAGCTTCTGATTCAGGGGTAGGTCTGGAGTAGGCCCGTGAATGTGCATTTCTAACAACCGCCCATACAATGCTGATGCCTTTGAGCACCACACTCGGGAGAACCACCACAGTTAGGAAACATGAACCTGTTATAACAAAAACACTAAGAATCAAAGTCTTTTATGTAGACTCTATAAATCACTGAAGCACACAAATTAATAATACTTTATGAAGAAGTGAGGAAGAGATTGAAATTGATTCTAGTGGGAAACGATTTTATTTGTATTGCTTGAATTTGGTGAAAAGAGAATAGATTTATATAATACTAATACAATTAAAAATTAATTATGTTTTTAAAATATAATGTTTAGCTTATGGTTAATGGATTATTAAATTTCTCTAATTTTGTGAGATCAATATCCTAAATTATGTTTTTCTAGAAAATCATCCACTCTCACCCCTCAGAAGGCTGGATGCTCTTTTGTGGATGATTTAAGCAGAATCTCTAGACTTGGGGGACACAAAACACAGTAGAGAAATGGTGTGAACAAGATAAAACAGGGGAATGAGTGAAACACAAATGGAGAACTATAGGATTCTCAACTCTTTTCTCTGGACCCACTTCTGAATGCTTGCAGTCAAGTTTGTCCTCCTCATGCACTCTGCTCACCCTGCTTTGCCCACGGTAGGAGATGGAGAAAGACTTCTATGAAGATTCCTCTCTGAAAGGCCTCTAAATACTGACATTTAGACATTCTTAGGGAAAAGCTAAATTGAACCCAACTGTGGTATAGTGATGCCAAAAACTGACAAGTCCTCTCCTCAAAAACAGGGCTTCTCAACAGTTTTATCAAGACTTGCTCTTAAAAAATAAGTTTATGGTCCCAAATCAGAAGACATTGAAAGAAAATGTGGAATTTGAGAGGTACAATAGCAAAAGAAATAACAAATATACCTATGTAGAACCATATGAACACACACAAAGGGGAAATAAACCCCATAGTGAGTATCCTCAAAGAGATTAGAGAAGACAGTGCTTTCACTAAATTACAAAATCTGATGCTTTCAAATAGTTACAGAGATCAAGAAATAGTACTTGAAAACTGATACATAAAAATTAGTAAGTAGAAAAGCTTGGAAGATAAAGAAAAGGATGGTTCTTTTTTTTTTTTCAGTGATCCAAGATTCATTGTTCATGCAGCACACCCAGTGCTCTATGAAATACGTGCCCTCCTTAATACCCACCACCAGGCTCACCCATCCCTCCTCCCTCCTCTGCTCCATAACCCTCAGTTTGTTTCTCAGAGTCCACAGTCTCTCATGGTTCATCTCCCTCTCTGATGTATCCCAATTCACTTTTCCTTTCCTTCTCCTAGAGTCCTCCATTTTATTCCTTATGTTCCACAAGTAAGTGAAAACATATGATAACTGACTTTCTCTGCTTGACTTATTTCACTCAGCATAATCTCATCTAGACCTGTCCACGTTAATATAAAAATTGGTTATTCATCCTTTCTGATGGCTGAGTAATATTCCATTGTATGTGGAATCACATCTTCTTTATCCATTCGTTTGTTGAAGGGCATCTCTGCTCTTTCCACAGTTTGGCGGTTGTGGACATTGATGCTGTGAACATTGGGGTACATATGGACTTTCTTTTCACTACATCTGTATCTTTGGGGTAAATATCCAGTAGTGCAATTGCAGGGTCATAGGGTAGCTCTATCTTTAATTTTTTGAGGAATCTCCACACTGTTTTCCAAAGTGGCTGCATCAACTTGCTTTCCTACCAACAGTGAAAGACAGACGGGCACCTGGGTGGCTCAGTGAGTTAAAGCCTCTGCCTTCGGCTCAGGTCATGATCCCAGGGTCCTGGGATCGAGACCCACATCGGGCTCTCTGCTCAGCGGGGAGCCTGCTTCCTCCTTTCTCCTCTCTCTCTGCCGGCCTCTCTGCCTACTTGTAATCTCTCTCTCTGTGTCAAATAAATAAATAAAATCTTTAAAAAAAAAAAAAAAGAAAGAAAGAGGGCCAACACTTGATTTCTGTCCTGTTGATTTTGGCCATTCTAACTGGTGTAAGGTGGCATCTCAGTGTGGTTTTGATTTGAGTTTCCTTGATGGCTGGTGATAATGAACATTTAGAAAAGGATGGTTCTAAGAATATATAATAAAAAGATAAAATGATAAAAAAGAAATTGAGAAAGAATTTAGGATATTAGAGATTTAATCTGAAAAACAGGCATTCCAGAGACAGAAAACAGAGAAAATGGAGAAGAAAACTGTATTTTAAAAAAAATTACAAAAGTATGTGCTAATTTTCTAGGACACTAATTAGTTAATCAGTGACAGATATTCTGTTGGCATAGCCAAAATTGTGAAGTAATTCATATCATGCTTCTTATAATGGGATGAAAACAACATCAATAGTTAAAAAGTCAACTACGAGCCCAATAAGCAACTTATTTAGAGATACGGAGGTTACCACCTGTGGGATAAGCTAAAGGAATTGAATGTCATTCTGGACAGGGAAACTAGAAAGTGGGGGAAATGGAGCAGAGAGAAGACAGACAAGTCCTGTTGTATACCATTTTGTTTTTTTACTATTAAAGTTTTAACTGTATGCAGATACTACTTAAACAAAAATAAACATTTATTTTAAAAGAAAATTAGGAAAAACACTTTTGAGAAACACATAAAAGAACATCTGACTAATATTTGTGTATTCATAACTGATAAAATTTGGACAGGTTGTGTCCCTCATTTCAATCCCTTTTCTCACATAATCCATGACTGCCTCTTTCTCCCCCGTCCTTCTTCCTGCTGCAGTGAAGACTAGGGAATCCTGTGCAGATGTGAAAGATAGAGGTTCCAGCTTTGGGGAATCAGGCACAAGAGGAGAACTACCCAAAGCAAGCAACTCATGCTCACATAAAAGAGGAGTGGTTTCTTTTATTCATTAGGCGATAAAATTTACAGAATACATTGGTAATTGTTATTACATTGAAAATCTATTTTATGGAATGATTGTAACCCTAATCAGCCAGGCGCCTGGGTAGCTCAGTCAGCTAAGGGACCAACTCTTGATTTCCTCTCAGCTCATGATCTCAGTCCTGGGTCCCGCTCCTTGCTCACTGGGAAGTCGGCTTGAGGATTCTCTCACTCCCTCTGCCTCTCCCCAACTCAAGCACGTGGAGTTCTCTCTCTCTAAAATGAATAAATCTTTTTAAAAAAATCCTAAACCAGCAAACATTCACATTCACATAAAAAGTATTTAACAAATACTGCACCATGCTATTTATCAAAGTACTGCAGGGAAATCAAGAGAGGGCACAGACAGTTTTGAAGGTAGACAAACCTGAGTTTCAGTGCTCTTTCTACCAATTACCAGTGATAGGACCTTGCAAATCCTTTTTTTTTTTTTTTTTTTTTAGAGAGAGAGAGAGAGGGGCAGGTAGGGGCAGAGGGAGAAAGAGAATCTTGAACAGGCTCCATGTCTAGTGCAGAGCCCAACTCGGGACTTGGATCTCACAACCCTGAGCAAAAATCAAGAGTCAGATGTTCAACTAACTTAGCCACCCAGGTGTCCCAAGGACCTTGTTAATACTTTTTAACCTCTCTACACCTCATCTATAAAATGAGGGAAATAAGAGTGGCCACCTGCTATGATTGTCATCTGAAATTCTTAGCTCAACATGTGAAATTCTTAGTTTAGTTCTTAATGCTACATGGGAAGTAGTAAACAAACTTCAATCATAAAATTTAGCCAGCAATGACCATAGTTATACTCATTATTACTAAAAGAAGTACACTAGTAATAATGTGCAGAAAAATTACAATTATAGGGGAAATGATCCCCTACTCTAATTTTAGTCTTTGTGATGGTTTTACCTCCCTAAAAAAATGTTTGCTTTAAAAGTGATAATTAGAATTGAGCTACTTCAGATCTTTAGTTTTAGTATTCTCCATCGGAGTAACAGCACCAGAGAAGAGATTAGTAAAAGAAGAAAATGGGGTGGGGGGGAGGGCGCCTGTGTGGCTCAGTGGGTTAAGCCTCTGTCTTCAGCTCAGGTCATGATCTCAGGGTCCTGGGATGGAGCCCCACATCGGAGTCTCTGCTCAGCAGGGAGCCTGCTTCCCCTTCCCTCTCTGCCTGCCTCTCTGCCTACTTGTGATCTCTCTCTGTCAAATACATAAATAAATAAAATCTTTAAAAAAGAAAAAGGAACAAAATGGGCAGATATTTTCAAAATTTAGACTTCATGAATCATTACTCAGGAGTTTATTTGTATTGCCTCATTCTAAATGAATAAACAACCACAGGAGAAAGACAGTTTCCTTGTGTCACACACAGAAGGCAAGACTGTGGTTCTAAGAACACTTGGCAGTTGGTGAATTACATCTGAACTCATTTCTGTGGTGTAACTACTGAATAATAGAGTCCTAGAAGACAGACATTAGGGATGAAACTTTGGGGTCTCAGTGAAAATAAGATTCTGTGCTTCCCTAAGGGTTTCCAGGTCTTATTTCTAAGAAGAAGGGATGAGATGTTTGATAAAGGTAGACGGAAACTCCGGGCTTGATCCTTTCTGCTGAATCAACGAATCCTTTACATTCTGACCTTTAGGCAGTGGTGCCAGGCTCGTCCATTTGCAAAGGTGTACAGCTGAGTAATTGGAACCGGAGTTGTCCCTTGGGCTCTCTATAGAGGAAGGGAGTTTTTCATTGTGACTGTATCATTTGTTAATAATACAGGCTCACTTCAATATGAACAAAGAGTTCATTATAAAAATCCAAAAAGTGAATGACTTGCAAGACACGGTGGACATGAATATTTTGCCCTTTTTAACTGACAGGCGAAATGAAGGAAGAAAGATGAGGTGCAGTCCCATAGGCCACACAGTCAGTGGCAGAAACATACTTCAAAAGTTGTGATCTTAAACTCTCTGTCTACACTCACTTTCCACCTCCAGAACCCCATGTCCTTGGGCCTTGGCATAATGTTGTGCTAATTTGCCTCTTCTGAGAAGGAATTTCTCCAAAGATGGGAGAAGTAGAGTCCTCAGAGGATGCTCTCTTCCAAAAATCATGCAAAGTAGAGTAGAGAAACTTCAATGAAAGCCAGAAAGGAAATGAAATACAATTAATTAAACACGTCACCTAACCAAGGGAGTGTGTAGTGACTGTTCATGTATTAACCACTGTAGCCAATTGGGGAAACTTAAAAATTTACTCACAGAACTACAAGTGCAGCAACAATAATTACCTCTTGTGAGGTGACCGTGGTGTATTAAAAGCTGATATATTCCCACCACACTAGAAAATAATTTAGATTTCTAATATCCTGCCCTTGCAGAAAACCTAAAAAATGCTTTTCAAAATTATAAACATGGAAGATGAACACTTTCTTTAAAAAGCATAATGTTTATAGGTTCCAAAGATATTTCTATGGTCTTACCATTAGAACATTTTTCAGATGACAATTTTATCTGTATGTGTGTTTATATATTTATAGTAATTACAAATGATTACATATATGTTACATATAAAATATATATAGGATTCTCTGTCTAGATGCACTACAATTAGAGACAGAACTACATCTCCACAAAATAGTAGCCACTTTTCTCTATATAAAGCTGGCATATTTCTAAGGATAGTTTCTTATCTGTGAGATATTTGACCCCACCTGTCAGAATTCTACCCAATAGAATTTGCCTAGGATCCCAATATACTAAGATCTACAGTAATGGCCTTGATCTCTACAACTGATTCTACATTTCCTTCCTATATTCCTTCACCTAAATATTGTATAGAATAAGGAATTGTTGACAACAAAAGGCTAAGAGAAGGCATTTTAGGGTCAAGTAGGAAGGGTATCATTGAACTATTATGATACACTTTGCCTAAAAACTAGGAGCAGCTCAATAGTGTTTGTCCAGTCTTGGATTTAATAAACTATGTTAGGAAATATCTCAGAGAAAGAAGATACAAGAAAGACCAAATGACAGGGCATCAGATGGCCTCATATTTCTCCCCATCATTGGAGAAGTGATGATAATGACTGAGAGATCCACGGATGGTCAACCAGCTAATGATTTTAGAAATCTCCTAAGAATAACAATGTACCTCAAAAAATCTATATACATAGACTCTCTTTCAAAGCATTTGCCCCTTTGCCCCAGAGGACCAAATTATGGTCAGATCCAGCAAATACCCCAAAAGTTCCTAAAAATAAAACTCAAGAAAAGTCTTGAAAGATAACATGATTCCACCTTCCTATCATTTATCCTGGGCTCCTATTCTTCCCAGTGCCCACTCTGACATTTCACTTCCTTCTCTGTTTGTGCACCCCCCCATCCCCTGAGCTCATCACACTTCTCTCTCAGACTCCCTGATTCTATCTTATTTCCCTGGGGCATGGGGATGGGTGGTAAAAAGAAGTGGAGGATGGAATGTGAGCCAGAAAAACATACGGCAAGATGTAGAATAGCCGCCTCTAATTTAATCTTATTTATAATGAAATGCTCAATCATATATGAAACTATGAATTTCCATTTTACTTATATTCTGGGGAAAGAGAATCATTTTGACCTTCAGAAGTCAGTGGGTGATGTTGATCTCAATTGCTGTGGGCTCATCCCATCCAAAAACCTCTTAATTTTTCTTGTAAAACAAATAATATGTACCATGTTATTTTATAAAATGTTAATGTTCAAATACAGCCACACTCTGTGGATGGCTTATGTTCCTCAATCTTCTGGTCCCATGACAAATAGGTTTCTATTTCCCAGAATGCTTCAGCTTTGAGTGTATGGACTCTCTTGACTGCAGATCTTCCCCCGTGGCCTGCTGGCATACTCTCTTTTCCTGAAATATGTACTTGAAGTGTATGATTCTCAGAATTCTAGCTCCAAGTGGTAAGCAAAGGGAATTTTGTATGAAAACATGCTTTGAAACTAGGCACTCTACTATTACAGTGTCTCGAGATTCACTTGTGAGTAACAGTTTACTGTGAAGTAAGCTTAGGAAGGTAAAATGGATTGTTAGAAGATTTATGATTTTATTAGTTTGTCTCTGGTTATGTATTTTTGAAGTGTCCAAACAACATTACTCTCATGACTTCAAAAACCAGTGAATGGTAAATAATATATTAGGAACATTTGATAAATTAAAAGGCTTCGAGTAGATAATAATTCTCTGAAAGCTCAATTGAATGCCTCTAGAGCTTTACTGTTGGATTAACCTGACAGTTATAATCAGTATACTCAATATCCGTTGTTTATTAACACATACTTCTTCAGGATTAACATCCATACTTCACAATTCACACGTACAACATCAGCATTTCTAATCTTTCTGAGCAATTTTATGTGTAACCTTTCCTTATAGTCTATTGTCTCATGTCAAAGTAATAGCTCTGTCATTAACAGGAGTTAGGCAGAGATTAGAACTGAGAAAGAAAAAGGGAGCAGCCTCCACAGCCCTTTCCCTCAGCTTTTAACACATTTTATTAAAATTATAAATTTACATCTTCTGCATTATCAAAGCAAAAATTACAAATTTACATATCTCTTTCCTCACAGCATATTGCATGATGAGCTCCTCCAAGGCAGGGACTGTTTCTTAGCTGACACAGAAACTAATACTGTGTCCACATAGCAGGAGAGCAATAAATGTTTTTGTTGAACAAACTAATGGTAAATGGTTACTTGTCAATAGTCACAAGTAGACGTGGTCTGGTATATAACAAACACTGTTCAACCACATTGGTTGTTCATAATGGCTAAATTACATTACTGAAAACATTGAGGGGCCCTTTCTTCACATGAGGACTAAAATGTAAAAAAAAAAAAATTTAATGACAGATTAAGGAATATCCATGTGACATTTAGAGAAGCTAATGGACATGAGGCATGAGCAAGACATGAGGCAACAGCTACAATGTTAGAAGAAGAAAATAAGCATGATATTTTCAAAAAGATTTTTTCATTTTATTTATCTCTATTTTATTTTATTATTTTTTAAGTAGGCTCCATACCCCACATGGGGCTCGAACTCATAATTCCAAGATCAAGAGTCTCATATTCTACCGACTGAGCCAGCTGGGCACCCCCAAAAAGTTTTTAAAAAGTAAATGTCTATCAAGAGAATTTAAATTTTTATATGTTCTAAAAATTTCTTATTTTAAATGTCAATAATTATTTTAATGTTCTAATAAAAGATGCCACCATTTCCCTTTTGCTAAATGATCAAAATGTTTCAACTTTAAAATTTGGACTTCATTAGTTTAGGTTTGCTCCCCTGCACGGAGGTGAAGATGAAAGAATTATAGAGCAAATTTTTCAGAGAGACAGCTACACACCACGTTTAAGAGATTTTACACCATAGTAGAGCATTTTTCTCTTCCCGTCATAAGTCAAAGTGATCCTTTTTTCCAGTCGTGCATTAGTAGGACTTGCAAGGCAAGCTGTGTCTCAGTGTACATTCAGGAGGCGGGGGAGGCCAGAGGAGTGGTCAAAGCAAATTACCAGCAAGACCCTGACTAAATCGCATTTAATATAAATCCTCCTAATTCATCTCTGCCTGGAAACTCATGCAAAAATTGTCACCAGAGTCCAGATTACTTCTCAATGGTCTTGTGTACTAAAGAGCAGAAAAATGGCCCATTTTTATGTCACAGAAACAATTTTAAGGGTAGACTTGTAGTGTTGCAACAAAATATCCAAAACCAAACTGAGTTATATACATGGCTGAAAAACAGCAGTATTTTCAGGTTCACTTTGCAGGCTAGGAGAGTTCTGATTAATTTAGCAACCATGATGTAGTATGGTACAGCTATGAATGAAGAGTAACACAAAGCATTCAAGAACAACCTTGCATATAAGGGAATCAACAGAAAGGACTAGAATCACAAGGCTTCCCCTAGTTGTGTGAGCTTTGGTTTCCACCAAAACTTCAATGAGGTGGTAGAAAATAAGTAGAATGTCCAGGCTGCTCATTTGGAGATCTGTCCTTCTATGTACGCTTCTGTCTATACATCTCCCTGACATTAAACATATACTCCCCAACAAACACTGAGGAGCAGATTTTTTTTTTAGTATTTTTTTCACTCATCTATTTTCAGTGCTGAAAACAATACCTCGCACATAGAAGGTGTTTAATAAATGTGCACAGGATGAATGGATATATGAATGAGTGAATTATAGAAGGAACTTTATTTTTATTTGCCTCCACCCCATTAAACCTGTTCGGTACTTGCAGCCCAATCCCCGGCCCTTGAGTAACAATGAAGGCATTTCTAGACTCTTTTGGCCATGTCTCAATAATGGAAAGGCCTATGGTAACTTTATCAAACATGGCCTCAAGCAATGTAAATTTCCTTTCCCAGGTAGTAACAAGTTCTAACTTGATTAAAAGTTAAATCTCAGTTCTGCCTTCAGCTGAAGCCTGTAGCAGGCAGTGGGGAACAAGTTTCCTTCCTGCTTCCACCAGCTAAGGCTAGAGGAGATTGATATAGAAGTGACAGAAACATCCGTACTTCTTACATGACCATCACTGTCATAGGTGGGTGTCACTCTTTCTAGGCCTTGCAGGTATTTGAAAGCTGAATTTCTCATGTAGGTGTTGATACAAGTTCTCTGAGGTTTTCTTAGCAGGCCCCATCAGTTGCCACTCCTGTGACATGGCAGCTTCTCTCCTTGAGCGTGTGGCTTTCAGTCCCACTTCAGCTTCTTTCCTTCTGTCCTGAAAGGGTAAACACCTTTCAGCTAGTTACCACCTGGGTCCTCTTACCCTGGAAGGAAAACCCTTTGGGCAAGATTCATTTAAAAATGTCATCAGGATTGGAGCGCCTCAGTGGCTCAGTCGGTTAAGCACCCAACTCTTCGACTCTTGATTTCAGCTCAGGTCGTGATCTCAGGGTCATGGGCTGGAGCCCTGCCTCAGGCTCTGCACCGGGCTTGGAGTCTGCTGGGAATTTTCTCCATTTTGCCATTCCCCACTGCTCACACACGCTCTCTCTCTAAAGAAAAATGTCATCAGTATGATGCCCTCTGACACAGCACTCACACCCTATTGATGTGTGTTCCTGAGGGATGCATTTTCTTCTCAACTAAAGCATTCTCCCTTTCCACACGAGCCACTTCAGCTTTCTCAAGCATGACTGTGGTACCAGTGCCCCATGGTTCTTTAACTTTGAACTCACCAAGTCTTCCATGATGACGGCCCTTAATAGCCTTAGGTGAAGGGGATATACCCATGAAGGGCGCTGTGGCCCCTTAATACCATTTAGTTTTTTTTTCTTTTTTAAGATTTTATTTATTAATTTTAGAAAAAGAGTTCAGCAGGGAAGGGTAGAGGGAGAGGGGGAAAGAAACCCAAGCAGACTCCCTCTGAGAGACCCAGTCGGGGCTCAATCCCACAAGTCTGAGATCCTGACCCCTAGCCGAAACCAAGTTGGAAGCTCCACCCATGGCACCACCTAGGCGCCCCACCCTTAATGCCATTTCTACATAGATATTGTCCTCAAAAGATCCTTTCTTGATCTCACTTAACCCTTATTTTTGATCTTGGTGAAGGGCCCCTGTAAAGAGACCCAAAATCATGCAGCCAGTTCCCAAATAAACAATTCAAACTTGAATTAGTAACTTTTATCTTGGTAATCTATGGCAAATTATATTTTGGTTCTTGTTATTTATTGTGCCTGGGTCTCTAGGCAAAAACATCCAGTTTAACAGCCTGGATATATATATATGTGTAAATTATACGTATATGTGTAAATATACAGTCAGGAATGGCACGCAGGCTTTAATTCCCATGCCAGTCTTGATCCAGTCATAGTACCTGTCAAAGAGCTCTGACCTGAGGAGATCCAGGCTCGGGGGCACGCTTTGTCGATTAGTGATCAGTGACCGTCTAGCCTTAGGGGCTGGACATATTCCCTCCACGCTTCCACTGCTAGCCGGGACCTTCCTTAAAGCTAGAACTCCCCAAAACTAAGATGATAGCATCCCCCTAACTTCATCCTGACCCCTGTTTACTGACTTCCTACTTCCATGTCCTCTTCAACTGATTAGACCCCTGGGAGAGCAACCTGACCCAGACTGTCACCAGGGTCACCACTGTTCCCCAGGCACTGTTCTATAAAACGCCAGCCTTCCCCAGAGAGACCAGCTCTCCACAAGGAGAATTCCATTAGCCTGAACCTGTCTGTATCTTTTATTCCCTCCTCCTCTGTTGAGGCCCCAGCAGCATCTCACAACTGAGGAAAAATAGTACTTATACACATAAAACAACGAGAAAGTAAAGCAAGCATTATATAATAAGCGATCAATTAAATACAACCAAGGGTTAGTTCATACTGTGGCCTACATTTGTCCCAGGAAAATATTAAAAGGAGACTATTTCATTGCCTCATTAATTACAATAACCAAGACTGGAAACAAAGTTATGTGTATGTATGTATGTGTGTATATATGTGTGTATGTATATATGCATATATATTCAACCATAAAAAAGAAGGAAATCTTGCCATTATAATAACATGGATGGATTTTGAAGACATTATACTAAGTGAAATAAGACAGAGAAAGAGAAATACTTTATGATCTCACTTATATGTGAAATCTGAAGAAAAAACATAAAAGCAAAACACATAGAAGAAAAATCAAATTTGTGGTTACCAGAGGTGGAGAGTTGGGGAAATGGAGCAAGGTGGTCAAAAAAGTATAAACTTCCAGTTATGGGATAAATAAGTCCTGGAAATGTAATGTATAACATGGTGACTGTAATTAACACAGCTGTATGGCATATTTGAAAGTCTTTAAGAGAACAAATCCTAGAAGTTTTCATTGTAAGGAAAAAACCTTTTTTTAAATTTATATGAGATTATGGATGCTAACTTATTGTGGTAATCATTTCTTTTTATTTAAGATTTATTTGTTTATTTTGTGGGAGGGGAGGGGCAGAGAGAGAGAGAGAGAGAATCCCAAGTAGACTCCCCACTGAACACGAAGCTCAATGTGGGGCTTGATCTCCCAACCTTGAGAACATGACCTGAGCCAAAATCAAGAGTCAGACACTTAACCAACTGAGCCAACCAGGTGCCCCTGTGGTAATCATTTTATGATGTATATAAGTCAAGTCATAATGCTGTATATCTTAACCTTAGACAGTGCTGTAATATCAATTGTATCTCAATGAGACTGGAAAAAAAAGTAAAACAAAGAAAAGGTATAAATCATAGACCAAAAAATCAAAATTTCTCTAATGTGGACAAATTGTTATCTCAAGAGAATTGACAGAAATACTATTAAAAATCTTATCGGATACAAAAAAAGGGAACATATTATGTATCAAGAACTCCTTGCCTAACTCTTCACGATATACCCTAGTCACTGTTCAGGATTTCTAGTTGGGTTGGTGCACAATGGTTCCTCTTCTCTAGCATGTGTAAAATAATATTACTCTGACAAGGAACATCTTTGGATTACCATTTAAATAATTCAGATTCTGGAAAATTTGCACATTATAATTCCTCCTGCCCAAATGCAAAATATCTTCCATTAGGCTTCATGATGAACATAATAAAACTTTTTTTTAAAACCTAAAAGTAACATTATTCAAAACTCCCAGTTGAAGTTATTTGCGAGATGCACTTCTGTATGGCTCATTTAAGGCCTCTGCTGCCACTTGGTTGAGATGAATGAGCCCCGAGAACAGGAGTGAACTCACAGATTTGCTGCTATTATTCAACTGAAGACAGTTTCCCAGAAGGCTAGATTAACAGAGCACAACCTGTCAGGTTCTGCTTTGAAGGTTGAATCTTCGCAGTGAAAAGAAACAAACATCAGAGGAGTAAAATGCAAGACTTAGTTTGCTCCAAATTGCAGACTGCAGAGATGATCATTCCCTTAAGTTTAAAGTCTATCCTCTCTCCTCCCCTCCTGACTCTTCTACTAATAGCAAAGCACTCTTTCTAAAGGTCCCTTAGTATTTACAGTTTTCTCTCCCAAATATTTTTGTCCCAACTATCTGACGGTGCCTTCTTTTTTTATGAACCTGTAAAGAAAATTTTCAGGACTTTATCCCTGAATATCTTCCAAAATACTTAGAGTTCCCTAAACTCAAGATCAAGTCTTGTCCTACCTCCAGCTGATCTAGTATCTTTCTTGAGACACAGTTCCCATAAGAGCAACTTGGATAAAGGCTTGGAAAAGGTGTGCTCAATATCACTCTTCATATTTTATTCTCAGTTCTACTGATGATGAATTGGATGGTTATTATTTGCTTTAAGATATATGTATTTCATATGAATTAAAATATATATTTAAAGATCCAACTTGCTGCATATACTGGATCTGATTGCTCTGAAAGTCTTCAAATCAATGACCAGACAAGTCACTTATAACAATTTATAAACATTATGACAGGCCAAATCACAGTCATCAGTGCTCTGGAAGAAATCAGATGAGCAAAGTTTCAATTTGACTTATTCACTAAAAATCATGCAACCATAATTTGGGCTCCTTTGGATATTTTTGTTCTCAAGTTAAACTTGAGAAAGTAGGCAGAAAAAATAAAAATAAAAAGTCTAACATGAAACATCCAAAATAAGTTCAACACAAGATTATGAGAGGCAGCATAGCGTGGTAAAGCAAGGAGACTCCTTGGCAAAAGCCTAATTTTGACTCCTTGGCTCCGTGACCTACTGTGTGACCATGGGCAAGTTACTTAACCATTCTTGTGCCTCAAAATAATCTTCCCTCTTCTCCCCTGGGAGCTGGAAGTAGCCAGTGAACTGTACATGATCTGGGCCACATCTTACCTGGTCCTGTGGGGGTGTTGGAGTAGAATCATTGGGCACTTGTCATCAATATGTTTCACCTTTGGGGCTTCAGACTCATACAGTGAGATAATTTAACATCCTGTTTCATTGGACTAGCTATTATAATTATCTTGCATGTAATTATCTTGTATTCCTGTTATATTGTATCCCACATTAATTTTTCTAGCTATTACCTTCAGAAAAGATTAAAGAATCATAAAGTAATATCTATATACTACTTTCACCAATGTAAACATTTTGCTGTGTGTGCTTTCAGCCTCTCATATATATGCGTGTGTGTGTGTGTGTGTGTGTAAACATATACTTTGCAGAATCATTTGAGACTAGGTTGTAGATATTATGACCCCAAATATGTCAGCATGTCTCCTAAGAACAAAGATACTCTCATAAATAACCATAATACAATTATCATGCTCAGGAAATTTGACATTAATTGAGTACAATTTTTCTAGCAATGTTCATTCTGGCAATATTTTTTTTTCTGTTTCAGCATCAAATCTAGAATCTTGAATTACATTTAGTTATATTATGGTACTTATTATAACATCACTGCACTAAATTTATCATTAGTCTGCCAGTATTAGGCTAAATTATAAACTCCCAATGACACACACTATGTTTTATTAATCTTTATACTTTTGGTATAAACACAGTTCTTAGCACATAAAAGGGACTTGGTGTCTTTTGATGAAAGACTAGTTGGAAGTTATTTGTCAGTTTTTCCCATTAACTTAAGTACTGTAACAAGCAAGAATTGGACATAGTGATATTTCATATATCCTTAATTCTTAGATCCCAAAGAGTAACTTGCCAATCTCACAGAGTCAGTGAGAGCCAGAGCAGGACCAGAATCACATTCCCAGCTCCTGATGCACTGTGCACTCGGCCACGCCACGCTGGGTTAGCAGCCTCCCCTCAAAATCCATTACAAATACATCAGATGGAATTTCCTTGCTCAGCATCTGAATCTGAGCAACTTCACTAATGAAAGGAACAAGCATAATTTAATCTCTTGCACTACCCTTCTCTAGTCTAAGCTATTCGCATTTAGAAAAACAATCAAGGCACTGAAACAACTTTCACAATTGAGATAGATGTGTGTGGATCGCTATCACTGGGCATCAAACAACAAGCTCTTTACCATCATCACATGGGGCATTGTGCAGTGTTCAACTGGAGTGTCGGAACATGAATATCACAATCAATTTAACAATTAGCATTTTCCAAAACAATAGACACATTATGGGTTGGAACAGTAGTGTACACTTCAAACAGAGAGCCATTGAACCACCACTTAATGGCTGCTTTAGTCCCTTTTATGTAGGCTTAATGAACAAGGATGAACATTTGGGAAAATTTTACTTGGAAATGCATTTTTAAAACATATTTTATTCAAGCAATATAATTTTCCATGTCTTTTCCAAAATGACTGATAAAGAAAATAATATGGATTGTGCAGATTAACGCTCTTACTGATTTTCAGTGGGATACATATAAATTCCCCAACATTATAATATAATGTCATAATATAGCACTATAACAATATTATATAAATTAATACACACTATCATTTACCAGCTTGAAAAGATGGCTTATATTAAGAGGGACCCAACTCACATTGTCTCTCACAGTTTTACCCTAATGAAATTAACCATTTCATACATAAATTGTTAAATTGCAGCTTTTCCCGTGGTAGGAAAGGAAAAACAGAGTTTCTCTAGGTTTAAAAATCAAAGAGAGAAATTCCATTTTATTACTAGGGGCATTAGGCCGATAGTCTCCAGAGTTCTGCTTATTTTTAAAAAACGGCTTATTTTTTTTCCTGATAAAGTATATGGCTATCAAGGTCACATGTCACCCGGTCTGTGAAAGAATCAAATAAGGGGAAGGAATGTCTTGGGGGGGTGGGGAGAAAGATTGTTGATAGAGAGGCTAATTCAATTCTGAACATCAGAGTGGTAGAGCTAATGTATCAGAAGCAGAGTTTGAGGCTTTTTGTCATTGTTTGTGGCTGCTTTTTAATGCATCTTTCTTCTTCTGCTGGACTATAAGCAATTTGAGGGCAGAAACTATCTTTTTTTGCCTCTACACCCACAGCGTTTCACCCAGTGACTTGAATGTGGGAAACGCTTAATAAACGCTTGCTACATAAAGGAAGGAAGGAGCATGTGAGGGAGGGAGAGATGGAGGGAGGGGAGGAAGAGAGAAGGAGAAGGAAGGGAGGGAAATCGAGGGGAGGGGGGTGGGAGGATCAGGTAACTTGGTAAAGGGCATGGAGGAGGGCACGTGATATGATCGGCACTGGTTGTTATATGCAACTGATAAATTATTGAACACTACATCTGAAACTAATGAATGTATGTTGACTAACTGGATTTAAATTAAAAAAAAAAACTCTCAACGAAAAATCAGGTCTCATCTCTTCCTGATGTGTAACTTGGCTCAGATCCTGTGCCTGCTGCACGGCCCTTCCTTGCACGCCGTCCTCCTCTCTCTGGCACCACAGGGAAACTCAGGTCTCACAAAACACGACCACAGTGATTCTTCTTCCAGAGCTTTTTACCACATATCCCATTCTTGCCTAACCCTTAAGGACAATGTTCCTGACTGACACACCTGAGAACCTCATGGTATTAGTTCTATAAAGAGATGTAAGATACTTTAGTCCAACCCCCTTATTTAAGAGATGAGGAAATAGAAACATAAGGAGATGATGTGACTTGTCTTCCCTCCAACAGCCAGGTCATCACACAGGTAGTTCTGGAAAACAGATTGTCTTAGATTCCTGATTTTTTTTTCTTGAAATGATTTCAAACTTTCAAAATAGTTTTGCCACCTTGATACCCTGTTACTGTCAATTATTTTAGAATGTGTTTCCTACAAGTAATATCTGTTCCAGCAAAGCCCCAATAAAATAATTAAAATAAAGAACTGAGTATTAATATGTCATTACCATCTAATCGATATACAAGTTTCCCTAGTTGGGCAAGAGTATGTGGAGGATCTTTTTTAGTGACCATGTTTTTTTAATCTCTTTTGGTCTCAGATAGTTCCTCCAGGCTTCCTCAGTTTTAATGACGTTGATAACTTTGATGATTACAGGTCCATTGTTTAGATGGGTGTCCTTCACTCTGGCTATCTGACATTTCCTCGTGGTTATGTTCGGGTTCCTCATGATTATGTTATCTGGTTTTGGCAGAAATATCACAAATGTAGTGCTGTGGTCTTCTTGTACCCTATCAGGTGCTGTACGATTTTACTTTGTCCCATGTGGTAATGTTCACCTTGTTCACTTGGTCAAGTCGTTGTCTGCAGATTTCTTTTCCATAAAGTTACTCTTTGTCCCTTTGGGAAGGTACTTTAAGAGGCTCTTCTACTCTTCATCAAATTTTCTACTGCCTAATTGCATCCATTGCTGTTTCTTGCCCGAATTATTATTGCATTGGCTGCCAAATGATTTTCCTCCCCTGGATACATTAGTCTACTGTAAGGAAAAGGTTTACTATTATTACTTGCTTTGATACTAAAATTGTCTCTTGTTCGGCCATGTGGGCTTTCTGTGTCTTT
Organism: Ailurus styani; assembly: GCA_002007465.1. NCBI lineage: Eukaryota > Metazoa > Chordata > Mammalia > Carnivora > Ailuridae > Ailurus > Ailurus styani. The sequence continues at coordinate 169,581 of LNAC01000264.1, read as the reverse complement.
TTGAAATGTCCTCCTCATTCTTTGAGTACTTCCTTAATGTCTAGCATAATGAGGAAACTCACATTTACTTTGTAATTGTCCTGATCTGTCCCTAGAATCAGCCATTTCTCCAAGGAATCCTGGTTCTTTGACTGAAGCATGGGTTTGAGGTACCAGTATCTCAGGATCTCTCTTTGGACACAGCTAGGAAATATACGCATGTATGTGCATGCATATACTATATCTATAGATGTATACACGCATACACCATTATCAATATTTATTTACATATGGATATATCTACCTACACCTAAATACTGAAAACTATGAGTTCAAACCAATACTGTAATTCCAAACTAACCCCATGGGTTTATTCCAGTTTTCTCCCTTCCTTTCTTTCTTACAATGAGAAACCTGTTTCTTTTTATCTTCATTATGCTTTCTTATTCACTCAGCCCCCCAGAGAGTGACCAGTTTCCCCACCAGACTACCTCACCACCGATTCCATGCAGATGCTGTCTCACCACCCCCAGCCACAGGCACACAAGTGCCCTCTGCATGCAGGGCTCCGACCTCACCACGGTTGCTGCTGCCATCACCTTGGTCTCCCACCCAGGGTGCTCTCCTCACCCTGTTCTCAGCCTTTGTGACCTATGGTGGGTCACATGACCAGTGCCTGAATACCAGCAGCCTCCTCCTCCCTCTTGGGCTATACCCTTTGCCAGGCTATGCACATGCCTTTTGCACCCACTGGAGCTCCAAGTCCCCAGGCCAGGCCGTAATCATCCAACAGGTCGACTTTCTCCTCCTCCTCCTCCAGTCAGTCTTCTACACCCACCAGTGAGCCACCTAAGCCTCTGCTTCCTTGTAGGAAGACTTTTTCACCCACCTGACTCCAAAATCCCTTGCTGGCATTTCCATAAGCAACTTACCTGCCCCTCCCTGTGAAGAAAACCTGCTTATCCCAGCACCTCTCAATAAGGCTTCAGCACCCAACCCAGTCAGTACAAACACCACCTTCAACCTGCTCAAGCAATAGTACCTGTCCTGTGTCACTGCCTTTGCAACTGACAGGTGCCCACTTCGCTCAGCCCCACCTAAGGGCTTTCAGATTCAGAAGAAAGGGAGGCAGGGAGAACAGACTCTGAACTTAAAGAATCACTCTTCTACCTAGTTATTGTTTGTAACTCTAAATGTCTATATTGAACACCCATTATCAGTATGTCTCTATTAAAAATCTAAGAAAGACAAGTATTCTATCTATTCACCAGATCATACCTATTCTTTGAAAAAGATACCAACATACAGGATGGAATAATGCATCTTCTGGGGTTCTCAACAAATACTCATTGGCTAAGAAAAAATATTTCTGTTACCACACACATACCAGTGCAACCGAAATTCAACTTCATGTCATCTTTTGTGATAGCCATAAATTATACACTGTGACTTACGATTAATGAATTAGAGACATATAAGGAATTGAATTAATGAACTTAATCCAAGTTTATTTTGGCCGTTGTTCATTCCACCTTTTTGTATTCTAGCCATAAGCACCAAAAAAATTCTTTTGTCTTAGCAGGTATTTTTAACGAAAAATCTATAGTGAAAAATGTTGGTTTATTTTGAACTAAATCATTTCAATCGGCAGGGTGACACAATTGTGGCTGAAATCTATGCCATCAAATTGACAATAAAAATGTCTATTTTTTTTAAATGAATTTGATTTGAAATGGCCATAACCTTCTGTCATAATACTAGCCACTTAAAATAAATTTCTTCTTATGTCTCAGCATTTGTAACACCAAAGGAAAATCCTTTCTTAAAATAAGCCCACACTGAAGGATTAAAAATTTAAGAGTTGATGCCAAATATTGGAAGCCTAAGTATAAACTGTGCCATTTTATTTAAATTATAATTGAATATCTTCTAAAAAGGCTTTGGTTATGATTTGTTTGAAAAGTGAAGCCTTGTTATGGTTTCTGTTGGTTTATAACTATCTAAATATAAGTAAAGGCTCATAAACAAGGCTCTGCATGGCACACATGGGAAATAATGGAGACACATGACCTGTTTTCATATCCCTCCTTTGAGGTGATTGGAAGCTTTACAAACCAGAATATGGAGCAGGAAGAACTGAGAATTGCTGGAAGGGAAATGGACAGTTTCCATCTACCTACATTCATAAACTAAAATTAGTCTAATACGAAGTTAGACCAAGGAACTGAACATTGGAGAGGATTCACATGATACTTTAATGGTGTGATTTGTACTGTGTTAAATTTAACATTCCTCTCCATACACAAGATACTTGGATATTCTTTGTCTAAATGTCTCGAACGGACACTGCTTTCATTGTGTGGGTCTGAATAAAGAAAGTATGGAGAACTCACAATCTTTTGACTCTACAGACTTTTCATAAGTGTGAAGCTTTGAGAGGCTGGGTAAAATCTTGCTTAGCTACTGAGAGCTCTGAAGTTGGATTCAGCTCCCTTCACTGCAGGTGGTCATGGATTTTATAGGCTTCCTCCCAGAAAGAAGGCTTTTATCAATTCAACAATGCCCCGTGCTTTTCACAGTGTTTTTCAGGCATAATGCCCCCAGTGATTTAGCAATCCAAGAGCAGCTCCAGGTTTGGGTGCAAGTCCCCTCTTCTAAACAGGTTCCTGCGTCTCCCCAGCCTCCACTGGCCTGGTGAGTGTCTATCCTCAGGTAGCCAGGAACCACACAGACTGTGATTCTAATCAGATTAGCATGCTTTAATCACTATCTTTATTTCTGTGGCTTATTTCATACTAATTAAAGCTCGTAAATTTTCCACTGGTAATTTAATTAACAAAGCCACTCATCTTTGTCAGGCAGCATCTTTCTTGTTTTATCCACATATTTAAATGGAGTCTGAAGCCTGCTGGTGATTCAATGAAACCACCATTCTACAAGGCAGCAATTACATCTATCTCAGACCAAGGGACAAGCCTTCATTTCCTCAGAAGCTTCTTGCTATAATGACAGCCAGCACAATCAACATTAAGAATCTAGTTTCTTCCTAGACATCTGATGTGATCTGGACTGGCAGTGATTTAAATTTGTTAGGTTCAATTCCATAGGATCAATCCCACCATAATATGCTAAAATAATCATTTTAATCAACAAACTTGTCAGAGGAGGAGGAAATAAAGGAGCCTTGGTTACATTGCCGGCATGGAATTGAATTAATTGATTAATTTAGCCAAAAAATGTCTATCCAAATTCCCATATAAATCCAGGTTTTATCTGTATATTCTGAAATACAGACAACTCAGATCAACTCCAATTTTCAAAGAGATCATATTTGTAAAACTATTTGCTAAATTATTGTTTTCAATATAAGGTCATCCGTGGTGAGTTTTCCTGGTTGGCCCAAGTAGTATATTTAACCAGAGCTACTGTTCTAACACACTGAAACTATTCACCAAAGACTTGCAGGAGGTCATCTTAACTCACTGGTCTAAGCATAAACCATGCAGCTTCCTTCTTCTCATCTACTCTCAAGTCCACACATTTGCTAAAATATTCCAGTTGTTTTCATAACAGCAAGTGGCAGCAGGGACTGCCAATGCAGATGGTGACCTATATGCCATGGAGAAAAAAACAATAATAAATTAATTTTGACTCATGAATTTGGAATTAAAGCTTCATCTCCTACCAAAAATCTAGTAGCTCTTTGTAATTTTTTTCCAGAGAAATACAGGAAAACACTTGTGTGATTTGGCTATTTATACAGAAATGGTCAATCCTAATGTCAGGATGCGCTGATGCTTAGATTTAGTCATGTAAAGACACCATGCCTTCAATGAAACTCTAAGGTACAACCTTCAGATTTGGTCTGTATGATCACTAAGATCTCTAAAATTATTCTGTTCTGAAAGTAAATCATGTTAAGGTAAATCATGTGAAGTTAAATCATGTTAAAGTAAATTATGTGAAGGGGTGAAATTGAAGGTTCCTAGATGTTCTTATTGAGGAAATACTTTGGGCTCTTTTAGTTTCCCCAAACTAAAAGTTTTGTGGTCCTAAGGAAAATTATAAGGAGCCATTTTATTTCTCTGTGTTCTTAGTCTCTAGTGTTAGCTATTAGATGAGATGTAGGCTCTATGGATTGGAAATCTGTGGAAGAGGAAGTCCCAATGACCAAAAAATGTTGCTTTGCAATAACTGGTTTGTTAAACTTTGGTTTGACTCATTCCCAGAAACTTGGTTCTCTTCGTATTCAAAGCACCTAATTCCACCAGGCTGCCAAAAACTGTGGTGGACTGACCCCAGAAATACCTTTGATTAGTTCATACATCCCTATATTCACTTTTCGTAGAACTCCCAAATTAACATTGGTCTTGGCTTTGTTGCTTGTTTTGACCAATTGGACATCAGCAAAAGAGACACTAGCAGAGACATGGAAAGTTTTCCCTCTTGAGTTATTAGTACTCTGCTGCCATGGAAACAAGCTCAGGCCAGTGTGACAGATGATGAGAAGCACATGACCTAATTACCCACCATTGCCCCAGCTGACATCCAGTCAACCCCAGAAGTAGAATGACCAAAGGGGCTGGCAGCTGAACACAGACACATGAAAAAGCAGGAGGAAAAATAATTGCTCAGCTGAGCACATCCCAAATTGCTGACTCCTGGAATTGTTAGCTAAATAAGTTTGTATTCGATGAAGACATTCAGTTTGAGATGGTATGTTATGTTACAAAAGCCACTTTATATATGAGCCACTAAGAAGATCCTAACATATTACAGAGATGTAAAGGAAAAGACAATCTCCTTTTCACTAACTTTTTTGGGATTGGAAATTAAACTAAACCATTGCCTACAGTTAAAGAAGTAGTACAAGGATAATGACTTCCAAATGAAGAACAAAGAATAATGTCACTACCCAACTTCAAAACTTATTATAAAGCTATAATAATCAAGGCAGTGTGATCAGCATCAAGATTGACATATAGATCAATGGAACAAAATAGAAAGTTCAGAAATAAGTCTTTATATTAATGGTCCATTGATTTTTGACAGAGCCAAAGATACTCAGTGGGGAAAGGATAACTTTTTCAACAAGTGGTGATAGAACTATTGGATATTCATATGCAAAGAAAGCAATAATAATAATCTTAAATCTATAAAGTATACCATATACAAAAAACAACTAAAAATGGATCATAGACCTAAATGTAAGAGATAAAACTATAAAATTCTTGGGGAAATGTGAGATATAATATTTTTGTTATTGTGTTAGATGTCTTAGATGTAACATCAACATCATGACCTATAAAAGAAAAATTGATTAATTGGACTTCATCAAAATTTTAAAACTTTTGCTTTTTTATAGATACCATTAAAATTAAAAGACAAGCCACAGTCTGATAGAAAATATTTTTGAATCATATATCTTAAAAAGGACTTGTATCCAGAATCTATAAAGAACATTGTGCACTAAAACTGCAGTAGGTGGCTGATGTCAACCTTCTGTGACCCTTTCATGTGACCTTAAGAAGATATTAAAAACAAGAAGAACTGGGTTATAGGAGAGGGAAGACAGTGGTGGAGTAGGACTCTAGGCTTGTCTTATCCCTGAACACAACTAAATAACCATTAAGTCATCCTAAATACTCCAGAAAAAGACTTGAAGACTGACAGAACACACTCCATAACTCGAGGGATAGAATAGGCTACATCGAAGAAGGTGGGGCGTGCAGAGACATGATTTAGGGGAGAAATGTATCAATCATAGGTTCTGTGGGGGAGAGGGAGCTCTGGTCATGGAGAAGGGTGAGAGAGAGGTGGGGAGCATGTAGTGGAACACATAAGGAGAACATTTCCCCCAAAGCCATTGGCTTGGAAAATGAAAGGTGCTGAATTTCATGAGGTCTTGCAGCCAGTGGGGCTTAAAGCCTAGAGTTTTAAAGGTCAGTGGACTTGACTAGGATAGAACCTGGAGGGCACTCTGCTGTTCCTGAAGAGAAGGCAGGCAAAAAATCTGGAAACAGACAGCATGGAAACAGTGATCTGAATAACACCTGGGGTACACAACCAGGAATTGAAATTATTCAGTTTCTTGGAGCATGTGTCTGAGAGGCAGTGTTCATGGAGATGCTTCTCTGGAAACAAAGGAGATGGCTGGGGGCGTCTGGGTGACTCAGTGGATTATGCCTCTGCCTTCAGCTCAGGTCATGATCTCAGAGTCCTGGGATCAAGCCCCGCATTGGGCTCTCTGCTTGGCAGGGAGCCTGCTTCTGCCTCTCTCTCTGCCTGCCTCTCTGCCTACTTGTGATCTCTCTCTCTCTCTCTGTCAAATAAATAAATAAAATCTTAAAAAAAAAAAAAAAGGAGATGGCTAGAGCCATTTCCCTCACCCACCCCTCAGCAAAAACATGGATCCACCTACAGGAAGCAGCCTAGCACCTATACTGGCATGTAACTTGCTTGCACCAAGCCCCGCCCCCTGTACTTTGTTGCCACTACCCATCTCGGTCAAGTTTCCCTGTCTAATACAGTGGGCACCTCCCTCAGAAGACTAGCACAAACCCCAGTCACCATCACATCTCCCAACCAGAGAGTTCTGCAAGACCTCAGTTCTCATAGAAGTGATATCAGACCACAGAACACCTAGTTAAAACTTGCCACATTCAGGCCAAGGACCAAACACTGTCCACAACAGGCAAGGAGAGCCTCTGCAGATGACTGGCCTGAAGGACAGGGCAGCCACACACAATAGCAGAGCACACAGAGAACACACTGAAGACTCTCCCTGAAGTCCCAGGCCCTGGAAACTACATGATGTCTTATTCATAAAGATATCATGTTCAGCAACAGGAAACATAACTGGCTTTTCTAATACACAGAAGAAGGCAAAGACTTAGACAAAATGCAAAGATGGACAAATTTATCCCAAATGGAAGAACAAGATAAGACCATGGCCAGAGATTTAAGCAAAACAGATGTAAGTAACATGTCTGATGGTGAATTTAAAGGAACAATCATAAGGATACTCAGTGGACTTAAGGAAAGAATAGAAGACATCAGGGAGATCCTCATGACAGAGAAAAAAGTTAAAAAAGAATTCATCAGAGATAAAGAATGCAATAAATGAGATTAAAAATGGCTTGATGCAATCAACAGGCTGGAAGAAACAGAGGAATGAATTAGTGACCTAGAACACAAAATAATGGAAAATAATGAAGCTGAACAAAAGAGAGAAAGGATTATGGAACACAAGAATAGACTTAGGAACATGGTGACTCCATCCAATATAATAATATTTGTATTATAGAAGAAGAAGGAGGAGAAGAAGAAGAAGGAGAAGGAGGAGGAGAAGAAGGAGAAGGAGGAAGAGGAGGAGGAGAAGAAGAAGGAGGAGGAGGAGGAGGAGAAGGAGAAGAAGAAGAAGAAGAAGAAGGGGGAGGAGA
>LNAC01000264.1:51043-162061 GCA_002007465.1 Ailurus styani | reverse complement strand
GAGGAGGAGGAAGAAGAAGAAGAAAAGGAAGGAAGGAAGGAAGAAGAGGAAGAAGAAGAAGGAATGAAGGAAGGAAGGAAGCAAGCAAGCAAAGAAGGAAGGAAGCGAGGGAGGGAGGAAGGAAGGGAGAAAAAAGAAAATGGGGCAGAAAATTTATTTAAGGAAATAATAGCTGAACACTTCCTAATGTAGGGAAGGAAAGAGACATCCAGATATAGGAGGCACAGAGAACTCCCATCAAAATCAACAAAAGGACACCAACACCAAGATATATTGTAAGTAAATTTGCAAAATAAAGTGATAAAGAAAAAAATCTTAAAAGCAAGAAGCCAGAGTAGCCCTTAACTCACAAGGGAAGACCCAAAAGGCTAGCTGGAGATTTCTCAACAGAAACTTGGTAAGACAGAAGGGAGTGGTATGATATATTCAAAGTGAAGAATGGGGAAAATGTGCAGCCAAGCATACTGTGTCCAGCAAGGCTATCATTCAGAATAGAAGGAGAGATAATTTCCTAGACAAACAAAAACTGAAGGAGTTCATGACCACTAAACCAGCTTTGCAATAAATATTAAAGGGAACTGATTGAGTGCAAAAGAGAGACCAAAAGTGAAAAAGACAAGAAAGGATCAGAGAAAATCTTCAGAAACAATGATAAGTAATAAAGTGGCAATAAATACTTATCAATAATTACTTTGAATGTAAGTGGACTAAACACTCCAATCAAAAGACATAGAGTGTCAGAATGGCAGAATGGACCATATATATACTGCCTACAAGAGACTCATTTTAGACCAAAGACACCCACAGATGGAAAGTGAGGAAGTGGAGAAACATCTGTCATGCAAATGGGTGTCAAAAGAAAGATCAAGTAGCAATACTTATATCAGACAAACAAGACTTTAAAACAAAGACTATAACAAGAGATAAAGAAGGGTACTACATTATAGTAAAGGGGACAATCCAACAAGAAGATCTAACAATTGTAAATATGTATGCACCCAACATGGGCACACCCAAATATATAAAACAATAACAAACATAAAAGAACTAATTGATACTGATACAATAATAGAAGAGGGCTTTAACATCCCACTTACATTAATGGACAAACATCTAACAGAAAATCAATGCAAAAACAGTAGCTTTGCATGACACACTGGACCATATAGGCTTACAGATATATTCAGAACATTCCATCCTAAGATAGTAGAATACACATTCTTTTCAAGTGCACACCATATGCAACATTCTCCAGAATAGATCACATATTAGGTCACAAAACAAGTGTCAACAAATAAAAAGATTGGAATCATAACATGCATCTTTTCTGACCACAATACTATGAAATGAGGAGTCAACCACAAGAAAAATTTGGAAAGAACACAAATACATGGAGGTTAAACAACATACTACTAAACACCAGACTTCCACCACCAGGAAGTCAAAGAAGAAATAAAAACATATGGAAACAAATGAAAATGAAAAAATGACAGTCTTAGGACCTCTTAGGACCACTTTTGTTCCTAAGAGGGACATATATTGCTACCTTCAGAAGCAAGACAAATCTGAAATAAACAACCTGACCTTACACCTAAAGAAGCTAGAAAAAGAACAACATTTTTCAGAGAGCTAAAACAAAAAAAACCCTAAAATTTGTATGGAAACAGAAAATACCCCAAACAGTAAAAAAAAAAAAAAATCTTGAAAAAGCAAAGCAAACCTGGAGACATTGTAATTCTGAACTTCAAGTTATATTACAAAGCTGTAGTGATCAAAACAGTATGGTATTAGCACAGAAATAGACACCTAGATCAACAGAACAGAATAGAAAACCCAGAAATGAACCCACAACAATAAAACTTTACAAGCAGGAAAGAATAGTCAATGGGAAAAATATAATTTCTTCAAAAAATGATGTCGGGAAAATTAGACAACTACATGCAAAAGAATGAAACTGGATCGCTTTCTTACACCATACACAAAAATAAATTCAAAATGGATTAAAGACCTAAATATAAGACATTAAAACATAAAAATCCAAGAGGAGAACACAGGCAATAACCTCTTTGACATCAGCCTTAGCAACTTTTTTCTAGATATATCTCGAGAGGGAAGGGAGACAAAAGCAAAAATAAACTCTTCAGACATCATCAGCATAAAAATCTTCTGCACAGCAGAGGAAACAATCAACAAAGCTAAAAGGTAATCTATGGAATGGGAGAAGATATTTGCAAATGAAATATTTGAGAAAGGGTTATTACCCAAAATATACAAAGAACTTATAAAACTCAACACCCAAAAAAACAAATAATCCAGGGCGCCTGGGTGGCTCAGTGGGTTAAAGCCTCTGCTTTCGGCCCAGGTCATGATCTCAGGGTCCTGGGATCGAGGCCCGCATCGGGCTCTCTGCTTGGCGGGGAGCCTGCTTCCCCCCCCCCTCTCTCTGCCTGCCTCTCTGCCTCCTTGTGATCTCTCTCCCGCTGTGAAATAAATAAATAAAATCTTTAAAAAAAAAAAAAAAACAAATAATCCAATTTTAAAAATCGGCAGAAAACATAGACATTTTTCCAAAGAAGACATCCAGGTAACTAACAGACACAAGAAAAGAAGCTCAACATCACTGATCATCAAAGAAATACAAATCAAAGCTATAATGAACTATCACCTCACACCTGTCAGAATAGCTAAAATCAATGATACAAGGAACAAGTTTTAGCAAGGATATGGAAAAAGGGGAACCCTCTTACATTGTTGATGGGGATTCAAATTTGGGCAACCACTCTGGAAAACAGTATGTAGTTTCCTCAAGAAGTTAAAAATAAAACTACCCTATGATCCAGGTATTACACTACTAGATATTGATCCAAAGAATACAAAATACTAATTCAAAGGGCTCCATGTATCCTGATGTTTATAGCAGCATTATCTACAATAGAAAAATTATGGAAACCACCCAAGTGTCCATCAACTGACGAATAGATAAAGAAGTGGTATATATATAGATACACACACACACACACACACACACACACATACACACATACACACACAGAATGGACTATTATTCAGCCATAAAAAACAATGAAATCTTGAATGACATTTTAGCTGGATAAAGCATTTCTGGCTGCATATTTTTCTCATTTAGCACCCTGAATATATCATGCCAGTCCTTACTTGCCTCCCAGGTCTCTGTGGATAGATCTTCTGCCAGTCTAATGTTTCGTCCTTGTAGTTTACACACCTCTTGTCCCATGCTGCTTTCAGGATTTTCTCCTCGTCTCTGAGATTTGCAAGTTTCACTATTTTATGTCGGGATTTTTACCTATTTTTATTGATTTTGAGAGGGGGGTTTTCTGTTCCTCCTGGACTTGGATGCCTGTTTCCTTCCCCAGGTTAAGGAAGTTCTCTAATATAATTTGCTCCAGTATACCTTCTATACCATCCTCTTTCCTCTTCTTCTGGGATCCCAATTATTCTAAACTTGTTTCACTTTATGGTATTACTTATCTCTCAAATTCTCCCCTTGTGATCTGGTAGATGTTTATCTCTCTTTTTCTCAATTTCTTTATTCTCCATCATTTTGTCTTCTACATCACTAATTCTATCTTCTACCTCATTTATTCTAACAGTAAGAGCCTCCATTTATATTGCATCTCATTAATAGCCTCTTTGATTTGACTTGATTATAGTTCTTTTATTTCTCCAGAAAGGCATTCTCTAGTATCATCCATGTGTTTTTCAAGCCCAGCTAATATCTTTATAATATTATTCTGAACTCTAGTTCCAACATCTTACTTATGTCTATACCTATTAGGTCCCTGACAGTCAGTATTGGCTCTTATTCTCATTTCTGAGGTGAGTTTTTCCACCTTGTCATTCTATAGTCTTGTCAGACTATAACCAGAGAGGTGAATGGAATAGGGCAATACACTGGGTCCTGTTTGTTAGAAAACTCTTTGTTAGAAAACTAGATCCCAAAATTGTAAAGAGAGAAAAACTTATATATGTACAAAAATAAAATCAATCATAATGAAAGGATAACTAATCTGCTCCAGATTGCTCAATGTGGCTTTTGTTCCCTGAAGGCTTTCTGCACAGCTTTAGAGGATGTGAATGAAAATGGCAGCCTCCTAGTCTCCAGCCCCAGAGGTGAAAGCTTGGGAAACCACTCCTCAGTGCACCCTCAGGGAAAAGCAGTCAATCACTCCCATATTCCTGGTCTCCATCTTCAGCCTGTGCTAACACAGCCTATGACTGAGCATTTGTATCTCAGGCACTCAAACCCATTTCAAGTCTCCAAACCCTGAAGACTCCTGCAGCACACCCCTGCACAATTTCTCCCTTGGGAGGAAAGAAATTTTTGCTTGTTCTGCCATTTCTTGGGCCTCTGTTTGAAGACCAGTCACCCAACTGTGCCACAGTTCATGGTTTATGGCAACCCGAGCTGAGAGCCCACTCCTGGACTCACTGATTGCAGCCGGCTCCCAGGCTCCAATACCTGGGAACTCTGCTGCACTCAGTCATCTCTGGTCTTCCTGTGAACCCAGGGATCCTGAGACTACACTGTTTCACCTAGGATTCTACCCCTGCTTTGTGATCTGCACATCTTTCTGGTAGGGACGTCCCTTACAGGAGCAGACTTCTAAAAGTTCTGATTTTGCACTCTGCTGCTATATCACTTTCTTATAGCCGGGTTATGGAGTCTCCCACCCCCATAGTTTATCTTCCCATATATCGCCTCAGATTCACCTCTCTGAACCTCCTACCTTGCAGAAAGTGGTTGCTTTTCGATCTGTAGAGTTTCAGCTATTCTTTTCTTAGATCTCTGGTTGAGTTTGCAGGTGTTCAGAATGATGTGATAGCTATCTACCTGAATTCCTGGGACCAGATGAAACTAAGGTCTCCTCCTCCTCTGCTGTCTTGGACTCACTTCCAAAATAGAGGGAGAGATAAAAAGCTTCCAGGACAAATAGAAACTAAAATAATTTGTGATCACCAAACCATCCCTATAGGAAATATTAAAAGGGATCCTTTAAGCAAAGAGAGAGCCCAAAGTAACATAGACCAGAAAGAAACAGAGATAATATACAGAAACAGTGACTTTACAGGTAATACAATGGCGCTAAATTCAGATCTTTCAATAGTTACTCTGAATGTAAAGTGGGCTAAATGCCCCAATCAAAAGACACAGGGTATCAGACTGGATAAAATAGCTAGAGACCCATCAAAATGCTGTCTGCAAGAGACTCATTTTAGACCCAAAGATACTTCCACAGGAGGTAAAAAACCTTTTGACATGTTATTGGACATCAAAAGAAAGTTGGGGTGGCTATCCTTATACCAGACAAATTAGATTTTAAACCAAAGCTGTAATAAGAAATAAGGAAGGATACTATATCATAACTACAGAATCCACCCAACAAGAAGATCTAACAGTTTTAAATACTGATGCCCCTAAAATGTGATCAGCTAATTATATAGCCAATTAATAGGAAAATTAAAGAAACACATTGATAATAACACAGTAATAGTAGGGAACTATAACATCCCCGTCATTGCAATGGACAGATCTTCAAATCAGAAGATCAACAAGGAAACAATGGCTTTGAATGACACACTAGGCCTGATGTACTTCAGATATATTTGGAACATTCCATCCTAAAGCAACAGAATGCACATTCTTCTCGAGTGCACATGGAACATTCTCCAGAATAGATCACATACTGGGTCCCAAATCAGATCTCAACCAGTACTAAAAGATTGGGATCATTCCCTGAATATTTTCAGACCACAATGCTTTGAAACTGGAATTCAATCACAAGAGGAAATTTAGAAAGAACTCAAATACATGGAGGCTAAAGAGCATCCTACTAAAGAATGAATAGGTCAACCAGGAAATTACAGAAGAATTTTGAAAAATGATGAAAACAAAAGGAAATGAAAACACAACAGTTCAAAACCCTTGGGATGCAGCAAAGGCAGTCCTAAGAGGGAAGTATACAGTGATACAAACTTTTCTTAAGAAATAAGAAAGGTCACAAATACACAACTGAACCTTACACATAAAGGAGCTGGAGAAAGAACAGCATATAGTGCCTAAACTCAGAAGGAGAAGAGAAATAATAAAGATTCAAGCAGAAAACAATGAAATAGTAACCAAAAGAACAGATCAACAAAACAAGACCTGGTTCTTTGAAAAAAATAATAAGATTGATAAACCCTTGGTCAGACTTATCAAAAATAAAAGAGAAAGAGCCCAAATAAAAACAATTGTGAATGAAAGAGGAGAGATTACAACTAACACCTAATAAGTACAATTATAAGAACGTATTTTGAGCAACTAGATGCCAACAAATTAGGCAATCTGGAAGATGCATTCCTAGAGATGTATAAACTACCAAAACTGAAGCAGGATGAAATAGAAAACCTGAACAGACCCATAACCAGTAAGGGAATTGAAGCAGTCATCAAAACTTTCCCAACACAAAAGAGTCCAGGGCCAGATGGCTTCCCTGGGGAATTCTACCAAACATTTACAGAAGAATTAATACCTAATCTTCTGAAGCTGTTCCAAAAAATAGAAATGGAAGGAAAACTTTGAAACTCTTTCTCTGAGGTCACCATTACCTTGATCCCAAAACCAGACAAAGACGCCACCAAAAAGGAGAATTACAGACCAATATCCCTGAAGAACATGGATGCAAAAAGTCTCACCAAGATACTAGCCAACAGGATCCAACAGTACATTAAAAGGATTATTCACCACGACCAAGTGGGATTTATTTCTGGGCTGCAAGGGTGTTTCAACATCCACAAATCAATCAACATGATACAATACATAAATAAAGTACAAGAACCATATGATCCTCTCATTAGATGCAGAAAAAGCATTTGACAAAGTACAGCATCCTTTCTTGATTAAAACTCTTCCCATCTAGGAAAAGCTCACAGTGAATATCATTCGCTATGGGGAAAAACTGAGAGCTTTCCCCCTAAGATTAGGAACACGGCAGGGATGTCCACTTTCACCACTGCTATTCAACATAGTCCTATGAAGTCCTAGTTCAGCAATCAGACAACAAAAAGAAATAAAATATTTGCTGGTGAGAATGCAAGCTGGTACAGCCATTCTAGAAAACAGTATAGAGGTTCCTCAAAAAGTTGAAAATAAAGCTACCCTATGACCCAGTAATTGCACTACTGGATATTTACTCCAAAGATAGTGATCCAAAGTGGCACCTGCACCCCAATGTTTATAGCAGCAATGTCTACAATAGCCAAACTAAGGAAAGAGCCCATATATACTTTGATAGATGACTGATAAAGATGTGGTATATATATGCAATGGAATACTACTCAGCCATCAAAAAAATGAAATCTTGCCATTTGCAACAACATGGATGGAAGTAGAGGGTATTATGCTAAGTAAAATAATTCAATCAGAGAAAGACAATTATCATATGATCTCACTCGTATGTGGAATATAAGAAACAAAACAAAGGATCATAGGGGAAAAGAAGAAAAAATAAAAGAAGACAAAATCTGTGAGCGAGATAAGAGGTAAGAGACTCTTAATCATAGGAAACAAACAGGGTTGTTGGAGGGATTGGGGATGGAGGGATGTGGTAACTGGGTAATGGACACTAAGGAAGGCATATGATGTAATGAGCACTGGATATTACATAAGACTGATGAAACACTGACCTTTACCTCTGAAAGCAATAATACATTATATGTTAATTCATTGAATTTAAATTTTTTTTAAAAAGTAGGAATTCATAAGCCTCTTCCTAGTAGACTAAAACATCTTAATCTTGGGTTTTATTACTTCTGCTATCTAGAAATCTTGAATACTTTTCTTTTTAGATAAGATACCCATACTTATATGTCAGTTCTGTATGCAGACTAGCAAGAATAAATGTTCATCAGGGAAAAAACAAACAAACAATGAAATCTTCCCATTTGCAAAGACATGGATAGAGGAAGACAGTATTATGCTAAGCAAAATAAGTCAGAGGAAGACAGATACCATATGATTTCACTCATATGTGGAATTTCAGAAACAAAACAAGGGGCGCCTGGGTGTCTGGTTAAGCATGTGCCTTTGGCTCAGGTCATGATTCCAGGGTCCTGGAATCAAGCCCCACACTGGGCTCTTGGCTCAGCGGGGAACCTACTTCACCCTCTCCCTCTGCCACTCCCCCTGCTTGTGCTTTCTCTCTCTCTCTCTCTCTCTCTCTCTCTCTCTCTCTCTCTCTCTCTCTCTCTCTCTGTCTAATGAATAAAATCCTTAAAAAAAAAACCTGTATTTAAAAAAAAATGAACAAAGGGCGCCTGGGTGGCTCAGTGGGTTAAAGCCGCTGCCTTCGGCTCAGGTCATGATCCCAGGGTCCTGGGATCGAGGCCCACATCGGGCTCTCTGCTCGGCGGGGAGCCTGCTTCCTCCTCTCTCCTCTCTCTCTGCCTGCCTCTCTGCCTACTTGTAATCTCTCTCTCTGTGTCAAAAGAATAAATAAAAAAAAAAATGAACAAAGGGCAAAAAGAGAGAGAGGTAAACCAAGAAGCAGACTCTTAAGTATAGAGAACAAACTGATGGTTACCAGAAGGGAGAGAGTGGGGGGATGGATGAAACAGGAGATGGGGATTAAGGAGGGCACTTGTGTGATGAGCACCCGGTAATGTACGGAATTGTTAAATTACTATATTATACACCTGAAACTAACATAACACTGTATGTTAACTAACTGGAATTAAAATAAAAGCTTAAAAAAACCAGAAAGAACTGGAAAATCAGTTAAGCAAAAGCATGCAAATAATATTTTGAACAATCAGTTATGATAGAAACATAATTTATTAAGATGACCTAAGGGTCTTTCATATGTCTATGAGGAAATCAGTAAACCTTAATTTTTACAACCAAACAAAAATTATACCTTTTGACATGCAAATATTTGGAGATCTGCTTGCAAGTATATATAACCCTTCCTCTGTTTGCATATATAACCTATAGCTAACAAGGTTCAGGGCAGTTCTTCAGAGCAATGTGAAAGACTCTCTCCTGGGCTATAGTCCTCAGTAGGACAATGAGTAAATCATTTATTAACCTACCTTGAAGTTGGCTTTCTTTCAGTTGACAGCATCTACACCTCAATAATAAAAAAAAACATACAACCTAGTTTAAAAATGGATAAAGAATATGAATAGGCATTTGTCCAAAGAAGCTATACAAATGTCCAGTAAGCACTTGGAAAGATGACCAAGATCATTAATCATTAGATAAACACAAATTAAAATCATAATGAGATACCTCTTCACACTGTCTAGGATGGCTGTTATCAAAATCCAGGCAACAGTAAGCGTTGACAAGGAAGAACTGGAATCTTCATACATTGTTGAAGGGGATGTAAAATGATGCAATCACTTTGGAAGACTACGTTTCTTTTTTAAAAGTTAAATATAAACTTAGCATATGGAATAAAAATCCTATTCTTGGATTTGAACAATGAAAGAACAATGAAAACTTACACTTGCACAAAGACTTGTACCTGAATGTTCACAGCAGTGTATTCATAGTAGCCAAAAATTAAGAAACCCAAATGTCTATTAACTAGTGAACTGATAAAAAAACAATGTTGTATATCTATACATCAGAGTAGTGCTGAGCAATAAAAAGGCATGAACCAACATACTGCAACACAGGTGAATGTCAAAAACATGTTAAGTGAAAGAAACATTCAAAAAGACCCCCTACTGTATTCTTTGATTTGTGTAAAATTTTTAGAACAAGCTGGAGCAGAAAGCAGTCAGGGCTTGTCTAGGGCTGGGGTCAGGAGAGAGTATTGTCTCCAAATGGACATGGGGAACTTCTCGAGGTGACAGAAACATTTTTAAGCTGGGCTCTACTGATGATTACACAGTTTTATAAATTCACTAAAAAAACATTGATTTGCATGGATACAATGTGTATATTTTCAGGTAAGTAAATACTTCATTAAAGCTTGACTGTTAAACTTTGGATTCTGTCTTGAAAGAGAAAGAAAAGGACATGGTGAGCACATGAATAAATGTGACTTAGAATTTGACTATAGATAAAATACAGTTTTAAAAAACTGACCCATGGGTATCTGACTCTGCATGCATGTGTGTGTGTGTGTGTGTGTGTGTGTGTGTGTGTGTGTGTGTGTATTAATCATCAATGAACTGACATGATAGCACTATTTTTTTTTCTTTTGGGCTTTCTGAGAAAAATGGAAACTTTCATGATATAATTACTCCAGGTGGGAGGGTGGGGGGGAAGTTGGACAGCACGGGACTTTGTGGCTGTCCACAGTGTGTCTGGGAGGTCAACGGGAGGACAGAGGATTTGTGCATAACAAGGGTCTGGGCTGACACAGGTGGTGACCATATCTGTAAAACCACTTTCCCCAGCCCTCTCCCACTCCCATTCTTGTCAGCGCCCATCAGCACACCTTGGCATGGTCAGCGCCCCCCACCTCTGTCCAGATGCCCCGTTTCAGGTTCATGCGAGGAACATGAAGGCAGTCTTCATGGAGCATATGGTTCCATTTTGCTGATTTGGTCCCGATATTTGAAAACATCTTGTCTTAAATAGCATGCTATCTATCAAATTTCACTATCTTTCAGGAGAAGCTTGAAGAGGGGGAAAAATCAGACATATTCTTGATTTAATCTTATTTTCTCAAATTTGAGAAACTGTTTTATTACTTTACAGTGGAAAAGAAGATTGTACCCCCTTTTTGTTTTACTACCTCCAAAGGCACATGCATTGTTCAGATAAATTAAATCTGGCAAGAATTAAAGGAAAATTCTCTCCCTAAATGATCATGCAGCTTAAAGCAACATCAGTAGGTCAACTAAACCATCCCTCAGCCAAAGACAGACTGTGCTCAAACCACACCCAGACACATGAAAGTTTATTCTATTTTTAAAGATTTCCAGGGGAGAGGATCATTGGAATTTTTGCCCCTAAAGGCATTTAGTCTGTCTGAGAAATTCATTTTACATAGGAACATGATAGAAATAAAGAGAACACGATTGTCTGGCTGCCAAATCCAAGGATTTTTATTATTATTATTATCATCATCATTCTGAAATACAAAGGACAAAGTGGAAGATAAAATTCATGCACTGTGTCTGGTGTATTTCTGATTAATGAAACAGACCCTTATATTTTATTAAGGTTAAGTAAGCGAGCCCAGCCAAGAAGCTGAGTTTTGCATTTTAATTTGGGGAATTTTGACAATAATACTATCGAACATAAAGAAGTTAAAGCCAAGAACTGTTTTCTCTAGAATTCTACAGAATTCTAGAATTTTCTCTAGAATTTCTTCGACTGTTACACTAAAGGAATTGTTGTTTAGCTAGTGAGAGAGAGTCTCATAAATTTAAAGTTTTTATGGGGGCATTCTCAATTATTATTCTGAGATATAGAACATCCTCTAGCATAAATGGGAAAGTCAACTTACAAACGGTTTAAAATGAGAAGGACCTGATAACAAAAAAGTTATTTGAATATATAAAATATATATACATAAGCTTCTGGGCATATTTTAATTTAAAAGAAATCAATGCTTTTCTAAAATAATTTTAATTACTCAAATTGTCCCTTGTCACTATGAACTAAGCCTCATTCTTTTTCTAATTAAGTGTGATCATCTGCTCAAATTGTTCTCTTCTCTGTGGGTAAATGGCACAAACCGACCTTGTGAAAAGGACTAACTCCCCAAAATGACTATTTCCCCTCACTCCAGTCTGTGATTTTTTTAAAAACTTAAAAGTGGAGTGGGGGGGTGGCATGGAAAATTAGCCAGTGTACTAAATGCCCACTGGCAGTGAAAGAAAAAGCTTACTCTAGCATCCCTGATGTAAAGTCAAGAGCAGAGAGACGAGGGGGCGGGGGAGCTGGTCTGCCCGAGTGAGGAGCTAGCTTGCTGCCCAGCTCCGCCCAGATCCGGGGTCTCAGAGCTGCCTTGGAAGGCAGCTCTCTGCAGTAAACACTCACGCTGGTCTCTTTGCCACCACCCTCCTCCTCTCCCTTACTTTCACCCAGATAGACAGTAGCTAACATAAATAAATGTATGAAAATTCCAAAGTCGAGTTTTGTCTAGGGTAAATATTTAACCCTTATCTCTCCCATATTTGCCCTCTCACTCAAAAGGTATTAGCCTATGTATTAGCCATTTTACTTCCTCGTAAATCATCAACATTGGTATCTTTAAAGAAGAAAGGGAGCATGCTGGGAATGGAAGATGTTAGCCAGTCTACAGTACACAGGTGGATGGGAAAGAAGGGGCCAGGAAGTGGGGAAACCTGGGGATGTGGTCCTGAGAGGTCCTCAGGGGAGTCAGCCCCTAGGGAGGATGACTAGGACTGCAACCAACTTATGCCCAAAAGCAAAGAGAAAGGAAGGCTCCCATTTGCTTGCCTACAATCCCAGGGGCTGCGTCATCTGCCCGGTGCGCTGGCCAGAAGGTGCCATGGAAAGACAGGCATCTGGGCATTGGTGTCTGGGCTTGGAGCTCACGGCTTTTGCACGGGCATAGAAACTACATGCCCAGACAAGTCTTAAATCAGTTCTAAGAAAAGTCAAGGTATAAACTGGCTGAGAAATCTTTGAGTGTTTTAAAAGTAATACAACATTTAGAGCAGAGGAAAACCAGAGATAAATACTGGTTTTCATGAGTTCCAGCATCAAGCATATTTTTTTCTAGAGAAAACCTAGTGAACAGAGATGAAAATATTCCTTTCACAGTTTGGTTGATTAACTGATGATTTTTAAAAAGCGTCATCACCTTAAGCTAAAGAAAATGTGCAACGACCTCTCATGAAGCAAACACCGCTATGGTTTCATCCTGGCGGGGGCAGGAGGGTAATTCTAGGGTACTGTGAACAGAGAAGAGGGAGAACTACTCAAGCAAGGTAGGTCTTTGGAAATTCTTTTTGACAAAAACCTCAACAGAACTTGGCACTTTCCTTCAAAGTACATAGTTATAAAAAAGAACGGAAGCATAATTAAACCACCAAATGCTCTACACTTTTTTCCTCTTGTGGTAATATCAGCCTTTCTTATTATCAAAGAAAATTGACATTGATTTCAAACCACAATTTAATGACGCGCCCACGCCCACCTCCAAAAAACAGCTATCTTTTTGGAAGGAGTTATTCCTTGCTTAAGCTTTGTTACATGCATCAATAGCTTAATTTTTGTTTGGAGTTTTTAAATGGCAGTTAGGAAACAAGAAAGGACTCGCTCTTTGAAAAGCAGTGCAATGACTGGCTAAGTGCTTATTCTGCTACCTGGGGAAATTATTTCAGATGGTCTGTTGTGGATTGCTCAGACTTCTGCAGCTCCCTACCACACAGGAAAAACCTGCCTTTCTTGGGGCAGCAGGTTGAAGGAGCTGAGCTCTGACCTAGAGGTAATGAGCACCTGTCCCTCAGGGTTCCAGTGCCTTCCTTCCTCCCTAGCCCTAGAAGCGGGAGTTTGGAGTCACCCGTTTCCCATCAAGGATGGGGACGAAATTGGGAATTTTAAAATGGAAAAAGTGGTCTATGGATATTTCAACCTCAGGTAAAACCTGACATGGAGGGAAAGGGAATAGGGAGAGACGGGGAAACGTTTTTTACTAGTTTAGAACTTTGCGCAACGCTTTGAAGATTGTGCAATCTTGGTAAGGGGGGACGCTTTCGAACAGAGTTCTAAATAAATTGTTAGTGTCAATCAATTAAAGACGTGGTTTTGGGCGCCTGGGTGGCTCAGTGGGTTAAAGCCTCTGCCTTCGGCTCAGGTCATGATCTCAGGGTCCTGGGATCGAGCCCCGCATCGGGCTCTCTGCTCAGCAGGGAGCCTGCTTCCTCCTCTCTCTCTGCCTGCCTCTCTGCCTGCTTGTGATCTCTCTCTGTCAAATAAATAAATAAAATCTTTAAAAAAAAAAAAAAGACGTGGTTTTTACGTCAGAAACCCCTTGTTTTCAATCTGTCCTCTTGTATTCGTTGTATTTACGAAATACGATTTTCCAGAAAGCGAAAATTTGCCAGGAGAACGAGGAACAGAGACAGACGCCCGTGTTCTCAGAGAACAGCGTTCTGAGGCGGAGCGCGCCCTGGGCAACGCCGCGCCAGCCTGCCACCCCTCGCCCACCTCAGTCAGGCTCCGCGTTTCCCGTGAGCCTCGCGGAGTCCTCCTCTTGCCCCACTGAGGTTGGCACGGCCTTGGCTACCGGTCAAAGGCAGAAAGGAGACCAAGGCGCGGACAGAATCGGAAACTGGAGGAGACACACCTGGACTCCAGAGCGACTCCAGCAGGACACGCAGAACGGGCCAGCGGGCTGCCCGCCACAGTCCGTGCTCAGCCACCGCCGCCGCAGACACTCTTCCGCGGGCGCCGGTAGACCGACGGGAAAATAACTTTTTGGCAAATGAGTTTATTTGAATCCGGTGCGAACAGTAAGAATATTAATACTTGCATTTGCTGGGTTTCTAAACCGCGTCAGCCGTTGGGAAGGGCCCTTGAAAGACAGTCTCCAATTAGAATTCTGTAAGATAAGTCCTCCATTCCTTAGAACATTCAATGCTAAAAAGTTAAATGACTGCTCGGTATTCATGTAGTTACCAAGTCGCAATGGTTGTATTTGAACCTAATACTTCTGACCCCCCCCCCCAATTTTCACAACATTCCTGTGAATTTTTTAAATAATTATACCATCAGGAACCATTTATTGATCACCCGTTGTGAAGCTGGTCTTCTACTATGGACTTTACATATATTGTCATATTTAATAACACAATCTTTAGTATTAGATGCTGTTATTTTTATTTTTAAAATCTCTTATAGGGGCAAAATGTTTGATGACCGAGGTAGGTAAGGTTTGGGGATAGTTATCATTATCTGTGTTACAGTGGCCATGATGGACCTTTGTCTCTCATTTCATTCAGGAAATAGACTGCTTTTAATGTTGTCAATGTCTTCACAATTCATTTCTTTTTTTTTAATTATTTATTTATTTTAAGTAATCTCTGCACCCAACATGGGGCTCGAACTCAAAACCCTGAGATCAAGAGTTGCACACTCCCCTGCATGAGCCAGTTGGGCACCCCAACTCTATAAGGCTTTCTAGAAATACTGGCTAGCATTGTGTTCTTTGTTCATCTTTTACCCACAGGGAATAATGACTGCATTAAACTGATGATATTGATTGAGAGAATAAGTTTTGGAGTCATCCCAACCTGGTTTAGAATCTAGGCTCTGTCACATAAATTACATGACCCTGAAGATACTGTTTAATCTTTCTAAGCTTCCATTTCCCCATTTGTAAATTATAGGTAATAATACCTAACTCATAAGTATTCTTATTGTGCAAGTCAAATCAGGAAGTGTCTGTAAAACACTTAGCACCGTGTCTGGCATGTACTAAGCACAAAATAATTGGTAGTTGTAGTTATTTTACAATAATGAGTAATCACATTTTATTGACTGCATCAGTTAGACTCCAATATAGATGCCTTGAACAGGAAAAAAAAAATAACAACTATCATTGCCTAAAGAAGAGAGATGCAAACTTCTCTCTCATGGAAAAGCAGCACAGAATAGCCTCCAGGACATCTATGGTGACTAGGTGGTATCATGAGGGAGACAGAGACTATTATCTTTGTTCTATCACCTAGGGAGCCACTTTCATTCTCAAGGTCAATTCATGGTCTAAGGTGATTTCTGTGGCTTAAGCAAGTACATCTGAGTCTTGGACCTAAAGGAGAAAAAGCTGGCATTAGCTCCATTTAAGCTCCCTTCCCAAAGTCCCATGCAACTCATTTGCTTCTACTTCTTTAGTTCATGACCTTGACCTAAGTTCCATAACCTTAGTTGCATGAGATGATCTTAGTTCCATGACCACACTCTGCTACAAGAAAACTGAGAAATGTCCTCTTTTATTCCAGGAAAAATTATGCCCTGCTAAAAGTATCAGGATTTGTTGCTAAGGAGGAGGAAAAAGATGGATGTTGGAGGAAGCAGCTGACAGTCTCAGCGACACTGGTAAGAATGATATTTTGCTGATCAGAACATGTCAGGGCTTATGGAATGTTGGCGATCCCTGAGCTTCCATCATCTCACTTTAGATAAGTAAACTCTCATCTAGGGAGATAATAGGATGTCCAAGGAATTGCATGGTGAATCAGTGGCAGTGCCCAAATAGAACTCAGATCTCTTATTTCCAGGAGGTCCAGTGGACTTTCTGTCAAATTCATTGTCATTCTAATAAATGACTTTGTTTTTTTCATAAATCCTCTTTTAGAGAGATATTACTTAAGTCTTTATATTAAAGCTTCTGGTAGTTGTTTTGTTCTTCACATTGGTTGATGTCTGGGCACAAGTCAACGTTAGAACATATTTGCCATTGTAAATAGTCTTTGTAATCACTAATAGCTGTTTTAACAGAGACAACAAATACAATGCTGTCAGTTGCTCCATAGATGTTATTTTCATACTCTTAATTATTTATTTTTAAGATTTTCTTCTGAGTCCATTTCATTATTCTTTCAGTCTAAAATGTATCCTATGAAGATATAGTTTGCCCTTCCTGAGGTGATAGCTCATTGAAATATTATAGGTCTATCATTTGCAAGCTTGTATTTTCACTAAAGGAAACGTGGCTCTATCTCATTTAAACTAAAATCAGTGTAACACTAGAGTGCTATTTGATATCTATGTACTCCTGAGGGCCCTTTTAATAGGATTTTAAAGAATCTTTTATTTCTAGAAATAAGAAGCTATGTATTGCTTAAAGCATCCTGGTACGGGGCTACGAGCAGTGAAAGATTAGAATTGTTTAGTCCAGGCCAGTGATTTTATATGAATCCTAAATTAGAGTAAATTCTCCAGCTCCTAATTAAAGAGGTTTTAATCGCAGGCAAAGAATAAAAAACACAAAAGAACATGTGGCATAGGGAAAGAAATAATAATTATTTAGTTGGGAGGAAGCTGTGTTGGAAAAAATTCTGTGCAGTCACATTAACTTGGCATACCTTCCAGACATGATTTCAAAGGGAGACATAAGAATTCCCTTCTGCTCTCTAGAAACCTGGATTTACCTCAGTCACAGATGTCATTGAAAATTATTTAGTAGGGAATTCTAAATTTTAGCAATATGTCTTCTCATGGAAAAGGCTGATTGATCCTAAGTTAGTAAATGAAAGAAAAAAGACAACAGGCTGTAAATACAACCTAGAAAAAAGATATTTTGTTTGAATAACATACATAAGCATGTATGTTTTAAAAGTTCTAGAAGGATATATACATAGATATGAATAGTAAATATCTTGGGTGGTAGAGTTATGAGAATTTTCCCTTTTTCTTGTCTATTTATGTATATTTAATATCTGCTATGTTTCTAAGATGAAAAAAGCGTTTATGTTTTAATTTTAAAAGACACAGTTGATGATGAACAACTGGTTTTGAAAGAAAGAAATGGTTTCATTCCCAAATGCACATTTTCATGAATGAACCAGATTCATCCAATGACAGATTTATACTGTGTAGACAGAATATCTGTACGTACTTGAAAAAAGTATGGTTCCATTTGTCCAACAAAACATTTAACTCTTCTAAGGTGTCAGAATTTGTCTACTCCTATTTTTCCAGAATTCAAAGGGGAAAAAGAAAAAAAAGCCTCTTTATTTTTCAGATGTCCACAGGATGGTACTATTACTTTTACTATGGTATATTGAGGAACAAATGAAAAATAGTAAAGAACTAAGTTCATATGAATTTATTAGTGTTTAAAAATGAATTTATATTCCATTATCTTTGAAAAGTAGTAGCACAAGTAATTGACATATATTATTTATTCAATCTATAAACAATGACAATGTTCTTGGCACATAGTTAATGATCACTGATACTAATTCCAAACACCCAGAGACCTGAGAACTACAATTTGGGAACATCTGGTGTATCCACTTGAGTCTTTGCCATCTCTACCATGTGCTTAACCTGAATTATCTGTATCTTAATAGAGAGAAAAGGCATTTTCCCCAAGAGATCAGTCTCATCCTTATAACAACATTCCCCTTTGGCCCCTGCTTTCTCTTACCTGCCTGCCTCCTGTCTTGGCCAAGAAGCAGAAGATGGTGGTCAGAGGTAGAGATCCAGAGAGAGCCAAAAATAAGGGCATAGAATGAAAGAACAGAGACTATTAGGTGATATCTCACATAGTACAGATCAAATGGAAGTGCTGACCTTGTGCTTCAAAGCCCTCCTCCCAGGTGTTCCGGTGCCCTGTGCCCTTGAGCTGCCCCAATCATAGACTACACACAGTCTTCACTGAGGGCACTGTGCTTCAAATCCTTTGGTGCTTTGTCCTTCCTTCATGTGTAATAGGAATCTAGCTTGAGCATAGACTATGTTCCCTCTGTGTCCATTTCTTGTCAAATATGATAAACTGATAGCAGAGCCCTATTGAAGTCTATACCCATTGGGCTGAGAATCTTCTTGGAAAATAACTCAGCTATTTTGCACTCAAACACTTAGTCAGGTGTAGAAAACACACAGGTCTGCCTCTGTGAGGTTTCTTTGAATACATGGTCAAGGATCCTTCTAAGACAGAACTTCTCCTACAGCTTTATGAGATGACTGGCCAAAATTCTTAGGAGAGTCAAAAATGAGTAATGATTGAGTACTACCTCAGTTCAATTTATTCCCACCCCATTTTCAAAGGAAAAAAGAGAGCTATGAGTCAAAGATGAAAACCCTGAATCCTGAAATCTCCATAAATCATTGGGACACAGTAGAGTCACTTCAAAAGCCTCTCAAGCAGATGATGATTCAAAGGGAAGCAAGGCAAAGCAGCAGGTGAGTCAGGGAAAGATCAGAGTGCCCAGGGCTAAACAGATACAGAAAGGTAGACTCAGCACTTGCAATTTAGATTTATTGGTTTCTGAAACAACTTACCAAGTCTTAAGCCACCAAAAAGAAAGTGAGAGCTGATAATGCCCAACCTAATATGGTTGAGCCTCTCTGTGGGCAGCTGCTTGCCAAGAAGGTAGCTGGTGGATGGTAACCATTCCCTTGTCATTTCTGACTTGTGAAAAGTTAAGGATGCTGCACAGGGCAAATAAAGCATAGGTTCCCAAACGCCTCAGATGTTACACCAACTTCACCTGTTTTTGTCTTGTTTTGTTTTGTTTTGCTGTTACTTCTTATCTGTTAAAATTGTAACAGAAGAACTCGCTCTTAAATTATGCTAAATTCTTTCCCTGGGCAATTCCTGGGCTCCATCATTCTGAATGTTTGTCTCCTTTGATTTCATGATTCGAGTAATTTATTGCTCTTTGCAGGGATATTTTAAGAGAGAATGTAGCTTCTCCTCTTGGTTTATGAATCATTGTGTATACCGACGTGTAAGTGGGCAGGAGACTAAGTGCCAAGACCCAGGCTTACCATTTCCTCCTAAGAACTGATTGCTGAGCACTGTACTGAGAGAGACACCATGTCTAGTTCCCACAGGCAGGCTTGCTTGAGAGCCCATCCAGATCCATAGATCCCTGGTTGCCTTCCCCCTGGAACCCTTCCAGAAGCTTTGAGTGAGACTTTCATCAAGCCCCAGGCCTATGCCTGGCCCTCTCCATAAGCCTTCCCTGGAATTATGGGAGTGAAATATCCAGAAGCAAATGTACCATGTGGAATGTCTAACAGCGAGTATAGGGATTTTATCAGGAGAGAAAAAAATCCAGAACAGGCTCCACCACTGGGTTAGTTTTCTACTGCTGCTGTAACTAACTGTCACAAACTTAGTAGCTTAAAACGATGTAGATACTTTTACAGTTTTTCAAGTCAAGTCCAAAATCACTATCACCGGACTGAAGGGAAAGAGTCAGCAGGGTTGATTCCTGCTAGAGGCTCTAGGGGTAAATCTATTTCCTTGCCTTTTCCCATTTCTAAAAACCACCTACTTTCTTTACCAGGTGGTTCCTCCTTCATCTTCAAAGGCAATAGGTAGCGTCTTGCTTCTGGCATCTTTGTACCTTCTTTTTGGCAATCAAATCCCTCTTTCCCTCTCTCTTGTAAAGACCCCGTGATTACATTTAAGGCCCACTGGGATCATCTCTCCATATGGAGATCCTTAACTTTATTGTAACAGCAAAGTCCCTTTTGCCATGTGAGATCACGCATAATTTTCTGGGATTAAAATGCGGACATTTCTGGAGAGGTTGTTATTTAGTCTAGCACAGACAACAAATAAGGGTGTTTATGGTTGTGTTAGGCAGGTTTCTTAAAAGAAACATAACCAATAGGATATATAAAATATATTATATGCTAATTAATACTATATTAAATACCTGAAAATCTTAAATCTCTTTCTAGACATATATCATCATATATAAACATTATTATAATTATATATTACATACATAATTATAATCTCTTACATGAATTCTCTTTCTAGATATGTAATTTAGAAGTATAGTTATATATTATTGTAATATGTATGTAGAAAGAGATTTAATGTAGGGTATTGGCTCACCTGATGATGGAGGTTGAGAAGTCTCACAATCTACCATCTGTGAGCTACAGACCCAGGAGCACCAACAGTGTAGTTTGGGAGCCCGGAAGCTGGAGAGCTGATTGTAGATCATGTAGACTGTAGTCCTAGTAGAAAGCCTGAGAACCAGGTGGGCTGCAGGCAGAAGATCTCTGTCTCAGTTCAGTCCATCAGGCAGAGAGCAAATCCAACTTTCCTCTCCCTTGTTGTTCTAGTCCACCTTCAAAGAACTGAATGACACCCACTCAAGCTCAGAGCAGTGGGGGAGGAGATGGTGGTGGATGTCTGCTCTACTCAGTTCACGTATTCAAATGCTAACCTTTCCTGGAAGGACCTCCAAAAATGTTTAGCCAGCTCTTTAGGCTTCCCTTGGCCCAGTCAATTTGACACATAAAATTAACCATCAAAATAGTGCAAGATATTTTATATTCTAATAGACATTTTATATTCCATTGATATACAGCATATGATTCTTGGGCTCCAACAGGGCCTATATTTTACTGTTAATGGAAAGAAAATAGACAAATCCTTGTCATCTGCACATGATTTTTCCCTTGAATGTACAGTGCTTACACTGTTAAATGGAATTGGTAGATGCTAATTTCAGTCTTTACTTAAAATATTCCAGAATTAACCCAATTAATGGTTTGTCTACCTTTTTCTTATTTTTCCTTGTAAGGTGGATCTGTCCCACTCTAATTGTACTGAATTAGTTCTGAATTATTAAAATCCGAATGGATTTGTGGCCATTGGCTTCTGTTATGCAAAGATCTATAATTCATAAGGCATCTGCTTCTGTAGGTTGGAGGGTGGTGGCAGTCATTGGATACATACCACAAACCCCAAAGGACTATCAAATACATAGAGGAATTCATAGCACATCACATATTTCAGGTTTCTTAATGAAAATGAGATGCGTAAAAAGGGAATTAGAATGCATTAATATACTTTTCTCAATGGAGACTATTATTCAGTATTATAAAACCAACTAATCAACATTTATGTAATTGAGAATTTTTATTACATCCTGAAAGGCAAAGGCTTTTAGTCTATTAAAAATTTATAAAGGCCTTTAAAACATCTTCTTTTAAAACCAAGCTAACTATAACTGTTATTTGTAGTCAATACTAAAAACTTAAAAAAAAAAAGCAGCAAACTCATAAGATAGTGGAATGTGGTAGAAAAGAACATTAGATGTATAGGAAAAAGTCATAGAATTTTAGCTCTAATTATGCAACTTCTAAGTTGTGCCCATTAAGGTAAATAGTTTGATTTCCCTGAGCTTCAGTTTCCTTATTTATAAAATATGAATTATATTGTATCCCTCAAAAGATAAGTAAATGAAATATCATATGCTGTCTTGTGAAATGTTAGGGAAAACTAAGATGTTATTATGAAGGGCTCACCCTTATAGTTTACAAATAAATACATTGTTAATTATATATAATAAATAATATTAATATACAATTAGTATATAATTATGAAATTGTAAATTATTGTATAATTATAAAATTATTATATATGTTAGTATTATATATAATATATATATTTGGTAGTTTAAAACATTTTAGCTGTTCTTAGAAGTTATACTAGCAAAACTTATTTCTATCCTGAGGCCGTCTCTAAACTCAGTGTGTTTGTCAAGTTATTATTGGTACCTTATTATCTAAAGAAATACCAACTTCTAGAAACTGCCAAAGTAGCTAAGACGAATGACATCCAAGTTGGCCATTTTATTTGGGGTAAAAGTGATCTAAGGAGTAGTTACAAAGATAAATATATGACTGGGAGTTAGAGTGGCAGAGACAACTGTGGAAAAAACCACAATTTAAGCCATCGAAATCCACAAGTGTTCTCATTTAATACATATGTAGTGTCTTAATTTAACAAGTATTTCATAAGCAGACTATCCAAAGCCAATTTCTAGAACATGAAAAAATAATAAGAGTAAGCATTATAAACCCTGAACAATAGGATTGTTATAAGGATTTAGCCCCATGACTGACTGAGCATCCCCCAGACCTGTCCCTGCAAGCCCCTAGCTTACCTCTATCCAGCCACCAAAAGGTTAATGCTACCACAGATGGGCGTCCAGGAATCTACCTGGTACTACAGCCTGTCTCTTCTGATTGGTCCACACCTGTGCTGCCCCAGGTGTTCCATGTTCAAAATATCTGCTCACATGTAGACCAATGACTGTCCCTGGGCTGTGTCCAAAGGTCTGCCTTCCTGATATCTAACTGCAAATTGCTTTTCCAATTTTCCAAGAATCTGGGATTTCTGTTCATTACCATCCCATTATGGGCATTATGCATAGTAGTCAGTCACTAAATAATTATTGTGAAAACATTCCCACGTGTCCTGCTTTTAAGTAAGTAATCTTAGTTCCTTTACTTTTTCACCCAGATATTATGTTTTACATGTTGTGAATAATGTAGCTGTAGTGTTCCCTACCCCTGAAATCTTTATATTCATTCACAAGTTCTCTTCAAATGAGCAAATTGAATCTGTAAATAATTTTTACTAGTCACAAACCCCAATCTGAATATACTGTAGATTGTTGTGTTCTAACAAAGAGAGTGTAAGCTCAAGTTGTTTACATATTCATTACAAAACTAATATTGGTTATAAAAAATGTGCATGTGCCATTTATCAACTTTCTCAGAGATAAACACTGTTAATACTTTTATCATATGCTTTCTAACAATTTTCAACATAAAAATTAAATCTAATTATATATGTTTTTGTACATCTTACATTTTTCTGCAACAACTTTTTTTGGACCAATTTTCACATCAGTACAACTAAAGTCCTATTGATGGCCACTTAGATAATCCAATTACAAAAATATTTTAAAAATATCCTTCAGTAATCATCTTTAGAGCGATTGACAAGGAGTGCCTGGATGGCTCAGTCTGTTAGCGTCTGCCTTTGGCTGAGGGCTTGATCCTAGAGTCTGGGACTTGGGCTTCCTGTTCAGTGGGGAGTCTACTTCTCCCTCTCACTCTGCTCCTTCCCCTGTTCATGCTCTCTTGCTCTCTCTCTAATAAATAAATAAAGTCTTTAAAAATTTTTTTAAAAATAAAGTGATTGACAAGAATGATAAAATATTTATATACATATATTTAAATTTTTCTCTAACCATGCTTTATTAGTTAGACTAAGTAATGCTTATTTTTATGCCCTGCTAAAGGCTCTTGCTCTAAAGCAACATAGTACAGAAAACATGCTAAATTTATTTGTTTATTGGAAATTAGTGATAAGCTACACAAATTTCAAGAACTATTCT
This sequence comes from Ailurus styani, assembly GCA_002007465.1. Classification (NCBI taxonomy): domain Eukaryota; kingdom Metazoa; phylum Chordata; class Mammalia; order Carnivora; family Ailuridae; genus Ailurus; species Ailurus styani. Next base: position 138,217 of record LNAC01000264.1, on the reverse strand, counting down.
TGAAATAAATTACAGATACTCTTGAGTGCTAGATTAAAACCCCTAGTTGACATGGTGACTTAAAAAAAATTACATGTAATGCACAAGGAACTCAGCAAATATTCATGGAGAGTCTAGGTCATGCTCGGTACTTTTCTATGATATTCAGATAAGATTCTGTGTCCTTGCATATTTCACCATCTAACAAAGACCATAATCAATTGGACTAGTATTTAGTTTCTGATAGATGGGGAGGATACCATATTAGAGCTGTCTCCCAGCGTTTAAGAACCGAGAAAAGAGGTACCTACCACACCCCAGGGATGACAGGGAAATGCCTCAGATAATGAGTAGGATGAAATGGGGCCAAGGAAGGGGCAGGGGAAAATGAGCCAGGAGAATGGGGAAATACTTAAAGACCTAGGGATAACAAAAATCATGGTATATTCAGGCCCCTGAAAGCAGTTAGCATGAGGAGTAGAGAATATTAAAAAGAAGAGTCAAAGGATGACACCAGAAAGGGAAGAAGGATCTACCACAATTCCCTATAAATTATAAATATAAATACTTCTTTGTGAATGTAAAACTTATTAAAATAAGATTTATGCATTATAATATCATTAACAATATCTTTCTGTCATGTTAATACATGGGTTTTAAATAATGTATTACTAAAACCCACAGAATTGATTAAGGAATATAAACACACTCTCCTAAATTGATAATGTGATCCAAAAAATTGGATCAAATATGGAGAACAATCTGACCCCTTTATGGCAAGTGTATTTAACATTTCTCCCACCCTTTTGTCCAAATGAATGTTTCTAGGAACTTGACACAGGATGTAATCATATTCTGGTATGCTTAAATTTTATATAATTAAAAAGGACCTCTAATAAGATTTAAATACACAAATGTTCATCAAAGAATTACTCATAATAAAAATCCCCCCTAAAAGAAAACTATGTAAATGCCCAAATATAAAGTTCAAAAAATTATGTTGTTTAATATAATTAATACTTCCATTAAATGCATTATATTTAAAGGTGTTAAATTTTGCAATAGCATGTACTGTTTAATTTTAATTTGATAGTAATAAATATAAAATTTTAATAAAATAAAATATAAAGACCAATATAAAACATAAATATATATCTGTATATTTTATCTAAAAGAATTTACATGAAAACAAGTAGTGGTTATTTTTCAGTTAATTTTTTTATTATTTCTCCCTTTTTTCTATATTTTCCTAATTTTCTACAAAGAATATATATTAATTTCATAATTAGGAAAAAATTCCCCTAAAATTGAAATAAAGAGCACACAGATAGAAAAATAGCCAACGTACCAAAAATGAATTCCATCTCACTGTAATAAATTCTCCATTAGTCAATGCCTTTATTGTGTATCAACTCTGTGGATTGAACAAGGTCATTACCTACGTGCCATTCATCAAAATGAATGTTTAAAACATCTTTCTATTTAATACTGTTTCAAAGGGATTTGGCAAAATGCCTGCTCAAATGCATTATTAAATATGTCCATGAGGATGCTGGTTTGATTTTATAAGTCGACTTCAGAAGACAATGAATGCAGGCACCACAACATTCTCAAGTGAATTATAACCAATTTGCTTCCAGTCAATGGTACCTTGATGACCCTTATATAAACTATGTCAATACAATCACTCTAGTGGATCTCCATCATTGGAATTTGACTCATGGGGAAAATAGCCTAAATATTTTCAATTTCTGTGGCCATTTTGTTTGTTTAAATTGAGATTTTTCAACCCCTGAGAAAAGAGCTCTTATCGTCTAGAGCTCTCAATGACCACCAATGCTTTTATCACCACTTTAAATATTTCAATTAATTAGATAAAATTAGTGTGCTAACTTCAGCTAAATTGGCCCTGTAATGTAACCTTTGTCAGAGAAGATGACTTGAGAAAAATAAACATAACTATGTGCTGGATGGCACCGAGTTCCAAGGACTTAGTAGACACAGTCCCTCCTCAAGATGAACTCACGCATCAATGTTTATGTCAGATCCAGTGGGGACTCAAATACAACAGATGACTCTTGTGAAGGGCAAATATTTCCAAGGGCAATTAGAAATTCACTGGAGAGCCATGAAGACCCAAGGCTGGTATAACATGATACAAGGGAAACTAGGTATTCAGTTGAGTTGGAAATGAATTTGAACATCCTGATAGAATTTTCAGAAACTTAAATCTTATTGCATTTATCCATGAAAACATAAAGAACATTTTCTTATCTTTGATCCCCCTCATCCATACCCATTCAAGATATTAATTCAGCCTTCAACTCATTTTATCAGTGCTCTAAGAATCCCACTATTTTAGGAGATGCTTTATCTACCTAATCTTACTTTGTTATGAAATATTCCCTTACTGTGAAAGAATTTTTTGGAATTCTTTACTAAAAGGTGAATTAGTTTTGAGGAGTTTCAATAATTTCATGGATAGAGTCTAAAATGCACCTGGGGTTGTTATAAATCAAGGATGGGAGTTACCACTGTATACACCAGGGCAATGGTTAAATGGAAAAGAAATGTGATGTTCAAATCAAGTGTCTCTGCAAGGAATAGTGCCTTATTTGATTGTATGTTTTCATTTTATAGAAGAATATTGCAAGCTTCCAAATTGGGTATAGAATGACAAATTGTTACATGACTACTTTTATCCGTAAGACAAGGGAGTTGAACAGAATTATCTCTAAGTTCCCTTCCATTTGTAAAATACCATGATTCTACCTTTTTTACTAACAACATGACAGTAATGGCTGCCCACTGCCATGGCAGCACTCCCAAGAATGCTTTTTAATGGCCACAGACTGTCAACTATCATTTTCCATGTCAATGGCCCAGAAAAAGTCTTGAGGTCCATTTGGAACTTATAAAAAGTGGGGCACTAGAAGCACAGACTAAATACACCTTTCCTTTTGGAGGTTGCTTTAGAGATGGTTTTTGAATAACTAGAGAAAGCATCTCTTAATGGAGTCTCAGTATTTTGGCCAAACCACAAAGACGTTCATCATCCTCACAAAGGGAAGTGAATAATTAAAGTAATGATGATCCATCTTTTGCACCAGTTGCAGAAAGTAAAACGTGTCTCATGATGTTCCTAGGAAGTTGTCTTGGCGGGGGGAAGCTAGAACATGAATGTTTTCTCAGTGGTGGCAAAGAAACAACATTCTCCTCTTCTGCAAGTATTCATTTGCCTTCTTGTATTTTCTGGAAAATGGAGAAGCTATTCAAGACTAGAAGGGAGTGAAAGGACAAAAGAGAAGATGGGAAGTATTAGATTGAATCCGAGTCTCGCATCTGAAGGAGGCAGTAAAAGTGTCCTGAAGATATTGTGAGGCTCCGAGCACAAGTACTGCACTGGGAAAAAAAAAAAAAAAGTACTGCACGGAGACCCAAGTAACCTCACAGGGACCAGCCACACAGAGTCTCCCTATTTCTGCAGAAACGGGACAGCAGCATCTTAAAGCAGCAGCTTAGGACCTAGGGACAGCAAACCTCCAAGAAGCATCTGGAAGAAAAGAACACTAAGAGTGTTCCTGAGTAAATCATTGCCTCTCTGGGAATTCTTGATATCACTTGAGAAGGAATTGGCCCTGAGGTTCTGCCTGGGCAGCTGGGCATTTGTAGCTAAATTGTGTTGATCACATTCTACTTGCAGGATAATGAAGGTCAGAATATTGATAGTAGGTAGTAAATGAATTTCAAAAGCAATTTAAAGTAATATTTTACTCTCCACAAGGAGGCAGGTACCCTTTGTATTGGTAAACAAAGAGATTAAATTTGAGACCAAACTAAAATTCTTTTTGCAGAGTGAGTTAAGCTGAAGTTTTAAGGTAGAAACATATATTATTACTTATGCACAAATATCTGTATGTTAAGGAAATGCTATCCCTGGCCATTGACTATGGGAACTGGATAAGCTAATTCAACTGTCTAACCTCAGCTTTTTATTTCAAAAATAGATAAATACTCTGATAATGTGATCCTCAAAACTTTCTCCAAGTTCTATATTTCAAATATTCGATGATTCTGCCAACTGCTTCTAAGAGTGAATATATACATATGTGTATATACATGTACACATACACAAAAAGATACATATATATTTGAATACATATGATTACATAAGTATATGTAATCATAAAGCGGTTGGTAGGGTCACCTGGGTGGCTCAGTCTGTTAAGCATCGGACTTTTGATTTCAACTCAGGTCAGGATCTCAGGGTCGAGAGATCGAGCCCCATGACAGGCTCCATACCTGCTTAAGAGTCTCTCTCTCTCTCTCTCTCTCTCTCTCTCTCTCTCTCTCTACCACCCTCTGTCGACCCTACCCACCCCTGTTCATATGCTCTCTCTGCCTCTCTCTCTCTTAAAAAGAAAAATGGGGGTAGTAATTGGGAAATAAGTCCTTTGATTGCTTAGTTACTTTTACTTTTGATGTTTTGCATCAACAGTTATATTTATCAATATCCCCGGAGAACTAGTAAATTCCTATTACAGTTTGTCTGACCTTTGGCTCCTCAAAAAGGATATTAAGCAACATGCCCCACTGTAGACATTTTAAAAACCCATACCTTAACGTTCTGATGTTAGTCTTTATTTTTAAATATTACCCCAGACCCATAGATGTATGAGAGCTTTCCTATTTCTAGCCGATCTGAATTTCACAGTCTCATCTTCTGTACCATGGTCACACGTTGAGACTGAAGAAGACTTTGCCTCCTCTATATAGTCTTCCAGATGAAAGAGAAAATGAACCCAAACACTGAGTGCCTCCAGGAGGGGCAGACCCCTGAATGGAGTCAGAAGATCTTTTTTTGTTTGTTTATTCACACATTCAGCGCAAATCACTTCGATAAAATTATTGTTTGTGGTCTATGCCGGTTTATTCATGCAGCATTGGAGCATACTGAGTCTCACTGAAAATGAAATCTTAATTGGCTTCACTAATGGAACTCATTTTATTTCTTTAAGCTCTGCCTTTGATTATTACTTTGTGACACAGGAAAAGGAGTGATAAAACACTTTAATTGATGACACCTCCATGATATTTGTTACAACTGCTATAAAGTAATTAGTTATTCAACTATAATAACTGTTTATTAAAATGAAATGCAATAAATACTAGAAAATCTGTAAGACAATTTAGCTACTTAGGAAAGCTATGGTCCGTTAAGCTACCAAGAGCAAAGATCTATCTGTCTCTGTATGTGATCTGCGATGTTGTCGCATGTTATTTATTTAATGCCCTGTGTTGTGCTAGCCTCTGTTCAGTTATTAGCAAACAGGTGTCCTCATTATACAAAAAGTGTAAATGGCCATAAACAACTCCCCCAATGGAGGAGAAGCCAAAGACTCGGCTCTCGTGGAGAATCACTCTGTCGTGGAGATGATCATTCAGCCCCAGCCTGTGTGGGAAAGGTCTGCTTTCCCATATGTAATGCATGCCTGGGGAATAGACTTTCCTTTGGAGAATTCCGTAAGCATGAAAGATAAATTCTTTCTCCAATGAATAATTCCAAATCTCACACAAGCCGCATCCTCCGCTTGCCTCTGCTGATGTTCCTTAGCTCACTGCAGGCAAGGAGGACATGCTGGCTTCATGGGAGAAGATGATGCAAGCCTTAGCTACGAGTATCTTACCTACAAGGGTAGAGGAAACAATCAAATTTAATAAGCAAACAATGCAGCAAACTTTTTGACTCTGTGTTTCCAAGGAAATAGGCTTCTAAAGGAGGAAAGGAAACTCTACTTTTGAACTTTTTTTTTTTTTGCGCCATCTAGAAAGTACTATATGTTGGCTAACTGAACATAATAAAAAATATTTTACCTACCCAGCTCACTTACTGTCTGGATCCCATACATCCTAGTTTTTTTATGTTTGCAATTTTAATGATAATAATAGCCTCACATGTGCTGCTCTAAGTTCTGCTAGGAGATCTTTTTGACTTTGGAGAAAAGTTTTCACACACACACACACACACACACACACACACACACACACACACACGTACACCACTGCTAATTCATCTTCTTAGCCCAAATGTCAATTATTTATATTTTAACAAAAACTATACAATGATTGTGCATTGCTGGTCATTCAGATATGCAATAGGCTGGTTATATGTTAACTTAGATATTCAACAGCAGGCCATCTGTGCTCTGTAAACATTCTCAGGTTGATTTTTATAACTTGTCTTTGTAGACTATAATAGATAGATTAACTTACATGGTAAAACGTCCTGAAATTCTTTATGAAAAGACTTCCTTCCTTTCTTCCTTCCTTCCTTCCTTCCTTCTTTCCTTCCTTCCTTCCTTCCTTCCTTGAAAGAAAGAGTATTTTACATGGTCTTCCTTCAAGACCATGATAGAACAGATAGATGCCACAGCATAGCAGTACCCCCTTATCCGTGGGGGATACGTTCCAAAATGCCCAGTGGATGCCTGAAACTGCCAAGAGTTCCAAGGAAGAAGGAAGAGAATAAGGAATAGGGAGGAAGGAAGGAAGGAAGGAAGGAAGGAAGGAAGGAAGGAAGGAAGGAAGGAAAAAAAGAAGGAAGGAAGGAAGTCTTTTCATAAGGAAGGAAGAAGGAAGGAAGGAAGGAAGGGAGGGAGGGAGGAAGGGAGGAAGGAAGGAGAGAATAAGGAATAGGAAGGAAGAAGAAAGGAAGAAGAAAGGAAGGAAAAGGAAGGAAGGAAGTCTTTTCATAAAGAAGGAAGAAGGAAGGAAGAAGAAAGAGAATAAGGAATAGGAAGGAAGAAGGAAGGAAGGAAGAAGAAAGGAAGTCTTTTCATAAAGAATTTCAGGATGTTTTACCATGTAAGTTAATCTATCTAATATAGTGCATCTAATATATCTAATATATGAATCTATCCTTCATAAAAGAGTTCTTCATAAAAGAATTCTTTTATGAAAAGACATGTGTGAGAAGTGTTGGGTCAGGTGTATGTGAGCCCATTGATTACCCATATGTAGGTGCTAGTGTTTCATTTCTTTGACTAATAAAACCTCTTCTTATGAAGGACCCTTCTTGATTAACTTTGTTCAGTGAACAGAGATTTGCCCTGTTCCTCAGCTCAAAAATAACAAGAATTAGATCTATAGTACATAATTGGGATTAAAAGTGTACACTTCCTTAATAAATTTGGCTTTCTAGAATTGATATGTATGAGTTCAAGACTTGCCACCTTATATTAATGCACTGAGAAAATTATAGCTTTCTAACCCCTAAATTTTTTTTAGCAATTAAATGGATTAGAGCAAGCATCCTTACCCAGCCCTCCCTGCTACTCCCCAATTCCCACAGCTCCCTCAAACCACCAACACCACTAGATTAGAGAGGGAGGCAGAATCTGTGGATAGGCTTAGGAGGTTCATTAAAACACTGACACTATAGGCTGATTTTTTTTTTCTTACCTTTATGGATATTAGGGCTCCTGTTTGTAAACAGTAGAAACCAGTTCTGGAGAACTTATGTAGAAAAGGAATTTACTGGAAGGATATTGGATAGTTCACTGAATTTTCTAGAATGATGTAAAGTCTAGAAATAATTTATTAAAACAAGGGAAACTAAGCATCCAAAACAATAGTGAAAATCACACTCCAGGAAGGCACTGATTAGGACCCCATTGCTAGTACACATAACACTTTCCCATTGGTCTGGAACGTTAAATTCTGCCCCCACTTGTGCCTCTAGAATAAATAGGAAGTTATCCCTGTCTCTTTGTATCACTAGTTCTCAATACAAAGTCCCAGAGCTAGGCAATATGGTTCAATTGGCAGAGCTTAGTGTGAAAGCCAGGATTCTATCTATGGAGGCTCAGAACCCAATAGGACTTTGCAGATTCTGAGTTCCGTGTTGTGATGGAGCTTGACTTACCCAGCAGAAGACACTGAACATCGGAAAGGAAAGGAAAGGGAAAGGGAGAGGGAAAGGGAAAGGAGGGAAGGAGGGAGGAAGGAAGGGAAGAAGGATGAGGGAGGGAGGAAGGGAAGAAGGAAGAGGAAGGGAGGGAGGGAGGAAGAAAAGAAGATAAGGAGGGAGGGAGGAAGAGAGGGAGGGAGAAAGGAACCTATTGGGAAGAGAAGTCATAGATTTTATCAGATTCTTTTAAGTATTGATTATCCAAACAGGCTAAGAATCACTATATTGTATAGAGTCATAGAAGGAATGATTTACCTCCAGAAGGAGCTAGAGACCCAAAGAGATGAGGAGATCACACATGCCACCCATCAGCAAGATCAGCACAAAGGCTAGAGTGTAGGGACTCAAAAAAGTGAAGCTGTTTTTGCTCAAATAAATTGAATCATATTTATAGATTTTTCAATTTAGAATTTATATCTCCCAATTACTTTTCAGTTTATGAAAACTGTCAAGTCCCTTCACTGGTCACCAGATAAAGAAAACTTGTTGGCAGACACAGAAAAGGTCTTCATCTTAGGGGGGAAAATATGGTTTTTAAAAACTGGATATTGTTACTTGCCTGTAAATTACTCTTTCTTTCAAGACATGATAGAACAGACAGATGCCACAGCATAGCAGTCCCCCCTTACCCGTGGGGGATATGTTCCAAGATGCCCAGTGGATTCCTGAAACTTCCAAGAGTTCCAAACCATATATGGACTATGCATTTTCCTATACATACCTACCTGTGGTAAAGTTCAACTTATTAATTAGGCACAATAAGAGATTAAGGATAACAGCTAATAATCAAATAAAACTATTATAACAAACTGTAACAAAAGTTATGTGAGTATAGAGGCCCTCTCCCTTAAGATATCTTCTTGTATGGTGCTCAGCCTTCTCCTCATGATGAGGCGAGATGATGAAATGGGTACATGATGAGATGAGGAGAGGTGAATGGCGTAGGTGCTATGATGTAGTGTTAGGCAACCACTGACCTGTCGATTCATCAGAAGGGTCATCTGCCTCTGGGCTGTGACTTACCTCTTATAACAGAAACTATGGAAAGCAAGACCGTAGACAAAGGGGGATTTCTGTATCCACTAGCTTCCAGGAGTGAAGGTGCAATTTGTTCTCCAGATCATATGTGGTTCTATTATAAAATATTCTGTATTTAAATCAAAGTAAATAAATGAGCTCAATGAAAACTTGGTAGCAAATTCTTAGTCACTGGCCTTATAGAAGTTCTTCTTTATTCCCCTTCCTTCTCTTGCTTTCATTTCTTCCCTTCCTCCTTTCCTTCTTTCCTTTCTTCCTTCTTTTCTTCCTTCTTTAGTGTACTTAAGAAATGCACATAAACACATATATGTGTGTGTCTCTTTTACTCTTTCTACACCCACAATGGCAACTGTCACAGTTTTACCTTTCATTTATGAACTGATGTTTAAAAATAAATTTCTCAAAAATAGTTTGATATAAATAATAGTAATAAACAGAAGAATAAAACTTGACAAGCTGATAAAAAATACAGATCTTTATTAATTTTTATTCCAGTTTTTCAGAATGCTCTCATTAACCTATAAAATCCCATAAAGACCTATGAAGAGAAAAATATAATGTTCCTCATTTTATGTATCAGAAAACCAAAGCAAAGGAAATAAAGTCTTTCTTTGACATAAATTGTTAATCAGGGGGCTACAAAATAATAAACATAATAATAAAGCAATTCAGTCCTCTAGACAAAAACAAGGCAAAATCCTAATGTGATTGTTTTAAATAGATATTAAATGAAATTAATAGGTTGATCTAAGGGAAATCACGGTCAGCTGGTGCTTGAGTAATAGATTGGAGTAAGCAAGGCAAAGAGAAGCAGAGTGGTGTGTAATTGGGCAGTTATTAGAGTCCCTTATTGGGTTCAAGAGGTAGCATATCTGCTGGAAATAGAGAATTTAAAGGAAAAGTGAAAATCTGAAAACATAATTTTGAGTAAGGATAAGGTAGTTCTTAGGCATCACACCAAGGAGCTTGACTGTTGGGGAAGTAGTTTATCAAACCCGTGCTTCACAACGCCGTATCTGGGATTTCCATGAATAGATGACCTACACATTGACAGGGAGAATAAAAAGGAAGAGGAAAAACTTACAAAAATATTATAACACATGTAATACTAGTAATGCTAGTCAGATTTCAAATTTATCACCTAAATTTACAGAAGTTGAACCAGGTCCCAAACTCAAATGTTCCGACTGCAAATTATGGGCTCCTCTACCTATATATTACATCATATACATTGTGTTAAAATGGGAGATGAACTTGAATTTGTACATGAGTTTGAGTTTGAAGTGACAACAGAGCATCATTTATTCAGTAGCAGGGATAAAACTCAGAATAAAGGTAAAACCTAGCGATATACATTTCAGGGGAAATTAGGAAAGCAGAGTTTCCAGAGGTGACATCCATCTTTGCAGTGAAATAGGATTACAAATTACTTATTGAGGGAGGGAGACAGAGCTACTGGCTCCAATCAATCCTCATAGGTCTGGAATTCTCTCAAGCTTTTAAGCTTGGTGTAAGAACAAAGAGGTTTGATTGGGGGGGGGTTGTGGGAGGGGCTATTTCAGGATTGGCTCAATTATCACAATTGAAGGTTAAGAGAAAAAGAAGTCTGTGGGTATTGGTGTGAGGTCTTCCATGAATTGCTCAGTCAAATGCTGAAGAGGTTGAAATGGACCACATGCTACTAGAGCCATGTCTCTAGTGTAACCTTGGCCAGGGACAAGGAATTCTTAGTACCATCTCTGAGCTTCAGGAAATACTGTTAAATTCTCAGCCACCTAGCGCACCCTGTGGGGCCAGCAGCTGGTGACTGGCATCAACACTGAAAGCTTCGTTTCCAGCTCCAAGTCACCTAAAATCTTAGACAGGTCTTTACACACCAGAGTTCAAAGCATCAGATAATTTTCAATCAGAAGTTTAGCCTCAGGGAGCATAAGGTTAACTGAAAGTCAGCTTTGCAAAATCCATAAAATAGAATGAATGAAATAAAATGAGAAGCAAGAAAGTAGCAGTCAATGGAAAGGGAATTTATGTCCTCTATGATACATGATCCAGACACTTAAAAAGGAAAGATAATGTAAGACTTGACAAAAAAAAAAATATTTTTGAAGAAGGAGTTTCAAGAGATTATTTTAAGTGCCTATTACACTTTATCTATAAAGGATGTTATCAGATGTGCCATGAAAAATGGCTATGAATTTGGTCACAATTATCCTCTTCTATTTTATTGGTGGCCGATCCACTAATAAAAGATACTAAGAAAATAAAAGCCTGCTTTGAAGCAAACATGTAAGAGAAGACTTGGAATTTACTAGCCATCATCCTTAGTCCTGGTTCCAAGCATTGCAACCTTGAAAAAAAGCAAACATTTATCTGTGAGGCCATAGAAAAAAATATGGGAAGACTCAAAATAGCATTTTTAATGTAATTGCTGAGGCCCACTGGAGCAGTGAACTTAAAAAAAGAGAGAGAGACAGAGAGAGAAATGAAAGAAGCAAACTGTATTTGCCAAGAATGTATTTGGGAGTTAGCTCAGCAATAGTCAATTTGAAATACAATCTAGAGTGTAAGTGATGCACTCAGACACAGCCAGTCACTGCTGAGACTTTACCTCTGTGTCTGTCCAATTAATTTAATATTTCCTTTAATTAACACCATTAAAAGGTATTCATTTTATGGACTGTGAGATGATAAAAAGGATGGTGATTTTACCCATATCGATAAGGGCAACGGAAGAAGCATAGCACTTGTGTCTCCCATGCACAGTTCATAAATTCAAGAACAGACTCTAGGTCCCCGGCCCAGCCTTCCAACCCGGAGGCAAGCAGGAAGGCAGTTTTTGGAGCTGAAGAAAAAAGCAGCTCACCAGCCAGAAGGGCAGCAGGCGCAATAGGATGCTCTGTGTAAGGCAAAGAGAGGAGCTGCAGCAGGCACGTGGACAGTCCTACCCATGCCTCTGTTTCCAAGAAACACATGTCCATTGTTTCTGTTGCTGTCCAGGGATGTGCATGAACTCAAGTGTGATCAAGAGAGGAGTACTTCTCCTTTCTGATAAACTGTGTGTATACACACCACAGACACACACAGACACAGACACAGACACACACACACACACACACACACACACACCTTTCCTTTTTATTCAATATGAAATGAGAAATATATTGAAAGAAAAGTGAACCTGTCCCTGGGGAAAGGCTTACAAACTTGAATGAAATAACAAGACAAAATGGCTAAAAACTGGGTTTTTCAGTGGAAAATTTGATGGATTTTATATCATAAAGCAAGATACATGGTAAAGGTTTGTGGGTTTTGTTTCTTCTTGATTTAGTTAGCAAATATTCACTGATCCTTAATGGACATACATTTGTCTGGGGCTACAATCACAAGCAAGACATAGTTTCTCTCTCTCAGCTCACACTGTAGAAAAGAATTATATTCAAGTTATATTGCTCGTTCTCACAAACTCAGGAAAAGTTATTTTATTCTATTTTCTCTGCAAATAAATGAGAAGCAGAAGAGTGTTGAATAGCTTAGCATTCGTGCCTACTCCTGACTTTCTAAGGAGTTTGCTGATCATCAAAGACAAGGATGGGTCCCCTAAAGAACACAGTATGGTCCAGAAACAGATATATAAAAAAACATGGTATGAAGCATGCCCTAAGAGAAATATGGTACACATACAGAGACAAGGCAGCAAATGACAAATTCTGTGTGCAGGGACATCAGGTTGGGTTTGCCAGACTGTGATACAGGAGCTGGTTGTGCAGTGGTGGGAGGGGATGAGGAATTCCATCCAGGCAAGGGAAGAATAGTTTCGCAGGCTGGTGCAGTAATGGGTCTAGGTATAACACTTACCAATGGGCATTGACAAGACACACATACTTTCTGTTTCCATACCACAGAAGAAAGAAAACTTAAAAATGTGTAAAATTCCAGAAGCCAGAGAGAAATCATTACCACTTACTTTAGTTCTAGACAACATCAGCCCTCACTTTGATATATAGTAGAAGAAAAATATTTTGTTTCCATGACAGTTCCATTTTCAATAGAAAAATGCAGCTAAATTCCCTCTAAAAAGGAGGACATGAGAAGGTAAATTTGCATTTGCTGAGAAGGAACAGTGCTATGAAGAGAGAGTGATGTAAACTTTTTTGTACAATAAAAGTATGATGAAAACTAGATTAAAACCATGTTCCCATTCAAAATAAGAAATATGTTATATATGTGAAATCCAAATTTCAGTGTCGTCGAACTAAATGGGCATTCAGTGAAAATTCAAGATTTTTGGTTGAGTAGCATCAGAAGGTCTTTCTTGTATCGAACATAACCTAATTACGTTGGATGTAAGATCACCTCAGACCAACAGAGTGTATAATATTTTCTAGGTTCTTAGCAAACTCTAAAATTCTATAAATGTGTCTGGAATGCTAAAGTATGTCCTACTTTCCAAAGTCTTTCCTAGACCAATGGCTAAATGAAGAATACCCCATAATCATTTTGTGTAGAATTACTTTGACTATGTGTTCAATATCTCCAGATCAAAATTATATAGTGTAGTTATATTGCAAATATTTGTATTTGAAGAAAGAAGTTAATTTTCCTTTTTTCACAACTACCCACAGCTTCTTTTGATTCAAGTCATTTTCTCATACAAGTATTTGCTTTTCTTGAATTCAACTGAACCATGAAATATGGGTGTATTCAAAGTGCTTTTAAAATTGGAAATAAATAATACGTGAGACCATATGACTATGGTTTTTATCAAAAATCTTAATTTAGTTTTTTTTTAAGATTTAATCTTTTTTATTTGACAGAGACAGAGCAAGCACAAGCAGGGGGAGCTGGAGAGGAAGAGGGAGAAGTAGACTCCCTGCTGAGCAGGGAGCCCTATGCGGGGCTCCATCCCAGGGCTCTGGGATCATGACCCAAGCAGAAGGCAGACACTTAGCCGACTAAGCCACCCAGGCACCCCAAATCTTAACTTAGTTTTAAAAACCATGCCAGAATTACATTCTTTTGAACAATAAATGTTTGTTTTTCTTCCCCAGTCCCACAATGGGGACACATTTTCTGATTATCTTGCAAGTAAGTAGTGCACCAATACCTGGAGGTCCATGGATCCATGACAAATATCAGTAACTCACTGGCCACGAAGTATGAGTTTTGTGGTTGAAGATTATATCAGATAGTGGTGAAGGCAAGAAATGTGCCAGATGTATCATAAAGGGACTATTTATAAGGTGAGGGCAGGTTTATAGGACACTGTAAGAGAGCACTATTCTGGACACAGGAATGGTTGAGTACAGTTACCACTCTAGGCCTTGAGGGGGAACAAGAAGGAGCAGAACCCTTAAGAGACAGGGAAAGAGCTAGAGACAGAGAGAGTGAGCAAGCACTCTCTCATGCAAGAGAGAGAGCTTTGTAGAAGAAATGCAGTCGGATTACTGTTCCTTCCAGGGTCTCTTTAGTTTGCACCATACGCATAGTCTGAAGATGCGAAAAGCCCATTGATGTGAAGCCTGGAGGTCAATCTCCAGAGACCAGAGCAGGGTGGGGAAGGGTGGTGAGTGAAGGGACAAAAAGAAGGTCCACTACACAGTAGTAGACTTACTATTTAGGACTTATGTTTCAACTCCTATCCCTAAATATGCCAAAACTATATGTTGACTCAAACTTTCCAAATTTCCATCTGGTCATACACTAATTCTTTTCAGGGATTCTTTTTTTTTTTTTTTTTTTTTTTTNCAGGGTTTTTTTTTTTTTTTTTTTTTTTTTGCTTACTGTTGGAAAGCATTGCTTTGGTAAAGTGAAAGATGAACTAGATACAAATATTCAACAGCTAAATCACATCGGGAGAATGATTTAGGCGGTAAGAAGAAAATATCGCCAATGTATTCAAATATGTACCATAAAGAGAAAAAAAATTTACTGATTCATATACTCCATAGTCAGACCTTTACAAAGAATGTACCAGGCTCAATGTCACATTATCTTAGACTGATCAAATGCAAGAAGCATTACCATAAGCAAAATTTTTGCTTTGAGTAATACTATGTATTTGATTCTATATTTAATTATTATATTTCTTCTAAAGCTAACTTTTACCTATCTACAAAAAGTGAGATCCCATATGCAACAGAATTTTTTATGCCTATTCTCTATATAGTAAAAATATCTTAATAAAAAGAAATTTCAGTGAATAATCAAATTTTAGATATGTGTGTGAGAAACGCTGAGATGTTTCTAATCGGTTCCTCACCAAATTGAAATCTTTCAAAAATTAGTATAACCGTGAACTTTTTTTATCTGATTTATTTTTTTTTTAAGAATTTATTTATTTATTTGACAGAGAAAGAGAGATCACAAGTTTGCAGAGAGGTAGGCAGAGGGAAAGGAAGAAGCAGGATCCCTGCCGAGCAGAGAGCCCGATGCGGGCCTTGATCCCAGGACCCTGAGACCATGACCTGAGCCGAAGGCAGAGGCTTTAACCCACTGAGCCACCCAGGCGCCCTTTTTACCTGATTTAAAAAAAAATTTCCTGTTAGATTTGGTTCTATTTTTGAGATCACTTCATTTATTTTTTTTTTTAAGATTTTATTTTCTTAAGAGAGAGAGCAGAGAGCACAAGTGAGGAGGAGGGGAGAAAGGGGCAGAAGAAGAGGGAGCAGACTCCCCACTGAGTGGTGAGCTCAATGTGGGGCTCGATCCCAGGACCCCAAGATCATGACCTGAGCCAAAGGTAGAGGCTTAACCAACTGAGCCACTCACACACCCTGAGATCACTTTATCTCTTAAGGTCAATCTTGTGTCTATTTCCCACCAAAACAATGGGTTTCAGTTGGCTCTTCATCTAATTCTCTGCCTGGCAGGGACCTCTCAAAGTCAGGGCTCTGAAGGAGTGTAAACAGGGAGCAATGGGATTGGATGCAGTGTGTATTTTTCAAAACACAGTGTCACCCAAAAACCACCAAATTGCCGTATCACCTGTCTTTGTAAGAAGCTCCACTAGTCCACGTCTGGTTAGAGTTAGTAGCTGGTGAGGCTCTATGCCCATCACAGCAAGCAGGTATCTTTTGTAGGACTGGCTACCTAAGAGTTGGCTGAATCCAGCAGGAATCAATGGTTTTCATGTAAAAACAAACAAATGTGTCTTTTGTCTTTGTCCTCACCTGAGAGAGGACTAGAGACCATTAACAATTCTGTAGTTAATGAGAATCAAGCACATTATCTTAAGGACTTAGATGTTACACACCATTACCAGGGGTTTCTTAACATATTTAGTTTTTATTCCCAGATCCAGAGATGCATTTATAACCATAGCTTTTAAATTTCATGGAAATAGTCAAGGTGGTAGATTTTCAGAATAAGTCAGTTTCCTATGTATTGCAGCTCTCAGAACCTTTGTTGAATCTTGACAAATATCTCCATTAGAATTTCTATGTCTTCTTTGATTCAGTGGCCTCTTATTTGCATGTATCATAAGTTAATTTGTAACATTAGCTACCTTTATTCATCTCTAGATTATCCGCTTTACCAGCAGGTGCATTTTTATATATTTTAATGATCTAGCTCTGCCCTGTACCTAACAGGAACTCCTTAGACTTTTGTCAACAGAATCATCATCTTTAGGATGAATGATTTGGCCAGTTTCTCATTTTATGAAATATCCATAACCTTCAAAGACTATTTCTATAAAAAAGTATTTTTCTCCATTGAAAAAGTCAGATCTTTCTTCGGAGATAAAATCTGAAATTGATATTGTTGAAAATTTTCAGTTCATGGCATCCTGGATGCTATATTCCTAATGTTTCTGTATCCCTTTTGAAACTTAGGTCATGAACACTACTATCAACCCCAACAAGCCTTTCTTTGACTAGGTCATTCTCTGAAATCTTATCCTATTTTGAGTAAAAATGTTGGGATAATATAAAGATTGCTGATTCTAAATTATATGGAGTTTCAATGTTTAATAATTATTCTATATATGTAGCTATTTTCCTGGCAGTAAAATCATAAACCTATACAAGGTCGGTAGTATGCCAGATTCTTTGCAGAAGCATATCATATCAAGGCCAATTCAGAGCAAAAAGATGTGACTTTTTTTTCCCAACAAGATTATTTCATATCTTGGACTGGGCCATGGAATAATGTCAGCAGAAACAATTTGGGTCCATTGTTGGCAAAAACAAACAAACAAACAAAAAAAAAAACCTACATCTCAATTTAGATGGTTGTACTGGGCATTTATTATTTTACCCTTTGAAGTTTCTGCTCTATCTCTTACATGAAGGATGTGTTGTTTTCTTGCTTTTTTTATTGCTCTACTTTAAATTTTTCATTGAAATATATTTAAGATAAAACATTGTACAAATTTAAGATGTACATGTTAACCTGATGTATCATATATTGTAATATTATTGTCACTGTAGTGATAAATAGCACCACTCTCTAGCACATTGCATAATGATCCATTTTGATGGTTAGAAGCAGTAAGTTATAGTCTCTTAGCAGGTGTGATGATATAACACAATATTATTGTCTCTATTCACTATACTGTGCATTTGATCTCTAGTGCTTATTTACTACTCATTGTAAATTTGTACTCTCAGACATCTGTCCTATTTCCCCTTCCCTCAGCCTTTGGTAACCACCATTTTGCTTTCCGTTTTAAGAATTTGACCTTTTTGTGTGTGTGTGTGAGAGAGAGAGAGGCAGCATGAACAGTGAGGGAGGGACAGAGGAGAGAGAGAGAGAGAGAGAGAGAGAGAGAGAGAGAGAGAATCTTTTTTTTTAAAGATTTTATTTATTTATTTGACACACAGAGAGAGATCACAAGTAGGCAGAGAGGCAGGCAGAGAGAAAGGAGGAAGCAGGCTCCCCACTGAGCAGAGAGCCCAATGCGGGGCTCGATCCCGGGACCCTGAGATCATGACTGGAGCCGAAGGCAGAGGCTTTAATCCACTGAGCCACCCAGGCGCCCTAAGAATTTGACTTTTTTAGATTCCACATATAATATCATACAGTACGTGACTTTCTCTGACTTATCTCACTTAACATAATATGCTCAAGGGCCC
The DNA here is from genome assembly GCA_002007465.1 of Ailurus styani. Classification (NCBI taxonomy): domain Eukaryota; kingdom Metazoa; phylum Chordata; class Mammalia; order Carnivora; family Ailuridae; genus Ailurus; species Ailurus styani. Next base: position 120,157 of record LNAC01000264.1, on the reverse strand, counting down.
TTGAATCAGTCAAGGTGACTATTTAATACATCTTTAAAAGACAAGAAAAGTGAGTTTCCTCAACTTCAAAGGTTAAGGCTTTAAAAGATGAAATGCACATAATTTTCTAAAGCTACCTTTTGGTTTTCTGTGTGTTTGGTGTTTTTTTATTCCTTCCTATCATGAGCTCAATACATCAAGAAAACTTTGAGTGTTGGAGGCATCATAGAATGGAAAAATTCCACACTATTGGAATTCTCATTTCAGAATTATAATAAGTTCAGTGTTACAGAACATCTCATCTTAGATTCAGTTAGAACAATGGCCAAAAAGAAGCTCTGTTGAATCATAGAATATTTACTTTACTTCTCCTTCCAAAGCATGAAATACATTCAAAACTTAACTAGGCATTATATGCATGTATAATTAATATTTAAAATCTTATATATTTCAAAATATTCTCACAACCCCACAACTGAGCAGAACACGTGTCATTTGAACCACAACTGCTCTAGTAGATGTAGGAAGGATTGAAACTTGAAAACACCTAAGCACTTTGTTTTCTATAACACCACCATAATAGTAAAAATAACCCTTTGTACTTTCATCTGAGGATGCCAAAGAATTTGAAAACATCAATTCAGTAATCTTCACAAAAGCCCTTCAATTTAAGTTAAGATAAAGTGAATGCCAAAGTGAAACTCCTTTCCATGTTACACATTTTTTCTCATAAGAGAAAAGAGGCTGACATTTGCCTCCAAATTGAAAATAATGACAGCCCAGACCTTTCAGTTCTTATTGGGGTAACAAGCCAAAAGTCTTTAAGGAAGGGTGTTTGTGATTTTTAGATGCAGGGGATGCACCAGGGAATAGGAAAAAAATGACATTAAATAGTTCTTTTTAAGCCACCATTTGTTTTATTCCTTAAGAAAGCATGCCTCTGATGTTCTGATAAGAGATGCACACATACACACCACACACACACACACACACACACACACACACACACACACACACACACACGATGGCCATATCTCTCAGTCCCAATAGGTTTTCCTTCTGGACTAACAGTATCCCTGAGAAATGGGAGCTTTGCTTTGGTAGGCAAGCATGTAGTTTCAGAGGACAGGCTGTTACTGACATCGAGATGCCTATTTTCTTACTTGTTTGTGCATAACAGATTTCCCAGTGAAATCTACAGCTGATCCAACATCAGAGGATTAATCTGAGAAGCTGATGAATCAGATGTGTTCATTAACTTAAGGATACTCTGATGTTAGTGCCGTGAAAACAAGTTCAAGAGAATATGGTTCAAGAGAATACTGGGTGTGCTCTGTGGGGCTAGAATTCACAAAGGCCACAGCAAAGGGTTCATTCTACTCTCAACCATGTGTTCTTTACTTGGTCTTCCCAAAATGATAGCCTTATTCAGATTAACCATTTCTCAAACTTTTGACTTTAACAAAAACCAGTTGACCTAATTTCAAACTATATTACAAAGCCATAATGATCAAAACAATATGGTACTGGCATAAAAGTAGGCACATAGACCAAAGGAACAGAATCAAGAACCCAGAAATAAATCCATGCATATAGCATCAACTAATGCATGACAAGGGAGCCAAGAACACACGTTGGGGAAATGACAATCTCTTTAATAAATGGTGTTGGGAAAACTGGATATCTACATCCAAAACATGAAACTGGACCCCTATCTTACATCATTCACAAAGATTAACTCCAAAAGGATTAAGGACTTAAACAGAAGAACTTCTGAAACCATCAAACTTCTAGAAGAAAACATAGGCAAAAATCTCCTTGACATCAATCTTGGCAATGATTTTGTAGATATACCAAGAGTACAAATAACAAGAGCAAAAATCAACAAGTGGCCCTGAGGATAATGGAATAAGACCTTAGAATCGCCACAGCCTCAGACTGTGGCAGACATTGGATTGGCCCTAGGATTCTGGACTGGACGACTGAATGCTTTGCTACCAGGTCCTACTGGCTCCTAGAAGGTTATGGACTAGTGCCTGCTCATGAGTATTTCCCTCCTTGTTCTGGACTCTAGAAGTCCCTCACCTAGGTAACTTTTAGGCCAGAACTCATTCTTTCACACCCAGCCTGGCCTCAGTGTCAAGATGGCTAGGCAGGGAAGAGGTGAGGCATCCATGAGCATTGGTGTTTGCATGATAATTGGATGAGTCTGGGATAAGGGCCCTCTAGCTCCCAGGGCACCCGGGTATTTGTAATCCCAGGACTTCCCTGCCACTTGTAGGACTCCCAAGAGATCAGGCTTCCTCTAGGAAAAGTGATCACAGCTGCAGCACGTGGGGGGCCTGATTCAGCAATTCTCTGAGTCTGGCCCTAATGCTAAGGGCATGCCAGACGGTCCTCTCCCTGCCCTTCCATCAAGATGGGCACTTCTTAAAGCACTACCTCCCAAAGGCCTCATCTCCTAGTACCATCATGTTGGGAGTTAGAATTTTGACATATGAATTTTGGAGAAACACAGACATTCAACCCATAACATGTATCCAGTATACTTTCATGGGGGGAATACTTTTCACATAGACTCTTCCCACTCTGTTGTGGCCCTTCCATCTTAATCATCCAGAGCACAACAGACAAGCAGCAGTTTTGTGTAAGGAGATCTGCTGAAGTTTCCACAATAACAGGGGAAAGTAACCCAAAGGATGACTTATGAAGACTGCACAGTCCCATCTCGCCATTCATTCCCTCTCTGCACAGCTCCTAGGCTATCAAAAAATACCTTATCTGGACATATAACCACACAGAGACATTCCAAGAACAAGTAATAATGAAAATACATATGACTGTCTAAATCTAGATTTTGAAAACAGTTCTCAGAAGGAAGCAAAAGCTGTAGAGATGACCTTTAACAGAAGAGTGCAGAGCAGTTTAGTTTTCTGGAGCCATAACTTCAGACCTCTTCATTCCAGACCAGAATTTTCTGTAAAATGGTTTTCTAGGATAAGAGGAAAATATCCCTCGAAGACCGTTTACTCCTTATGATGGTTGCTTTTTTGTGTCAGTTTGGTTGGTCCACAGTGCCCAGATACTGGTTCAAACATATTTCCGAATGTGTCTATGGGGGGGGGGTTTGAAGGAGATTTTGATTTAAATCAGCAGACTTTGAGGAAAGTAGATGGCTATCCATAATGCAGGTGGGTGTCATCAAACCAGTTGAAGCCCTGAATAAAACAAAAGTTTGACGTCCTCTGAGCAAGGGAGAATTCTCCAGCAGACTGCCTTTGGACACAAACTGAACCTCTTTTCTGGGCCTCCGTTCTGCCAGTCACCCCCATCAGATTTTGGGCTTGCCAAACGTTTACAATCACAGGAGCCAATTCCTTAAAATAAGTTGTATGCGTACAGACACACACATACACGCGTGCGCACACACACACACACACACACACACACACACACAGTGTATTGGTTCTGTTTCTCTGGAGAACTCTGAATAATACTCCTCTTAGAAGGCAAAACCATTCTTTATAATCTTTATTGAACAGTTTTCCAGTCTCTCCTCAGCTCAGGTTCAAAATAATTTCTGAGTCCAGATCAAACCAAGGTCACCTTGTTCATTAATATAAACAGCTACTAACTAAATCTGATCTTCCGATAAGGACTCATGTTCTAAGGCCACAGGCATGAAGAAACAAGTTTATTTATAAAAGGGTCTGAGGATAAGGAAGGAGGATGGGGAAAGCAAAGTAACCAGAGGGATTTTTGTAAATGACTTTAAGTCACCCACTTCAAACTAGGCAAGGGGATTAGTTGTCTTCTCTAGAGAGAAGACTCTCACATTGATCGCCTAACAAAAATACGATGTACTGAGGGAATGCCAAACAAGTAATATTATGGAACATGTTTGATAAATGTATGTCTCTTAGCAATTCTGCATTGTGAAATGAGATTGAAATACCCAAGAAATGGGATTATTAATAGCTCTGCTTGAAATGTGGCATTTTGAAAAATGGCTGATGACCATATCAAGTGTGACTACAATTCTTAATAAGCTGCTTTCTTTGGAAAACACTTGTAATTTGTTATTAACAATGGTTATTAAGTGGCCCTGGGCCCTTTTATTGTTGTTGTTGCTATTGTCATTTACATTTTATTACCAAACATTATAGATTGGAAGAAGCGCTTAGGAATCTCACATGGGAGATGTTCTGTGACCGGACAAGTAACTATATAACGTTTATGAGCCCACTCTTTCTCAAAAATACCTGGGTAATAAACTAAAGTAAGTGTCTTACTAGACTGATACAAATTGTTTCTTCTCAACTTCAAGCCTTTTAAGAGGCTCTGCTTTCTTGGCTGTAAAAAGGAAAGATGTATCTATGTCGCAGAATTATAGTAACAATTAAACCGTTTAATATATGTGAGGCACCTAGCATCAAGCCTGGTACTGAATGTGCATTCGACAAGCAGTAATTATTATTTCAACTGCCTACCTATGACCCCTTCTTGTGGGGCGGAAGGACCATGCAGCACTTGGGTCTGCCCTTAACATTAGAGCCACACTGAATTCTATGAATGGCTGTGTTCTATCTTAGTCATGAATCTGTGTTTGGTTATTTCACTTTATCCCAGCTTATTCTTCTCATTTTATTTTTTTTAAAATATTTTATTTACTTATTTGAGAGAGACAGAGATAGTGAGAGAGAACATGAGCAGGAAGGAGGAGGAGAAGCAGACTCCCCACTGAGCAGGGAGCCCACTGAGGAACTCGATCCCAGGACCCTGGGATCATGACCTGAACCAAAGGCAGATGATTAATTGACTGAGCCACCCAGGCTCCCCTATTCTTCTCATTTTCAATCTCCCTGTTCCACTCTATTCCAATAAACCTGGACTTGTCCCTAACCACCAAATGCACCCCAAGCTTTCCCCCCTGGTGTTACTGTTTGTGTCCCTGTCACAGATACCCACTAAATAAATGCCCTATGTTCTACCTCCTTCTCTGCCAAAAGCCCACTCTTTCTTCACAGCCCACATCTTCTCCATGAAGCTACCTGATTTATCAATGTGCTTCTTTCTTATTTTCTATCCCCACAGCATGATTTTGCCCTCATTATGCTGTCCGTCTCTGCTACAATTTACTATGGTTGTAGGTCATAAGTTTCTAGAAGACAGGAATTGTGTCCCACACATTTCTAATTCCCCATTGTCGTTTGGCAAAATATTTTGTTTGTGCACAATACTCAAATATTGGATGAATTGAATGGCGAATTCCAGAAATAAGGTAATATTTTAGGATATTCTGTAAAAATGATGATATTGGTTATATCATTGAACTTGGACTTGAATTCAAGTGCACAGTTGGTGATTCTTAGTGTTAAACAAGAATAACAACTACCTCTAAGCAGAGAGTCTCATTCATTAGGGGCCAGTATGTGTACTTGAAATTTTTGTTTATGACCTACCAGCATGTATAATATTTCCTTAAAAAATTAAGAATTTTTTAAATTATATTTTTTAAAATCCCAGATTTCTATCACTGCTATCTGTGAGCTCCAAGTATTATACATCACATTCAATTCCTGGTTCCTATATTTATTGCCTGACCTCTGAGACTCTCATAAAGGAAAGTCAATTGATTTTATCATTGGCAAAATTCACCACAGGTGACAAGAGAAAAAGAAAATGAATTGAAATGGGGTATTTTCCTATTTTATTCAGTGTCAGGTAGAGAATCCATTGTAATTATGACTCAACAACTTGGTAAATCTGACTGCTAGTTTTTTTAATGCCTATTTTCAGTCTGTGAATCCCTAAGCCCACAAAATATCTCTTCAAGTTTAACACCTGACAGAAGTTATGGAAACGTTATTAACAATGCTTCCTGGAGTGTCCCAGCAGATAAGCATAATGTCTTCCTTTCAGAAGGAATATGTATAAACAAAGCCACCTGATCCTAAGACTGTGGCCATAGAGTTACTCTCTTTCCATTCTTTTCGACTCTTTTCGCTCCTTCTGAATTCTTCAAGGAGGAAGTCTCCACTTGGGGACAGTATATTTTTACCAAACTATTTAACTTTGTGCTAAGTTTCCATTTTAAAAAGAGAAAAGCAAGATTCAAGTTCAGCAGCTTCAAGAATACAACAGTACACAGAAAGAACTAAATAGCATTTTATTTTCATGGGAACTATTGCCACCCATATGTAGTGATTTGGGTTTCTATACAAACTACTAAAGTTCATTTGCTTATGTGAAAATAGTAAATGAATTGAAGGAAAAACCTTCACTACATAGAAAAGTACATAGGAAAACATTACGTACCTGGGGGTAAAAAGTTTAGAATGGATTCTGAGAATAGTGGTATGCTCTTTAAAATACAGGGTTTGGGGCACCTGGGTGGCTCAGTTGCTTGAGCGACTGCCTTCTACTCAGTTCATGATCTTGGAGTCCCGGGATCAAGTCCCACATCAGGCTCCCAGCTCCATGGGGAGTCTGCTTCTCTCTCTGACCTTCTCCCCTCTCATGCTCTCTCTCCAATAAATAAATAAAATCTTTTTTTAAAATGAAATAAGATACAAGGTTTGGGGGCACCTGGATAGCTCAGTTAGTTGAGTATCCGACTCTCGGTTTCAGTTCAGATCATGATCTCCAGGTCATGTGATTGAGACCTATGTCACTCCATGTTACCCCATGTCAGCCCCACATAGGCTCCCTGCTTGGCATGGAGTCTGCCCAAGATTCTCTCTTCCTCTGTCCCTCCCTCTGCATGCTCTCTCTCACAAATAAATTATTTTTTTTAAATAGTACAATAAAATACAAGGTTTTCTTATTCCTTTTCACATGGGTTTCTTTTTTTCTATCTTCTGTTCCTGTCTTCATTACTACATATACTTATTTCAAGTATAACTTATTTACATAACTTATTTCAAGTTTCAACTAAATCTAGATTCCCAGCAAAGTCATTATAAAAGATTGTCCATCTCACCCCAAGTTTCCTTGTATCTGTTACATCATTTTCTACATATTTCTGTGTTCTACCCTAGATTATAAGCTCCTTTAGAGTGGAGGCCATGAATTATACTTAGAAAAATGTCTGAGTATAGTCCCTGCATTGTTAGCTGCTAATTCCAACTACACTTATAGCAATTCAGGTAAAGAAAAAAAAAATCCAAGTGATGTCATAAGACCATCCAATGGCTTCTCTTATAAGACTTAATGTAAGATGTTGAAAATGGAGTTCAGTTGAAAAGGTACTCACAAGTTTAGTCTTGGACCCATGTCATGACGCTTAGGAGGTAAAAGGGACTTAAGAAATAAGCCAGCCCAGCACTGTAATTCAGGAAAACTGAAGTCTAAGTAAGTTAAGATTGCAGATCTAAATAGTCATGCTTTGTAGTATGTTCTTAAACTTTGAGAACTAGAGGACCATGTGCTTCCGAGTTCATGCTGCTTCTTCACAGTAAGATTATTCATTCAATAAATATTTGTCGAACACTTACTGTATTTTTGCCAGCCATTCAAAATAATATGTGAACTCAGCTATAAGCAGCTCAAAGTCCAGGGCCTGACATATGATAATATTAAGTAACAGCCTGAAAAGAATGCACAGAAGACCTTTAGAGTTGTTTTAATAATAGAAAACCACATAAAATGTCACAGTGAGTCAAGACTTCTGATACAAGTCCTTTATCTTGAGACAAGCTGGTATGATTCTCCCAGAAGTTATTTATAAACTTTTTCTTCTGAGAGGTTTGCTAATAACCCAAACATTATGCCAAATCAGATCTTTATGTTTCTGAAATTTCAAGTAGGCAAATAATGCTTTTTGTATGGTATATTTATTTCAAGAGGTAGCAAAATTACCAACTTCCTACCTCTGAAGTTTGGTCTGTGCCTGTCTATCTCTTTAATGCTGACAGGAACCAGCTAAACATTAATATCATTTCCACTCACTCAAAAACAAATTGATATTCAGTTTTGCTATTCTCATGGCTGTTCGTCATCATCACTCAAAAATTCGAAAGACATTACTTCCTATGTGTCTTTCCAAGTACAGTCTCTGATCTACACTTTCTGGAACTAATATTTATGATGATGACAATGTCAATTCAGGTATCCAGGAGATAGTTATGTATAAACCATGGCTTAATATTTTCAAATCCAGTTAGTTGTATATCTGAATGGCCAACTATTATATATATATATTGGTAGTATCTATATACGTGTAAGCTTTTAAAAGTATTTTTAAAGATTAACTTGAAAAATAATGAAACTGGAAAGAAAATAAAATTGTAAAAGTATTTATAGATATTCTCCTCTTTCTAGTTTAAATGAATTTCCAACAAACAGTAATTCTGATTATTTGTGTATGGGGAAGTGAAATGAAGAATCAAAATGAGAGTCTTAATATATTATAACACTCATTTTTCAGTTATATTCCTATTTATTGGGTTAATTGCCTTTTAACATATTTTATATATGTAGAGTTTACCTAATTGAAGTTAAGTTTTATCCATATTTTGGGTATGGTATAAAAATCATTTTATCCCCCTTTTTAATTTTTCTAAATATATAATTTTAGAAGTGGCATGGATCCTTATTTTGGCAGACATGTTTTGTGTTTATAAATTTTTTTATTGCCAAATCTAAACATTTCCACCTAAATTTTGATGCCTTCAGTTTAATTGTCAATATTTACCCATTTTCAAAAGTACAATTCTAACAATGACTTCACTGGTGAATGCTACCAAACATTTAAAGAAGAACCAGCACATTTTTCTCAAATTCTTCCAAAAAGAGAAGAGGAAGGAACATACCCTAAATCACTCTGTGAGGTCAACATTACCCTAATACCAAAGCCAAAGATATCTCAAAGAAAGAAAATAACAGACCAATATGCCTCATGAATATAGATGCAAAATCCACAACAGAATACTAGCAAACAGAATCCAGCAGCATATTTAAAAGGATTCTATATCATGACCAAGTAGAATTTATTCCATGAATATGAGGGTGGTTCAATAAACAAAGAACAATCAAACTAATACACATACATTAATTGAATAAGGAGCAAAAACATCACATGATCATTTCAATTGATGCAGAAAGAACATTTGCAAAAATCCAATACCCTTTTGTGTTAAGACACGTTCAACAAAGAGTAGAAGGAAGCTTCCTTGACCCGATAAAGGGCATTTATGAAGAACTCACAGCTAACATCATACTAAGTGATGAAAGACTGAGAACTCTCCCCTAAGATCAGTAACAAGATGCTGCCTTTACCAGTCCTAGTCAGCATTGTACTCAAAGTTCTATCTAGGGCAATTAGATAAGAAAAGGGCAATTAGAAAATAAAAGGGATATAAATGGGAAAAGAAGTAAAACTGTTTCTACTCACAAATGACATGATCTCATATGTAGACAATCCTAAAAAATTCTCCCAAAAAATCTATTAGAGCTAGTAAATTTGGCAAAGTTATAGGTTAGAAGATAAATTCACATAAAAAAAGGAAAAAGTTGTGTTTCTGTAGACTAGCAATGAACAAATTAAAAATGAAATTTTAAAAAGTTCAATTTACAATAACATAAAAAAATAATAAAATACTTAAGAATAAATTTAACCAAGAAGGTACAAGACTTTACACTGAAAACTACAAAACAATGTTGAAAGAAATAAGGAGACTTAAATCAACAGAAAGACATCCTGTGCTCATAAATTGGAGGACTTAATATTATTAAGATGGCAACACTCTCAACATGATCTACAGATTCAGTGCAATTCCTGTCAAAATCCCAATGATCTTTTCTTGTAGGAATAGAAGAATGGATCCTAAAATTCATATGGTATTGCAAGGGACCCTGAATAGCCAAAATAATCTTACTGAAGCAAAGCAAAATAGTAGAACTCATGGGTTCTGGCTTCAAAACTTACTACAAAGTAACAGTAATTAAAACAGTGTGGTACTCATTTAAGAATAGGCATATAAAGCAATGGAACAAAATAGCCCAGAAATAAACCCTTGCATATACAGTCAAATGATTTTTGACAAGGGTATGAAGACCATTCAATGGGGCAAGAATAATCTTTCAACAAAGAGTGCGGAGACAACTGGATATCTATATGAAAAAGTATGAACCTGGACCTTTACATTACACAGTATGCATAAGGTAACTCAAATGGATCAAAGACCAAAATATAAGAACTAAAATTCTAAGATTCTTAGAAGAAAACATAAGGATACTGATGACCTTAAATCTGGTAATGGAGTCTTATTTGTGATACCAAAAGCAAAAGCAACTACAGAAAAAAAGAGACAAACCGGTCTTCATCAAAATTAAAACTTTTATGCATTAAAAAAACACTGTCAAGAAAGTAAAAAAGACCATGTATGGAAGAAAATATTTGCAAGTCATCTACCTCACAAAGATCTGGTATCCAAAATATATATTTAAAAAGAAAAAAAAACAACGATTACAACTCAACAATAAAATAAGACAATGAAATTTAAAAATGGAAAAGGGACTTGAATAGACATTTCTCCAAAGAAGGTAACACAAAGAGCCAACAACACATGAAGAGATGGTCAAAATCATAAGTCATCAGGGAAATACAAATCAAATCCACAATAAGATACCACTTCATATCCACCCTGTATAATTAAAAAAAAACTGAAATAACAAGTATTGGTGACAATGTTGGAAAATTGAATCTCTCATACAATATTAGTGTGTAAGATGATATAGCGGCTGTAAAAGAAAAATAGCTTGACTTTTCCCTCAGAAATTAAACAGAATTACCAGATTACCTGGAAATTCCACTCCTAGGTATGTATCCAAAAGACTTGAAAACAGACATTCAAACAAATATTTGTACATGAATCTTCATAGCATCACTATTCAGAGTAACTAAAAGGTGGGGAAAACCCAAATGTCATCAATGGCAAATGGGTAAACAAATTATGGTTTAACTATACAATGGAACGTTATTCAGCCATAAAACGGAAAGAAATACTGATACCTGCTATTCCATTGATGAACCTTGAAAGTATTATGCTAAGTAAAAGTAGCCAAGCACAAACGGTCACACAATGTATGATTCTAATTATATGAAATGTCTGGATGACGTAAATGAATGGAGACAGACAACGGATTAGTGGTTGTCTGGATGTGAGAAGGGTAGCATTCAGAGAGACTGCTTAGTGAATATGGGGTCTCCCTTGAATAGAAGGGCTAGTGGCACAACATTGTGAATGAACTAAATGCCACAGAATTATATACTTAAAATGGTTATTTTATGTTATGTGAACTTCACCTCAATTTAAAAACAATTTATCCATTGAAATTACTTTTAAGTATATTTTTTAAATTAAGTTAAATTTAATTCAATGTCCAGAAACTCTCAATTTCAAAAAATGTTCCATGATTATTTGAGTACTTTATTTTTTAGTGTTACTGTCGTTGAGGGAGATTTGAAGGTTTTTTTAGCAGTCAGAGGCAGGAGATTTGTCCTCCTTGGGTCTTTTACAGTTTTTTTGTTTTGCTTTGTTTTGTTTATTTTTGCTTAATTTTTAAGTCAAGCCAGAATTCAGCAAGGTAGTGAATTGACCAAAGTCTGAACTTCCTAGAGGATATACAACAAAATATGTATCTGACATTTATTCTTCAAAATGTAACTACCACTTACTATTTATGCATTTATTTTTCTAATGGTTTTGTATACTGATAAAATTTTACCAACTAAATTGCAAGTTAAAGAGAAGTCACCAGACCTTTTACTTCTATTCAGTTCACTTACATCATGTTGAAAATAGAGTTGGTGAATTATTTATTTATTTATTTATTTATTTATTTGAGAGAGAGAGAGAGAGCACACACATGAATGGGGAGAGGAGCAGAGGGAGACGGAGAGAAAGAATCTCAGACACCCTGTTGAGTGCAGAACCCAACATGGGGCTCCATCTCACAACCCTGAGATCATGACCTGAGCTGAAACCAAGTCAGACGCTCAACCAACTGAGCTACCCAGGTGCCCCTGGTGTGTGTTTGTTTAAGATTTTATTTTTGAGTAATCTCTATACACAACATGAGGCTCGAACTCACAACCCTAAGTTCAAAAGTCACAGGCTCCATCAACTGAGCCAGCCAGATGCCCCTAGCAGTGTTTTAAACACTATCCTTGGTTGATGGCCTAATTTTCACCTATTTTAAATATAGTTAAACTAAGCTGGAACCTCTTACATCAATGGAAAAATTTCTGGAATGTTTTTAAACTTCTGTTCAGAGAATTATAGTGTAAGGACTGAACGACAGTACCATGTCCTGAATTAAGCAGAATTCTTACTTAAGCAAAGGAACATTTTAAGGTCACTTTGTGTATACATTATAACGAAAGGAAAATTATTGACTTAGAGACTTACTTTAAAACCATACCCCTTCAGATGCTCTAAAATCACTTGAGCAAAACTAGGAACGTTTTTTTTTCACAATCAGCACATTTATTTACACACCCACTGTCTTAATTCTTCAACATGTCTTTGAAACACCGAACTTGACGGTTTTGAAAAGGTGCCTTGTTTCAACATAAAACTATGAGAACACCCATAATGCGTCTGTTTCTTTTCAAAAAGAAAGAATGCAGGGGATTTTTTTTTCTGTTTAAACAAATACTATTGTTTTATTGCCAATTTTTCTTTAAAAGAACCCATTAATGATTTCAGCAACCTTATTAGGAATTTTTAATCAGTTAACAATGCTGTTGGAACTTGTTATGAATTCTCATATGCTATATGCAAGTTTCTCAGTCTTTAGTCATTCTTTGAACCTGTAACTTACATACCTGACAATTTATTTCCAAAATGCTGCTTTAATGTTGTATCATTATGTTATGATTGGATTTCCTTAAAGCAGAGCAAAACTTGTTTCTTCAGTTTCATTTCATGAAATTGATGACAACTTTGTATTGCATTGTGTAAGTATTTTTCCAGCTTCTTAATCTGTGTATGTTAAGTGGCACATTAAATATTAATCCCACTTGGATGGAAACTCTTAGAAGTGCCAGTAAATGCCCCTCCCAACTATAGAAAAGGGTCTTCTCCCCCAAAACAAATCAATCTGTAGTTTGCTGAAAAGTCAACAAACAATATTTCATTCCTTTATGTCAAGCTTATGCAAATTCTGGTTTATTTGTGCTGTTTTGCTTTCAAAAATCTAAGCTGGATTATTTGAAGTGCTATATTAACCAAAAATGTTTGATGTTTTTAAATGCTCAATTAATTTGTTCTTGTAAGAAACAGAACTAATACATGACCTGACAATGAATTATAAAGAAATTCAAAGTGTTAGATTAGCAAACAAGAGTCCATTGGAGCTGTTACTCACAACATTTATCCCATCAAAAGATGCATATCACTTCAACCTACATACATATATTTTCTCCTTTTCCCTAATTTCATTCACAATCATCTCTCTGTCATCTATCGTATAACCATGGTATAACCAAAACCAAATATATAAAGCTCAATCCATGGCCCAAAAAGCATATTTTAACAAGATGTTTGATGCTGGGTTTTTTTGTTTTGTTTTGTTTCTCAAAATAGAAAGATAAATTGCAAATGACAACTTAGAAGTTAGGTCATTCGTTGTCATTCATCGAGCCACAAATATGTAGGTGTTGCGCTCTCTACCACATAACCCATATTGTATTAAGTAGTCTGGAGAGTAAGGTGAAAGGGAAAGCATGTCCTGTGCCTCTGTAGTGCAAGCAATACAAATCGATCTCCTGTGCAAACACTGATTAGGTGTTATGTGCAAAAATACTGCCAAAGTAGGGAAAGCAAAGGAGTAATCTGGTTCCTAAACGCAAGTTTTATATAGGTATTTTCAGCAAGTAGACCATTGATGGCCAATCATCCCAAATTTCCCTCCTGAAGAAATTGAGGGCAATTAAAAGATGAAAATCTGCTAACTCAATCATCAAAAGGATACCCCACAATTAGATCTTGGCTTCAAAAGACATGAACCATTCCCAACACAGACAGATCTTTCCCCTTTTGATAGGCCATTAACCTGCCCCAGTGGAAGGAAATGTCTGCATTGTGTACTGCTTTGAACATTTTACCTTGAATGTTATAAACTAGTAGCCCTTCAATGTCTGGTAAATAATGTATCATCAATCAACACTAGCGATGAAAGTCAAGTATGAAAAGGCACTAAAACATTCTGCATTTATAAGAAGTTGAGCAACCATCGATCATTTGTCTCTGACACTTAGGTAACAACTACACCAGACTGGGGTTGGGGGCAGGTGGGGGGAAAGAAGAAACTTCAAAATAAGCAATATCCAAACCAATAAGCTGCTGGGGGAGAGGGGAAGATTTTCTTAAAAAAACAAAGTAGAAAACATCAACCAATCTTTACATAGTAAATTTTATTTTTCATGAGGGATTATGAAAGCCAAAGGAATGCACGCTATACAGAAGACAGAGTTTTTGCCTCAAATATCGTTAGCTAATCATCACTGTGAACATCCTTCATTTCTAACACAGCTTATTAATGATGCCCATAATGGCACACTGTTTAAGCTACAAAAGCTTTTCTAATCTTAGAAATCTCATTCTAACTCTAGCAAACACCTGTAATTGATAGAAGACTACACAAACCATAGTTAGAAGTGTGGCCATTATAGGTAAAATTTGTATCACAAATGTACATTTTAAATAATACAGAAAATGTAATTGTCTGTAATCTAGTTTTAAACCATTTCTGAGTTGTGAACGAGAAGAGTGCTATAATAACCCATTATATTTATAGATTAAGGGAGGAAATATTAGATTGCCAACATTTTGAGCTGCAAATCTGTGTTTAAAAAAAAACATTTCAAAGCAGCGAAATAGACTACGACTCCATTCGTATTTATTGGGTTCACTTTTCAAACTCACTGAAAGGACATGACTGAGAAATTCCTTGTGATTTCTGCAGGAGAAAAAAAATGTACCCGCCATTCAATTCTCAAAGTATATTTCCCTTCAAAATGCCTAGAACATATTCATGTTTCATCCCTTGCCTAAACCCTTGCAATATGTAATCCACGGTAAGCCAGGGAAGCTGAAGATGAGCTTCTTTAAGGACAGAATCAAAGGAATTTACAGGGCCAGTTCTACTTATGGTGAGAATACTTGGCTTAAGACCAGACACCTAAGGTTCTTACCTGCAAAGACAGAACACATCACAGAAGTAGATGCTAAAGGAGATGCTTGAACTTGGGCCAGGAGAGATAATAGAACCAGAGAACAAAAGACAAGCTATTGAGCCAAAAGGCCTATTACCAATTAATCTTTTATCTTAAAAGTGAGACGTTTCATATTATAAACACATTCATGAAAAAGAAAACCAAAATGAATTTTTGCTCCCAGATTTGGTGATAGAATGGAGTCAAGAGAAATAATTAGAAGACCTTTGGGTGCCTGGGTGGCTCAGTCGGTTAAGCATCTGTCTTTGGCTCAGGTCATGATCCCAGGGTCCTGGGACTGAGTGCTGCATTGGGCTCCCTGCTCAGTGGGGAGTCTGCTTCTCCCTCTGCCTCCCCCCCGCTCATGCATGCTCGCACACTCACTCTCTCAATCTCTCCCTTGCATGCACACTCACAAAAATAAATAAATAAAAATCTTAGGGGGAAAAAAGAACTTTTACAGAGAAAAAAAATAAACTTCTTCAAAAAAGAATTTGAACATGCCTTGAAGTCGAAAGAGAATAACACATAGCAGAACTATCACTACAACAAGAACAACTCAGGAAAAAACACCTAGACCCAACCAATAGCCCTACTAACAGTTAAAAGAAATGAAAAGTCCCTGATTTCCGTGATGAATACATGACACTCAGTATGAGCCAGTCAAGGTCAAAGGCAAAAGCTAATTAATTAACTGATTTATAGTAATGCTTAATTCTTTGAAAATTAAGTGTATCGTAACAGTTCAAAGTATTAGTTTTCATTTGAACCAGAACAGAAAGGTCTCTAATGCAATTATCTTATGAACTACTGGTAAACACAGTGGCTTTGTGTTAAAAGGTACAAATACACTCAGTGCTGAGAGCGGCTTCATAAATTTCAGGGAGTAAAAACTTTTTCCTGTTCAACATTTTCTTCAGGGCTGTGTTGTAAATATAAACATGGGATATGGTAGGAAAACCTGTTTAAAGTTTTTGGTCTAGACATTTCAGTCAAATTAATTTGACATAAACCAGAACTCTGAAACTAACAAATAGAATTTCTCCCTTCATTACTTTTGTTAATTTGTGGGGGAAATCAATGAAATTGATTATTTTCTCCCATGACTTCCTATAAGCTGTGCCAAGAAAAAATAAACAGACATAATCATATCTTCTCCTAAGGAGGATAAATATAAAGTAAATCTCTACTTTTGCAATTTGAGTCACACAAATAGCTTTTTGGAGAGGACATACTCTATTAATGAACACTGTATTAGAAAATTTTTTACTTTTAATAAGGTTCTTTGACTTCAGCACTGTTGACACTGTGGGCCAGGTAATTCTTTGTTGTGGGGGGGGCTGTTCTGTGCATTGTTCCCCCCTCATAGGGGGCTCCTACCTCCTATAGGCAGTGGTACCCTCCCCAATTTGTGACAACTAAAAACAGCTAGATTTCTCTTGTTGGGACAAAATCATCCCAGTTGAAAACCATTATTTTTCACCAATATTTGTACTAATGATGCAAAAGCAACAATGGGTAAAATTGTTGACACCTTAACACAGATCAAACAGTGGCATTTTACTTTTATAACAAATCCCTTATGCTTGTCATCTGAATGACAAAGGAAATTTAGGCTATAAAATTATAGTTGTAATTAAGGAGAAAAAATGAAGGAACAGTAGTGTGCTGGACGTGTCCTCACTCCATTGATCCCAACTCACATACCCAAAATGCCTCATCTACTCTCCCTACTCCCTCACCCTGAAGAACAAATGGAATTCTGTCTAAGGGGATGTCTAAGACAAAGATTCTTTCTCAGACCCTAATGGGTTATAACTGAGGGATTGCTCCCAAGAGTAACCTGAGAGAAGGTGGGTAACCAGGATAGAGAAGGAGAAAGAGTCAAGTAAAAGTGGTTTTATTTATTTATTTATTTATTTATTTATTTATTTATTTGAGGGGAGGGGCACAGAGGGAGAAGGAGAGACTTGTAAGCTGAGCATGGAGCCCTTTGTGGGGCTCAGTCTCATAACCCTAAGATCATAACCTGAGCCAAAATCAAGAATCTGACACTTAGCCAACAGAGCCACCCAGGCACCCCAGGAAGTGGCTTTAGTTGTGATGTAGCTTTAGCCTGATCCTGAGAAAACTCTGAAATATAAAAACTGCACCACGGAGAAGGTTCCTCCTAGAGTACATCCTGCCTGGAGGCCAGAGGCTGACCTTTCATACCACATCACTTAGCCATTGGCTCCTGGCCACCAAGTACGGCACAGAACCTCCTGGGTAAAACAGATCCTTCAATAAAGCTGAAGCTGTGGACCGTTAGTAATCAAGTGTCACAGAAATTGGAGGATGGAAGCTCCAGACAGCAAAGGGATCTGAGGCACCAATAGTGTCCAGTACATGTGACTTTGTCCAACAGTAGACAAACATGAAAAACTACCTCTTCATACACAAGTGGAGTTCTCTGTAGGTCTTCTCATTGACCAAAGCTTGGAGAGATATCATTTCTGTGCTCTTTACACCTGAGCACCTCTTTGGAAATGGAAAGCCACAGCATGCCATGCAAAAAGCTACATGATAATATGGCATGTATTTATAAAAGAGAAATAATAGACACTACACAGTGAGTGAGAAATTTTGAGAAGACAATTTGATTAGTCTTCTGATTATGGTAATATTTTTCTCATTACAATTTCCATAATTATATATCATCCTTCACAGTGATCATTATAGGAATCTTTTAGAACTAAACAGGAAAGTGTATATCTTCATTTTTGTGGCAAATAACTTATAAAATTTTGTTTATGAAGAAAGCAACAAATGTGCCACAATGTTTTTTGTTATTTCATTAGATGTGATACCTTGCTGAAGACCATAATGAGACTTTTATCCCTTTAATTTCTTTATAATGTTTTCCATAAGTATTTGAATAAAGCAACAATTACTAGATTTTAAAATTTCAGGAGCTCCCCTTTACATTTTTTAAAAGTCTGCAAAAGCTTTTTTTATGTGGATTGTTATGTAACAATATTTACTGTGTTAGAAATTAATACCAAGAAAATTTTAAATATTTATTGTTTATTTAGAGACAACAGTAGCAACCTATCACATGTTAACATATATAATACATTCTTTTGCAAAATGACCATATTTTTCTAAAAATGTTAGTGAGAAGAATGGCACTGGTTTTCATTTTGCAAATTTCTTTAAGTGTCTGACCTAATAGAGGAGCTAAAAATTTGGTTTGGTTAAAAGCATATCAACAAAGTCATCTTCATGCATATATGCATGAGGAAAGGAAAAGAGTATTTTAATTGTCTTTCCAGATAATAGCGAGTAGTCTTCTTTACTAATACACCCAAAATTAACAACTAATAGTGTTTAAAGAACAGTTACAGTGTGGAGTCTGGAACCATTCTCAATGAACTTTGCATACTCATATTAAAATCCCTTGTTCTATTTAACAAGTTGAATGGATCTTTTTTCCTAAGGTAAGGCCTGATTTTGTAATATTATTCATTTCTATGTGGAAAATACTGATTTATTAAGAGATGTAGATTATCCAGATATTGATGCATTCTATTAGTCAAAAAAAATCACCCGTTTAATACAACTGACTTTTTTAAGAGTTTGGTTTGCACTTTATCCATTTATTTTAGTTCCAGTATAATTAATGTACAGTATTGTATCAGTTTCAGGTGTAAAATATTGTGACTCAGCAATTCTATACATTCCTCAGTACTCATCACATTAAGTGTACTCTTAATCCCCTTCATCTATTTCACCCATTCCCCCACCCACCTCCCCTCTAGTAACCATCAGTTTGTTCTCTATAGTTTTTTTTTTGCTTGTCTATTTTTTTCTTTGTCCATTCATTTGTTTCTTAAATTCCATGTATGATTGAAATCATATGGTATTTGTCTTTCTCTGATTGACATATCACTTAGCATTATATCCTCTAGATTTATTCATGTTGTTGCAAATGGCAAGATTTCATTCTTTTTTATGACTGAATAATATTCCATTGTAAATAGGTAGGTAGGTAGGTAGGTAGATAGATAGATAGATAGATATAAAGATATATTTATATATAGATATAGATATCTCATTTATTTATACATTCATCTATCAAGGGACGCCTGGGCTGCTGTAACATGGCTATTGTAAATAAAGCTGCAATAAATAGAGGAGTGCATATATCTTTTAAAATTAGTGTCTTTGTATTCTTTAGGTAAATACTCACAAGTGGGATTACTAAATCATATGGTAATTCTATTTTAATTTTAAAGGAAATTCCATACTATTTTCCACAGAGCCTGCAGTAGTTTGCATTCCTACCAACAGTGCAAGAGGGTTCCTTTTTCTCCACAGTCTCACCAGTACTTGATGTTTCTTGTGTTTTTTATTTTAACCATTCTGACAGGGGTGAGGGAAGATCACATTGTAGTTTTAATTGCATTTCCCTGATCACTAGTGATGTTGAGCATCTTTTTATATGATTGTTGGCCCCCTGTTCATGTCTTCTGCCCATTTTTAATTATTTCTTTTTTTTGATGTTGAGTTTTATAAGTTCTTTATATATTTTGGATACTAAATCCTTACCAGATATGTCATTTGCAAATACCTTTTTTCCATTCAGTAAGTTGTCCTTTTATTAATTGTTTCTTTTGCTGTGCAGAAACTTTTTATTTTGATGAAATCCCAGTAGTTTATTTTTGCTTTTGTTCACCTTGCCTCAGGTGACATATCTAGAAAGAAGTTGCTACAGTCAATCTCAAAGAGTTTACTGCCTATATTCTCCTCTAGAATTTTTATACTTTCATATCACACATTTGAGACTTAAATCCATTTTGAGTTTATCTTTATGTATGGTATAAGGAAGTGGTATAGTTTTATTCTTTTGCATGTAGCTATCCTGTTTTCCCAACACCATTGGTTAAAGAGACTCTTTTTTCCCATTTATAATCTTGCCTCCTTTCTCAAAGATTAATTGACCTTATAATCAAAGATTTATTTCTCAGCTCTGTTGTCTATTCCATTGTTATACGTGTCTATTTTTGTGCCAATACCATACTATTTTGATTGCTATAGCTTTATAGTATATCTTGAAATCTGGGGTTGTGATACCTCCAGTTTTTTTCTTTTTTAGACATACTTAATTTTACTGCTTTTGCAGTTCCTACTTTTTTACTTCTTCTTATGGTTTTTCCTTTCCACCCCAATAATCCCCTTTAACATTTCTTGCAAGGCTGGTTTCATGTGTTGAGTTCCTTTAACTTTTGTTTGTCTGGAAAACTGCTTATCTCTTCTTCAATTTTGAATAATAACCTTGTTGGATAGAGTATACTTGGTTGCATATTTTTCCTTTCAGCACTTTGAATGTCTTATACCACTTTCTTCTGGTCTGCCAAGTTTCTGCTGAAAAATCTGCTGATAGCCTTATGGGGTTTCCCTTGTATGTAACTGTTTAATTTTGTGCTTTTAAATTTTTCTTTTTTATCACTTTTTACCATTTTCATTACTATGTGTCTTGCTATGCCCATCCAAATCAATCCTTGGGTTGATTTTGTTGGGGGCTTTCTGTGCCTCCTGGATCTCGATTCCTGTTCCTTCCCCAGATTTGGGAGGCTTTCAGCTATTATTTCTTCAAATAAATTTTCTGCCCCTTTGTCTCTTTCTGGGATACCTATAATGTGAATTTTTTTATGCTTGAGGGTGTCACTGAGTTCCCTTAATCTAATCTTATTTTTATTATTCTTTTTTTTTTCTTTCTCTGGTTCAGCTTTATTATTTTCCATTACTCTGTCCTCAAGGTCACTAATCCATTCTTGTGCTTCCTCTAATCTACTATTTATTCCCCCTAGTATATTTTTAATTTCAGTTATTGAGTTCTTCATTTTTTCTTGTTGGATCTTTTTTATGTTTTCTGTCTCTTTGTTGAGGGTCTCCCTAAGGTCCTCCATCCTTTTCTCATGTCCAGTGAGTGTCATTATGATCATTAATTTAAATTCTCTATCAGGCGTATTACTTATCTTCATTTCATTTAACTCTCTTGCTGTGATTTTGTTTTATTCTTTTATGTGGAACCTAGTCCTCTATATCCTCATTTTATCTAACTCTCTGTGTTTGTGTCTATGTGTTTGGAAAGTCAGCTATATCTCCTACTCTTGAAAGAAATGGCCTTATTAAGAAGAGGTCCTGTAGTGCCCTGCAGTGTAGTCTCCCCTGTTCACCAGGAAGTGAAATTTCAGGGGTATCTCCTTTGTGTGTTGCATGTCCCCTATTGTTGTGGATGAGCCATGTTTGCTTTCAGTCTAGTTGTATGCAATTGCTCACTTTGCCTATTGTGGGTAAGTTTTGGTTCCCGTGCTATTAATGGGCCAAGCTGGGGCTGCCTTGGGCTTATTTGGATCAGACTAGGCATTTTCCAGAATTGTAATTTCAATTCTGCAACTGCAAGATGCTCTTCTTGCATCTTCAACTGCAAGATCCTCTCTCTGTGTCATTCCCCAGAGAAGCTGTTGTTGCTGGATGGGTCCTGCATTCAGACCAGATATCTGCCTCCAGTTCCATACTGGGGCTCCAGTGGAACTACTGTGTATGGTTATTGTCCCCTCTCCCCAGTGCAGAAGTTACTTTGGATGCCTTGTTGGGGCTGCTTGCATACTGCCATGCTTGTAGTGCTGTTTTGGATATACTCCTACAAAGATTGTGTTGGATGGAGCATGTCCATAGAAGAAAATGGGAATAGGGCATAGTGTTAGCAAGGTTTGCAAAGGTCTGCTGTAGGAGGTGACCTGTAGCTGCATTGGAAAACTGAGGAGGGGGCACCTCGGTGGCTCGGTTAAGCAGCTGCCTTTGGCTCGAGCCATGATTCCAGGGTCCCGGGATCAAGTCTGGCATTGGGCTCCCTGCTCAGCAGGGAGTCTGCTTCTCCCTCTCCCTCTGCCTGCTGCTCTGCCGACTTTTGGTCTCTAATTCTCTGTCAAATAAATAAATAAAATCTTAAACAAAAAAAAAAGAAAGAAAGAAAGAAAAAGAAAAGTGAGGAGGGTGAGTTAGAGAGGTGGGACCAAAGGATCACGCAGGGGCAGGGTGTACTGTTAGCAAGCCAGATGGAGAGTAATACTTTCCATGTGTTTAGCTGGTTCCCACAGATGTTAGGGTATCTAGGCTGGAGATAGGAAGAGAAATGACATTTGCCAGCTCTTTTTTTCTTGGTGGAATCTCCTAAGATCCCTGCCTCTCCATCACATACTCTAGATTAGTAAATAAATCTTCCCGTATATCCCAGGCACATTTCAAACTGCTGCTTCTATGCTGTACATCAGTGGGAATATTTGTTATGCTGTCTCTTTAAGGGAAGGGACTCAATTTCCTATTGCCTCTGGCTCTCCCAGAGCCTAGTCACTGATTTTTAAAGTTCCAGGTTTAAGCCCCACTGATCACAAAGTTAAATCTGTCTGGTTTTCAAAGCCAAATGTTATGGAGATTGTCTCTCCAGTGTGGGTCTTTGTGCCTGGGGTGCCTGGCAAGATATCTGCTCCTCTCGCTTTCCCTGCTTGCAGTCCCCTCCCTCCTGTGGACAGTCTCATAGGTCAGATTGATTCCTGACTGTGTTTCCACTCTTCTTAGCCTTTTCTGTGTGGCCTCTACTCTACATTGCATGGACAGTCAGTTCTGCCAGTCTTTGGGATATTTTCTGTATTATTTACATTAAGCTGCATGTTATCCAGGTGTATCTGGATCCCCCTACTCCACCATCTTCCCCAGAAGTCCCTTAATGAGTATCATCACTGATGTTATTGGAAAATCTGTAAATACAAGAAGAATTCAGGCACAGGGGCAGACACAAATTGTCCAAAATTATAATTTTCATTGGTAACAAACATTATTATTTTTCTTCCTTGAGGTGACACACTCACTTCATTCATTGTCAAGAAACATCTACCAAGGTAGTTGTCCTGGGATCAAGCCCCACATCAGGCTCCCTACTCAGTGGGGAGTCTTCTTCTTCTCTCTCCCCTGACTCATGCTCTCTCTCTTGCTCTCTCTCTCACTCACTCTCTCTCTCAAATAAATAAATAAAATCTTTAAGCAAAAGAAGTAAGAAACATCTACCAAATACACAAGGCTGATTAGCTATAGTTTGTCAGACATTCTTTTTTTTTTAAGATTTTATTTATTTATTAGAGAGAGAGAGATCACAAGTAGGCAGAGAGGCAGGCAGAGAGACAGGAGGAAGCAGGCTACCCACTGAGCAGAGAGCCCAATGCGGGACTCGATCCCAGGACCCTGAGATCATGACCTGAGCTGAAGGCAGAGGCTTTAACCCACTGAGCCACCCAGGCGCCCCTGTCAGTCATTCTTTCAAGTAGCAATGGTGTTCCACAAAACAAGTGGCTGTTCAGACTGTGCCTCAAACAACTACTTGAGGGCTTTTCCTCAGAACAGCCATTATAATTCAGTAAGCAGTGGAAGTGCATGTTCATGTGTACTTCTCATTTCCCACAAAAATGTTTAAAAAGACATGTATTCAGAGATTGAAATTAATAAAGTTAGTAATTTTTACTCTTCATCAAGAGTATTCTTAAATCAAATGTGTGTGTGTGTGTGTGTGTGTGTGTGTGTGTGTTTAATGCAAATGTATTAACCACAGTAGTTTGGTGCCACTACCTTCATCTGTGCTACGGTGCCAGCAGTTTCACCCAGCATTGTTTTTGTATCACTAATATAAATATTAGTGAAAGAACCAAATAGTATCGTCATATTACCATGAAAATAGTTTTGACTCACACATCCCCTGAAGGCTACTCACAGAAACCCTCAAAGGGACTATAGGTCACTCTCTCAGAACCACTGTATAAGAGATAAATAAACCGGGGCACCTGCGTGGCTCAGTCAGCAAAGCATCTGCATTCATCTCAAGTCATGTTCCCAGGGTCCTAGAATCAAGCCCTGCATCTGGCTCCCTGCTCAGTGGGGAGTCTGCTTCTCCCTCTCCCTCAGCCCCTCCCTCCCTTACTTGCATTCTCTGTCTCAAATAAATAAATAAAATCTTTTTAAAAAGATAAACAAACCTTCGGTGATATTTTTCTATGATTCCCTTGCATTTTCACATATTGGCTTTCTGCCTAAGGGCCACTCTAAAAAGTAGTTGGATAATAAAGTTGAGGAAAACTCACACTGGTAACAGTTTTATATGAAACCGTCAGGACCACAATCTCAGGAACCCCTTCTTTTCTATCTTTTCCTCTTAATCTCAGATGTGTTTATGGAGAACTGATTTCAAATGGTCCAAATCCAAATCCTGGATGGGAAGAGAGATGAGAAACAGAATATCTAGAAGGGATTTATGAGGGGTTTAGAGATGCTAAAGTTAGGAGTTACTGTACAAAACTTTTTATTAAATATCTCAAATAACTTGATTAAGTAAAAAATTGCTTAATCAGTGAAATTACTTCTGTGGTCACTTCCTCTTCTACAATTCCCTGATTATAAGGAATGGATACATGTACTGCAGTAGTCAAGTTTGCCATCACTGGGAGTTCATTACTTGCTAAAATCTGAATAGTGCTTACAAAACAGTTGAATATGGAAAAGTCATTTTGCATCCTTTTAATCAAGCATAGCACATATTACAGCTATCTCTAGAAAACAGAAGGAGCTTTAAGTAAATTTCTTCATATCATATTTAGGGACAATTAATCCCCAATAGACTAGTTGATACTCTATGTACTGCCAATACAACCATTCCAGAGATTTTCATTAAACTTTTACTGGGATGAGAGGTGAGGAGAACAGTCTGTGTGGAATTTATCTTTTCAGAATATTGTGAATTCCTATTTGATCTAGTCTGAGGCTTTGCTATACTTTAGTAGGTCTTTCAGTTGGTCTTCATGCCAAATCCATCCACTGTGTAGTATTTTAGTTATCTTTGCCTCATTGCACGCTGGAAAAATGTGTGCAGAATATTGGGCAAACTACTATACCAGAATTTGTAACATTTGTGCAGTGGATTACGTCTTAAAGTGGTTTTGCAGTCAAAGTATCATATTAGGGATTTATGTGAAGCCAAATAATAAGAAGGACTTATGAATCTACAGTTAATGAATTCTATATAAAATTAAATTGAAGAATTCTAAATTATAATAATGTTAAATTGTTTACAACTTGTAGACAGATAATATTACAATATTGGTGAAGAAGATTATTTTGCATAGCCAAGCAGAAGTCTTGAGATTTGAGAGTTATGCTTTCTGATGTTAAACAACCTCTTGTGATCTAAACGGCAGCTTATTGAAGAACTTAAGAGAAAAAGTTCCTTAATAAATACTGTTAAATAATCCTTAACTTTTAAACCCCAGAATTCCTCATGTTTATCTAACAGATAGATGCAGGGAAATCTCACCTTAGTTTAAGGAGGTTTTTTTTGCTTTTCTGGTGTTTTCTTTTGTTTTGTTTTGTTTGTGCTCCAACCTTTCTAAGTATATTAAGTGGGAGAACAGTGTCACTTTTCAACTGACTCAAATAAAGATTAGTTTTTCTTAAAGAAGTTATCCATTTCAGGAAAAAACTTTTGATGCTAACATTATTCATAAATGTCTTCTTTCTACCTTACAATATAATTTGAGAATGAAAAGTAACTTATAGAACTTCATATATGTCTAGCATTAAACATATATTTTAACATATATATGTCAACACATATATAACATATATATGTATATATACATAAAGCATATCAAGCTCTGTTGCATTTTTTTCTTTATACTTAACACTTATTCCAATTCTGTTAGATACAAACTGTCTTACTTGAATCTTTTGATATTGTGGGTCTTTATGATCTCTCTTTGTGGAATTAAATCTTTATCCTAATAGAACAATTCTTCAGCTATTCTCTAAAGATCTCACTGAAATTGATTCAACAAGGACTATCACAAGTTTGTAGATGGCTGGTCACAATAGCCTCTAGAGTATTCTTCTAAAGGAACCTACAGATAGTTCCCAAAAGCCTCTCATTTTCCTAAAGGGTACAATCTATCTAAATGGTTCCCTATGAATATAACTTAGAGGGAAGTATCTCAACTAAGTTAACCATTATGTTATTAAAATAACCGAGTTAGCAGTTCAAGAAATATAAATCCCTTTATTAATAAAGACTAATTTATCTTTATTATATTTCTCAACTCTGTATAGCTTAGTAAAGTTGATAAAATAGTATTTCTCCTAGTAGATCAATATTTCCATGGTTATATCTTGTCACAAACAGAAAACACAGAAGACAATGATTGCCCATCTCTGTTCCTCTGTGCTATCAAAATCTAGTAAGTGAAGTCATATCAACAATTATAAATCATGGTATTCCAATATTCAACTGGTTTTGACTTAACAAACCAGCAATTTCAAATTAATATTTTCTAAATGAAATGTGACCTAATCCCAATAATTTTTTTGCTTTATTAAGATCATTTCATGCTATCATTGAAAAGAGCTTGCCTTAAAAAACAGTGGATTAAGGATGCATGTCCCTGCCCCAAGGCTCCATAAGTAAGCTCCCAAAAGTAAATGAATGATCTGTGGTCCAAGTACAACACTGTTCACTGTGCTCCAAAGCTGAGAGATCTGATTCAATCAGAGATGTTAAGTGGAGTGATATAAATATCATGTGACAATATTCTGGAGGACACTAACAGAATAACCAACTTGATCCTAATTACACAATATAATTAAAATACCATTTAATAAGTTAAAATTAAAACATTGTCCCAAGAGAATTACAAGGGAAAGAAAGAAGATCATAACCATAGATCTTTGAACAATGAATAGCGTACACAGGACACAACTTCATCTTAGGAGTCAAAAGGATGAGCCCTTCACCTGAGTGATACCCTTGGAGCAACATGATAATTACATCATTTCATTTTTATCTACCAAAAATATCCAATCAAGCAGAAACTGATGTACTTAGTTAAGTTCATATCTATTCTTTCTGGATTTTTAAAATGTATTATTTAATTTAAACTAATGTGGTTTGCCCTGGGACTCTTGACTTGTATTTTCAATACATATTTGTCTATTCATTGTCTTTTCCTGGACTAGACTGTTCATGACCAATGACTAATACGTTTCATTGCTACATATTTTTGGAAGAAGAGTCTATTGTTCAAAATTCCTTTAGCATTGTTGTCAGCATAATGAATAATTAGAGAGATTATCAAACAGTATCTTTGGGCATGTATTATTATTTTATTATTAATCATGGCTATTTTTACATATGGGTAAAGCACATTATGTTCTTATATCCAAAATTTGGCAGTATATTTGTTTTCAATTTTGTCTTTTAGGTTCCAATTAGTACTAAAGTGACCTACCTTTTCACTCTCCTTGTATTTTTGCTCTTTTTTTAATGTAAGATTATTTTGTTCTCAGACTGCCAAGTCCAATTTTGTACAAGACCATGCAACACATAAACCCACCCACACACACACAAACACATCATCATCATCATCAATGTATTCTGTAGGAACAGAATAAGGAGTAGGGTATAAATATTATAAAAGAGATAATATTTTGGGCACCTGGGTGGCTCAGTGGGTTAAAGCCGCTGCCTTCGGCTCAGGTCATGATCCCAGGGTCCTGGGATCGAGGCCCACATCGGGCTCTCTGCTCGGCAGAGAGCCTGCTTCCTCCTCTCTCCTCTCTCTCTGCCTGCCTCTCTGCCTACTTGTAATCTCTCTCTCTGTGTCAAATGAATAAATTAAAAAATAATAATAATATTTTTATTATTTGTAGGTATTATTTTACTATTTATATTATTTCATTTTCTAGATACTCAGTAGTAGAAATCAAGAGAGTAAGTTTTTGTTATTTTTTTAAGCTTTTATTTATTTATGACAGAGAGATAGCGAGAGAGGGAACACAGGCATGGGGGAGCTGAAGAGGGAGAAGCAGTCTCACTGCTGAGCAGGGAACCCAATACGGGGCTCAATCCCCAGACCATGGGATCATGACCTGAGCCAAAGGCAGCCACTTAACCTGCTGAGCTATCCACGGGCCCCAGAAAGTAAATTTTTATAAAAAGGTAAAAGCATTCTTTAAAGTGGCCAGATTCAGTGTCATCATATAAAAATCAATAGTTTTGGGCACCTGGGTGGCTCAGTGGGTTAAAGCCTCTGCCTTCGGCTCAGGTCATGATCCCAGGGTCCTGGGATCGAGGCCCGCATCGGGCTCTCTGCTCAGCAGGGAGCCTGTTTCCTCCTCTCTCTCTGCCTGCCTCTCAGCTTACTTGTGATCTCTCTCTCTCTGTGAAATAAATAAAATCTAAAAAAAAAAAATCAATAGTTTTCCAACAATCTACTAATTATCAACCAGAAAATATAATGGAGGAAAAAAATCCTATTCGCAAAGTCTAGTGGATTCCAATTAGATATGTAACAGATATATATAAATATGCTAGAATCAATTACATGTAGTTATATATTATATATGTTAATACCATCCTAGGCTTAACAGCTTCTCAAGATAACTCTAAAAACCATAATCAATTAAATTTGTACCAAATTCTACTTAAGGCTTTGTAACCATGGGTTGCCTAGGAGCCTCAGGTGGTTAAGTGCCTGACCCGATTTCAGCTCAGGCCATAGTCTCAGGGTCATGAAACCAGCGTGCATTGGGCTCCGTCTCAGTGAAGAGTCTGCTTGTCCCTCTTCCTGTGCTCCTCTCCCAACTCCTTTTTCTCTCAAATAAATAAATAAAATCTGAAAAAAAAAAAAGACTTTGCAGCCAAAACTGTCAGGTCAGTCAACAATAAACAATATCCAAAAATAAATATTTATGGAAAGTCTGTTGAACACAAGCATGAGTCCTTTCCGAGGACTTGCTGTGAACAGTCACAGCCAGACATAGAATCTTGGAATTGAGCCAAGGCTAGCAAGAGCATTAAGGAGTCAAGAAATGAGAGTCAGGTGCTTGGGTGGCTCAATCGTCATGCTTCTGCTATGGCTCAGGTCATGATCCCAAGGTCCTGGGGTCAAGCCCCGCATTGGGCTCCCTACTCGGTAGGAAGCCTGCTTCTCCCCCTCCAATTCTCCCTGCTTGTTTTCTCCCCTCTCACTGTCTCTCTGTCAAATAAATAAATAAAATCTTAAAAAAAAAAAGAAAAAGAAAAAAGAAATGAGATAGTCTACTTGAATATTTACCCCTCTGCCTTCTATTCTCAGTGGATATCTTCAGGATGAAATTTCTGAGTATAATTCATTTGCCTCCATGTTCCTATTGGCCAATCAATCAACAAATAATGAAGGACTTACTATGTACCAAGCATATATTTAGTACATGACAGGAACACAGATGTAACAAAGTAGACCCAAATCCTGTCCTCTGAAACTTACAAATTATTGGGGAATATGAGCAATAAAGAAATTATAAATGTGATAAGCACAGTGAAGGAGCATCACAGAAATATATATCAGTAATACCTGATCTAGTCATTAGGGAAAAGAAAGAATCCTGGTTTCAGTCAAACAAAATTCCCCAAAATATTTAGCAGTATTAACACAAATAATGATCATACCACAGTTAGTTCATTGTGTATAGTTCTCAGAATCTGGCTGTTTCTAATTTTCCTCTAAAGTTCATCATTTTGCATAAAAATGCTCGAGGGGGAGCATTTCTTTGAACTGACTTTTAGGCTTTCCTATTCAAGAATGAAGTCTGAAAATTCTTGAGATGCCATGTTGACCACCCAGTTCGGCAAATATCTCTCCTTGACTGATTAGAGCTCAGATCTGACACCAAAAACCTTTCCGGCTATCTGCTTTCCTCAGTTCTACAGAAAGACCTTTAGATCAAATTCTTGGTTTTCTTTCTTTCCAACTCTTAACATTTGTATATTTGCTTTACACATGAATAATGCAAACTTGGTGAAGCATCTCCTCTGGTAGGAACTTTTGGAACTCTCTAGCATAAACAGGATTAATCCCGGCTGACAATTACAACAGTGGGTTGTTACTCAGAATATCATGTGAACTAAGTTAAATGAGGTGATGGAAACTGAAAGAAATAAATCAAAATTAACAAAAAAGGAAAGGAAAGGTCTTAAGGAAGTAAAGCTAAAAGTGCAAGTAATTTGCCAAAGACACTGAACTGTATTAATGACCAATGCAAAGGTATTGGGTAATCCAAATTGTATTTTTAAAAACATAAAGTCTAGATGCCCAATCACCATGGGATTTTTTAAGACTCATCTGATTAAATTGCCTGAAACAGGATAGTGGAGAAAGCTAAGATATTTATTTACTTTTTCTGTGTCAGCCCTACACCCAGAACCAAATCACTCCAACATATGCACCAGAGTCTCATTTTAGATTCTTTCTGTATGTATGTAATGCACAAAGGTCTCTGGCAATCTTTGATTATCTTATTTAATTGTTCAACAACCACTCATTTGTCATAATTTTTAAAAATTACTTTGTTTGCCCCATTCTTACACCATCTCTTATTTAAAATAATCAGGGGGTAAGGGAATGAGTTAGAAATCAATCCTTTGGAGCCTAGTAAGTACAAGGTTTTGTTCACCTTTCATTTCTTTAAATTTGTATTTAATCTCATTGCTAAATTCAGGCAGACACTGACACACATGAGCTTGGACTAAGTGAGCAAAAAAGCTATGTCAAAGAGAATTCTGATCCAGAGGCATGAGCAGCCCGCTTCTTTTTCCAAGACAGGAGAGGCAGGGATGGTGACCAGAGCTTGTTTGTGGCACTATCCATTGTCCCTTCAAAACAGGAGAAATATTCTTGCCAGCCTGTCCCAGATGGAAGTTTGGCTGTGGTTGTCGTCCACCCATTCCTCATGTCTGACTCTCCAGCTATTCTGGCAAGTCTATGAATTACCCAACATCCTTTTAATAAAATACTTTCTGTTTAAACCAGCCAAAGTTAGTTTCTATTTCTAGCCACAAAGTACCCGGTGTAAAACAGGGAGATTTATTGGGCTCTTAGACCATTAGTGTACTATTTCCTGGATGGTGCACTAAATTTATAACTTACATATATTTCTTATGAACCAAAAGAACTGGCAAAATAGGGCTAGATTCATTAGATTGAATAGATTGGTCACATTCTAACACCGGATCTCAGGTTGTCATAGGAATTCCATTTAATAAGCCTGGAATAATCCCTGAAGTTAAATCAAGTAATAAATGAGAACCCCTTTTGGCCAATTATATACCTGGGTTAAGTTTGAAACTTCTTGGAATTGGGTAGAGTTCAGTCCAGATTCAGTAGATCTTCCACAAGCAACCCAACACCAAAGGAAGACTGAGGTCTTTGGTACTCTGACTAGTTTTTCACAGCTTTATTTTTCTTAAATTTCTGCTGAAACAAAAATGGCACCTGGAATGAACATTCATGACATTCTCATTTTACCCAGTACTGACTGACATAAACTGGGGAAATTTAGGCGTCTCTCAAAGTATCCCATTTAAATTAAGGAAATTTTGATACAAAAGTCTAAAATTATTCTCCTGGTTCAGTTAAGAATACACTCAGCTATGAATAGCAGAAAACTGTACCACAGAGACTTAAATGACAAGTTGAATATTAGATACACCAACAAAGAGTCTAGACTCATCCTTCACCTCAACAATGCCATTAGGAACCAGAAACCTTCCAGCTTCCTGCTTCACATTCTTAGCATGTGGGTCTTTCTCCCTATGGCCATGGCTGCAAGATGCCCTGCACTTCTAAATATCACTTTTGTATTCAAAGCAGGAAGAATGTGCAGGGGGTAAGGCAAAAGACACTTCCTGGGAAGAATTTGTTTTTTAATATGAAAAGCAAAACTTCCCTGGGGAACTTCTCTCTTTCTGTTATTGTAGAGAACTATGTTCATGATCACTTTAAGCTGTAAGGAAAGCTGGAAATTCAAAATTTGCTTCCAGCACCGTGGTGCTGAAAGACAAGAAATGAAGGTGTTCAAATGAGTGTTAACTGAGTCAGTCTACAGTGTCTTCCATGTCTTGTGACACAGTTTTCTGCGTTGTGGACCCAGTGATTCCAAGGCCTTAATTAATGGAAATGTGACCATAATTTTGGTTTGTTTTTGTTATTATTTCTTTAGCCCGTAAAGACACAAAGTAAATCATAGTTCTCATTTTGAAACACATAATCATCAACATTCTTCTTTAGCAAGTTGCTTATTTTATTTTAGATAATTGTCTGCATTAGCTATCTATTGCTACATAGTAAATTGCACCAAAGTTAGCAACTCAAAACAGCAAACACTTACTAGCCCATGGTTTCTGTGAATCAGGAATCCAGGTGTGGCTCAGCTGACTCTTCCTCAGCTGTCTCTCTCACAAGGCACCGTCAGCGTTTGTCAGTGCCACCCACAGTCTTGTCTAAAGGTTCAACTGAACTCGGGGAGGATTGGCTTTCAGCCTCACTCACATGTTTGTTGGCAGGATTCTGTTTCTCTCTGCATGTTGCCAAAGGCCTCCTTTGGTTCCTTGCCACATGGGCCTTTCCATCGTGCTGCTCATGGCCTAACACCTGGTTCCCCTCAGAGGAAGCCAGCAAGAGGATGAGAGAGAAGGGAAGCAAGATGAAAACCACAGCTTCTTTGTAACTTCATCTTGGAGTGATATCCCATAATCTTTGCCATATTCTGTGCACTAGAAGACAGGCGCTAAGTTCAGTCCACACCCAACGGGAAAGAATTATGTCAAGGCGTGAATACCAGGAGGCAGGGTTTCTTGGAGAGCCATCTTGGAGGTTGCCTACCGCGTTGCCTGTATCTCTTGGAGATCAATTGGGTGTTTTATGACACTTCAACGTGGGTGCTACTCTGAGTAACGCATCTATTAACAGATTATAACTTGGATGAACTGGGAAGAATCTGGTATTCTCATTGGAAGCTGATTTAAGAAAATATTTTCCTAAATTCTAAGCTCAGTTAAATTTTTGTCAAAAAATTGTTTGAAACGCTACTAACTAGAATCACTCTAGTCCTTGGTCCAATTCCTAAACTATAGGAAAGATTGGATCCTTTATTATGCTAACTCCTGAAAACTTTTAGAAATGTTGTTACTGTGAGTAATCTTATTTTTTATTATATTTTCAAGTTTGACATTAAAAAATGCTATTGATTCAAGATGTCTATCCTGTGTTACAACAGTTTTGCTGTTTTATCACTTCTGAATTTCTCTATTGCTTTTGCTTGGTTTTCTATTTAGAGAGTCTGATCATCTGCAAATAAATGAGAATGTTGTTGCTTTCCTTCTGACTCTTGCACATCTTGTTTTTCTTATTTCCTTGCATTACCTAACACCTCCAATTTTAGGTTAAACATTTGCTATAGTAGGGGAAATCTTTTTTTCCTTTTTCCATTTTTAAAGGCTCTGCATATAAAGCTTTTCAATAGATATGATCATTGCTGAAGGCTATTTACTTTAATAGAATGTCTGATATTGAAATATCATTGTATTCTTTGGGAAAAATATATTCATTTATTATGTATTTTTAATATGTTATTAGTTTTAATTGAGTTTGGAAGCTTTTTGTTGTATGAGATAGAAATCTGTTCTTTGAGAGTTACTTAACTTCTACTTAGAATCCCTTTTTCATACTATTTGGTCTTAGAGCTCTTTTCGGGGGAGAGTTATTTGATTACACATTTTAATTTCTTCCCAGATAACTGTCTTACTCAAGTTTTATTTAATCCTGTAGTAATCTTGGTTTTATACAGAACTTGAGAAATTCATCCATTTCATCATAGTTTTCAAATCTTTAGTCATTCTGTTGTTCATGATCCACTTTTGTCATACTTTGGTCTTTATATTATATAAGGTTATCTGTAGGTATTTTAAAGTTATCTTTTCCCTATTGATCCCTGATTTTATTATTTTGATTCTATAGAATTCAAGACTTCGCTTATAAATATTCGTGTACATGCAGCAAGAACATACATTCTCTGATTTTGGAGTATAAAATTCTGTACACATCTGTTGGTTTAAGTTTATTAGTCACAGAGTTTTTCCAGCTCTTCTAAAACCTTTCTCTTTTTATTTTTTGTCATCTCAAAGGTGTTTTATCAACTCCAACTGCAATTGTTGATTTAGCTAATTTTCCCTCATAATGTATCTTTCTTCATAATACACATAGATGTATATATTTTCCCATCAATTTCTTTTTGATCTACTCTTTTTTAATATAAATAATTTCATATTTGACTTATAGAGCTTAACAGCTTGAATTGTACTTTTTCCATTACTAAAATTGATGATAGTTTCATACATTTATAACTAATTATTTTCTATCTTTCTGTTTCTTTTTGTTTTAATTATCTCTTGTTGACTATATTTTAGGGCATCTTATTTTACCTGAGGGTCTCTGAGATTTGATGTGCCCACTCAGCGGGGAATCTACTTTTCGCCCTCTGCCTTTGCCCCTCCCCCAATGTGCACATGTGTGCTTGCAAGCTCTTTCTCTCTCTCTCTCAAATAAAGAAATAAATCTTTTAAAGAAATGGATAATAAAAAAAATAAAGAGAACCTTCTGTAGAAAGTTTTCTATAAGGTCTTATGTATCTTTGTATGTGTATGTGTATCTCAGAATATCTTCATTTTATTCAATCTAGTGTATAAATCATAGTTGAGTCATATATAAAATTTGAGGTTTGAGGTTATTTCCTTTCAATGTTTTTAAAATGTTACTTTAATATTCTACAGTGACCATTAAGAATTTTGATGTCAATTAATTTATAGCGAAGTGTTATTTTTTTCTAGATGCTTTTAGAAATTTGTCTTTTATATTTTTAAATAATATAATGGGTCAAGATTTTGGGTTTTCCTCATCTGTGTTGTCTGTTGCTTTTTGGGTCCTTTTGCTCTGACTCTTCTATCTTTCTTTAATTCTTAGTCATTATTTGAATAACAGCAGTAAAGATTCTCTGCTCCATTTGGTTTTAACTAATAGGTCAAAGTTGACCTTTCTATTTTTATTCTCTCTATATATTTTAGATTTTCTTAGATATTTTCCATCTCTTTGTCCTTTTATTGAATGTTCTGGGAAAATTCTGTTACTAGATCCTTGATGTCATGGACTTATTCTCTGGCTATATCCATTCTGCTATTTGTTTTTATTCTTATCTCCATTTGATCTTTCTTCTTCACTGATTGTTTCTGTTTCATATTTGCAGTATCTCCCCCTCCTCTCTGAAGACATTTACCTTATTGATTTTAAATTCTTGTTTCATCTGGGCCATTAATTCAACTCCCTCTGATAAGGTCCTTTAGTACCAATTTTTCTTTTAATGAGCTAGTACTCCTCCTCAGATATCTTTTTACAGTTTTCCTATGTGCTCAAATTCTTTTAGAACTAATGGTTTCCATAGCTGGTAGTAATGGGAGTCCAGATGAAGCCTTAGACTTAGCATGTGCTCTCCTCCATGTACATTTAGGATGTATAGAAATGACTTAGAGAGAAGAGCCTCTGCCATTGCAAATCTGGAAGGCTTTATTTCCACACAGAACCCAATCCTGTCCATCACTGAACTCCTCATTTCATCTGCATATACACTGATTTTTTTTCTCGATTCTGCTTCCCTCTGTTGCAGTTATCTTGTCCTTTGACCAAGAAGAAAGAATCAGCCTCTCCAT
Source organism: Ailurus styani (assembly GCA_002007465.1). Lineage (NCBI taxonomy): Eukaryota > Metazoa > Chordata > Mammalia > Carnivora > Ailuridae > Ailurus > Ailurus styani. Next base: position 84,305 of record LNAC01000264.1, on the reverse strand, counting down.
TGGGTATGGAAGCTATCAGGGCTCCTCCCCCACTTTCCTGTTACCTGCCTCATTCACTGGTGCTGGCGCGGGGCTGCTGTGTTTTTTCTTACAGGACATTGGGGAAAACAGTGATGTATCTGGGGCAACGTAGGATAAAGAGATTAGGACAGTTAGAAAGCTCCTTCTCAGCAGCCCCTAGGTAGTGGCAGCACTTCAGGTTTGGACTGTTATTCCCGTCTCAGAAAAAGACCTTGATACCCTTCCTTATCACTAGAGTGGTGTTGATTCTGTTTTCAGTCATTCCTCTGGTTGTTTGTGTAGTGTTTCTTGCTTAAGCTTAGGGAACAGCCAGTTTGTATAATAGTTTGCTGTCTTGTCCAGAAGTCTCAGTATGTTGGTCAAACTTGATACTCCAACCAGATTCAGACATGGCCATAGGCCCAAGTGAACACAGAATAAGTGATGCTTTAATGTGAAAAGTTTCCAGGAAATCAAATGTTCCACAACTTGGGAGGAAATTTATATATCCCCTTATTCATTAAAAACTCAACCAGGGAAGAGCTCCACTTGGAAAAAGCCTGAAATGACCTCAAAATTCTTAGTTTCCATTATTCCACATTTTGGGAGCAAAACCATTTATAATTTTTCCCAAATTATCAATACAGAATACTGGTGTGGCCCCTCAAAAAAAATTCCATACCCTTACTGTCAAACTGGTAGAAATAAATTATTGGCAACCAAAGATAAAAAGAACAATCACTAAATTATCAACACAGTTTTATACTTTTACTAATAAGTTTAAACTGATATTTATGTGCCAGGCATTTCCAAGTATATTATCCCATATATTTTTGACAACCACCTTGAGAAGCATCCTTAGAAATAAAGTTGAACGGATGTTATGACTTGTCCAAAGTCATCCAGGTAGTAAATGGAGCTGTGGCTAAAATCCAGGTGGAATTCTCTTTTTTACTGCCTTACTTACTGGCATTTATGTTGTGCAAAAGACCTTAAGATACATATCATAACAAGGGCAATTTCTCAGAAATATTTACATCTGTCAAAAAGCCATCTTGGATGCACACCTGGAACCCATGTACTTTGGCTTGATATTTTATTCATTTTTTTTCCATAAAGCTTTCTTTTAATCTGCATGTTATTTTAGAAACATATTGCTACCTCTCTCGGGGTGAACATGTGGTCGTTTCAGGATGAAGTCATACAAATGCAGCACCTGGGCTCTGTGGTTTCTCCCATGTGGGTATTATTTAGGGAGCACTTATTTAAGCAATAAGTAAGGGTCTTTTCTCAGTTTAGGGATGGGAGCAGGGCCTAGGATGAATCTAAGTGGTAGCTTTTCAAAAAATTATTTAAGTAAAATTTGAGTGTAGCATTTAAAAATATACACATATATTTTTTAAAGATTGATTGATTGATTGATTGATTGACTGATTGATTGATTTGGGAGAGTGAGAGAGGAGGGGGAAGAGAGGCAAAGGGAGAGAGAATCCTCAAGCAGACTCCCCCACTGAGTATGGAGCCCAGTGCAGGACCCTATCCCAGGACCCTGAGATCATGACCCGAGCAGAAATTAAGAGTTGGATGCACAACGACTGACCAACCCAGGCACCACTAAAAACATATATTTAAAAACATGTAAAATAAGTAAAAATATATAAAATATATATTAAAATTATACATGTATATTCTTAAGCCAGTTTTAACTTTAATACTGGATTTTTTTCAGGGTATCCAAGTTGTAGCCAGATATAAGCCAAGTATGTCTCAAAACAACACCTAATGAACCAAATTAGATAAATATATAGTTATATACTTTGTATACCCAAACATTAAGTCAGAGATTTTTCCCAAAAGAGATTATATCCAGAAAACAGAAAATCACTTAACTTAGAGGATGCTATCTCAATTACTTTATTATGAACAACAAAATAAGGTTTATGGCAGATAAATTCTGCTGAAATGACATCTATCATTGCTAATTTTTGAGTTTATGGAAGTCAACCTGCAAAATTCACTAAAGAGATCTTTTTGAATGGATACAATCTTTATTCCTGGAGATTACAATTGAATACTGTAAATATACACTTTAAAAGATGAATAAAAAAATAATTCTTTTTTTTAATTCCAGTATAGTTAGCATACAGTGTTATATTAGTTTCAAGTGTGCAATATAGTGATTTAACACTTTTGTTATTTTATAGAAGTAATGATTTTAAATGTGTGGTGAGAACTAAATTTATTAAATATTTTTACTTAGTTGATTATTTTAAAAAATCAAGAATTTTCTCATTAAGAATGCTTCGTATTCAAGAGCAACAAATATTTGGGCATCTGCAATAAATCAAATCTCTGCCATATACCAAGTTATGGAGTTGAGCCCAGCAAAACGAGCTCTCATGCCATCTGCCCTAGAAGCTGCAGTTACTCTGAGTGATCATGAAGGAAGAGTAAACACAGTCAGGTGTACAACCTTTCTGCAGGCTTCCCAGGAAAATCCTTTGTTTGATTCACTTTACTGAACAAATATATTTGCAATGTTAATAATGGAGCTATAAATAAAAATTATTTCAATTAAATTTCAATAAAATAAAAGAGAGTACATATTCAATCAATGGCCATCCAAAATACGATGTTGATTCTTGCTGAGTATATAATTTCCTTGGGAGCAAAAAAAAAAAAAAAAGAAAAAGTCATTAACACGGAGACTCTTCCCACTTACCTAAAACAAGAGAATCTAGATTTGAAGAATAGGTAGGAAATCTCCTCCATCAAAGTCAGCAGTCAACAGAACTGAGATGAAATTCACAGGTGTGATCTACAACATTTCTCAAAAAGATTAATGATCGAGGCTACCTTGTGACAAAAACATCATGAAAACTATCTGCTAATACATCATGGCCAATAAAATAAAGCCTGAGATCAACCTTATAAAATTAGGTGAGCCAGCACAACTTCATCCAACTGCACTCAACCTCTCTAAGATTTTTTTTCAGCAAAAAATTGTATCTTAACCTAGCCCAGGGTTTTTCAACCTTGGTGCTATTGACATTTGGGGCCCAGTAATCCTTGATTGTGGGGAACTGTCTTGTGCATTGTAGAATATTTTAGCTGCATCACTGGCCTCCACCTCCTATATGCCAGTAGCATGCTCTTCCCAGATGTGACAACCCCAAAACATCTCTAGATATTGCCAGAGGTCCCCGTGGTAGGGGGTGGAGGGGGTGAATCACTCCTAATTGAGGAGAGCCACCCCAAACCTTGTATGTTGAATGTTTATAATGACTGTACCTATATTTTCTGGCTAGTGATTTCAGAATAAGAAAGATATGGGGGATGCCTGGGTGGCTCGGTCAGTTAAGCATCTACCTTTGGCTCAGGTCATGATCATGGAATCCCAGGATCAAACCCCATGTGGGGGAAGATGAGCTCAGCAGGGAGCCTGTTTCTCCCTCTCCCTTGGCCCCTCCTGCCCCACTCATATGTGCGCTCTCTCTCTTTGTCTCTCTCTCTCATTCTTTCTCAGATAAATAAGTAAAATTTTTAAAAAAGAAAGAAAAATATAGATGAGGAGGAGAAGGTTGGCATTAATAAGATTAGGGATGGGAATGAAGATGGCAGAGGGTACTGGAGAGTGTACCTCCTTCTCCCTTCTCCCCTGGGCTTTTATAAAGCCTTCAGCAGCAAGAGAACCCAAGTCAGCTTAAGTTCTAAGCAAAAAACTAGTGCACCCCTCACCTGTGTACACCTGGACCCTGGCAAGCTTCCTGCATCTGGCCTCACCATCTTTCTGAATGGCTGCATTCTAAATTGTACCCAGGAGTGCTGGAGTCAATTTTTGAAGCAGGGCTGGAGCTGCCCTTCGGTCCATCTGTTCTCCTAACCATGAAACCATGAAACCATGTTCCCTCCCTCAAAGGTGTTCTGTCAAACATCCCTAAATAGCAAATATCATGGCTATGTCCATCCTTTCTTCAGATACATGCCAACAATGATTAAAGCCTCCATCTATGATCCTCTGTTTCTCAGATCCTTCATACTTAGTCCCAGTAACGTGAACACTATCCTTCTTAGAAAAGGGGACTGCAACAGTTAGCACTTCGCTCTTGTTTTTTATCAAAGTGTTAAAGAAATAGAGTCAATGTCACATGGACTTTATCCATTCTGCTTGCCTTTTCTTTTCCAAGTTCACAAAATTGAAAGCTGTTTAATTAAAATCAAGTGGTCTGAACTAACCTCCCACTTCTCTCTCCATCTGTGGAGTATTTGCTTCCAGATATACTCAGGCTGTTCCAATTTTTCTGGGTTGACATTGGTCCAGTTCACCCCACTGGAGTGTCAAGCACACAGAAGCAAGCAACACTTTTCCAAAGACAGTTTATCTCTCTGATAGGAGAGTCCTTACTTCTCAGCTGTCCATTTTCAGAGAGGACTTCTGTTCTACCCTTTTCCCTCTTTCACTGGTAAAACACATCTAAGAAAGCTCCAGTTTCTTTATTTATGCTGCCCATCTTTTTCTGAACATCACTGATGGGAAGTTTGTAAATTATCATTTTGCCAGCAAGATAGCGTGAAGGCGTATTTTAGTTTGATCACAAATATGACTTCCTTTTCTTGCCTCTCTCCTCCCTTTAAGGGAAGAACATATCTGATTGCAGGCTCCTTCAAGTGGATGCCCTGTCTTCCTTCTTCTCTGTCTCCCCTGCCATGCCCAATTCACTGCTGTGAACATAATAGAAATGCAATATGAATGTCTTGGATTGAACTGAATTTTATTTTTAACGGAAGGCTGGCTGCTTCTGTTCTCCCACTCCCAGAGATGCCTTCCTGCAATTGACTCAGTTGCTGACTAGTCAGCCGCTGATTGCCTTTGTCGTGAGGGCTGCTGAGTGGGTTGGTGGTTTTCTAAAGTGGACACCTGTCTCTCAAATACAGAGCTGAGTCACCACATCATTTCACAGACGGCTGCCGGGCACTGAGATGTTAACTCAGAGTGGTGATCAGCCTGAGCAGGGTTCATTCTGGAAATGTAACGGTGAAGGGGGTAAATTCCACATCTTCCTTCCTTGCGATCCAATGCCCCTTGACCTTTGTGAGTTCTCCGTATCCTTCTATGATTCCTTGAAGGCTTATTAGCCTTTCTGCGGAACAACGTTGCATCATTTTTCAGATGGTTAGAAAGTGACAGGAACAGCAAGAGCTGCCTTTCCCAGTGACCTTAATTTGCTACCACTGTAGAGATTGGCTGAGGACCCGGCACCTGCTAAGCTAGGCAGACACAGCTGTTCTGCATCCTGGCTCACCCTAAAAAATTACATATCTGGAATTTTACTGTACTTAAAGGCATTCAAAGATTTTGCGTGTGTGTTATGTCTTCTCTCGTTAACTTGGCCTCTGAGCATCCCTCCCCCTTTGTTTTGATGTACCAACCTCATTATTTATATAAACATTACATATGCTTTTTAGCCATTAAGCCTATTTTTATAAACCCACAAGAAAATTCTATATGATAGATTGGAATTACGCCTATTTCAGAGCAGATAGAATGCATATAAGCCTTTTAAGGATTTTTAATCTAACAAACCAGGTAGAAAGGCAATTCAGGGGCTAGAATTTTACAACCAAGTAAATATGAATTTGTTTAACCTATAAGTGCCAGCACTCTGCATCGCATTTGGATACAAAAAAAAAAGATAAACCAAGCTCCTTCCTAAAGATCTCTAATGCTAATTCTGAGTAGGTTTCATAACGTTGCATTTATTCAACTCTCTTATCCCTTCCCAAATTGACTCGTGAGGTAGCTATGCATTCATCACAAGCCAGAAGGAACAAAGTGTTGTGAGAATGTACAGCAGCAGGTACTCTACGCTGCTGTGGGAGTGTCAGCTAGCACAAACGCTTTGCAAAACAATTTAGCATTATCTAATAAACCTGAAGATGGATATATACTGCGACCCAAATCTTCCACTCCAGGGTGTATTTCCTTGAGAAAGTTCCCCATCTGCACCAGGACACATGTCCAAAATGTTCACAGCAGCATTATTTTTCATGGAAAACAAACAAACAAACCTGACAACAATACAAACATCCACTGACAAGGGAATGGATAATCTAATTGCATGTTAAAACAAATCTCTGCCCAGTCATGCACAGGAACTAGCATACTTGACGGCTGCCTGACCCTAGGCCGACAGGAGTCTTCTGTGACTCATCCTAGACCCTGCGGAGAACGGGCCCAGATCTAGTGCCTGCCCAAAAACCATCAGGCCATGATAATGACCCATGCCCAGAAAGGCTTCTCTTCCCTTCCATATTCAATCAAAAAGTGCCTTTCAGAATCCTACCTTTTTTGAAAGGAGCTTTCAGAGTCACTGAACTCATGTTGAGAATAATGCTGTTCTAAAAAATTAAATTCACACTTAGCACATACTACTCTTAGCCCTTATTCTTCAGCATGTATCATATTCATTCAATTGAGTATTACATAGCAGTGTAAATGAATGAACTGTAGAACATATTCCAATAAGAATCTACCTTATAAACATATACTGTATTGTTTCAGGATGCATACATATATGTATATATGTGTATGTGTGTACAAAGCTGATGTAGATTGTGTTTGTGGGTGTATGTGTGTATAAAGGAACGAATGACACAAAATAAAGAGAGAGCAATAGACAGCCTCTCCAGTCATCTCAGTCCAGGGGCCAGAGGTGTAAGTGAAAGAACTATGTGGAATATTCCAGTTCATTCTCATCAATATAAAGCCAGAGCACTAATGACTGTAGCATAGGATTATTATCGAGATAAAATAGCATAATGTGTGTAAGAACCTAGCATAATACTTTGACCATAGTTGGCTACTCAGTAAACTACAGCCAACTAGCAGCCCCATGAAACAGTGAAGGCTCAGGAGGGTACAGTTCATTGCATACACAGGGTCCTCTTTTCAAACCGTGGCCAGTCTGATTACCAGGCCAAAACCCCGGGGGTGCTTTTAACAATGCAACTGTGGGCCTCAATGCAAACCTACAGAATTAGAACCACCGTAGGTGGGGCCAGGGAACCTGCATTTTAAAAAATTTCCCCAGTGATTCTGCAACAGAAAAAGATTAAAATCCACAAGGTGAGAGATCAAATTTCAGTTGTCTATGAGGTCGCTGGAGGGAGGATGTAAAAAGACTGGGAATTAGAGCCATGCAAACTGTCTCTATCATGATTACCAGGAATATGAAGTACAGGAGTACCCAAGATTTCAATTAATACTTACTAATTATACATACTACTGACTTCTTGAATATCTGCTACATGGTAGATACAATAAACACATTATATTATTTCTAATAAAATTCCTGAACAGTGTGACTACCCCTATTTGTACAGCGGGCACAGTGAAGTTCAGAGCTGTTAAGTGACTGCCCAAAGACGTATATAAGTATATATAGGAGAGGCAGGAACTCAAACCAAGGTTGAACTCCTCTTTCTATAAAGATGGATGCCATCAGATCATAGGGTTGCTGTTAGGGATGAAACAAGGCTTAGTTTTTTATTTATGTATGTCCTAAGGGGCCACAAGGTAGCATTGGTACATGAAAGCCCTGGGGTGTGGGCCAGGAACACTCTCCTCGCTATAGCTTCTTCTGTTGACAGCCATCATCACTGACCAAGCCATGCTCTGATTTTCTACAGGTTCCAACTACAATGAACCCAAAACAAATAGGATATTTACATAAAAATCAACATTAATGTTGACTAATCTCTAGTTTTCCCCAAAATGACTTCAGATGGAGTTTCTGGTTGTCCCCTGAGCAGGACTGGCAGTCTATCTTCCATTCCTGGGACTCACAAATGTCAGATTCTCTGGTGACAGGACGAGCCCAGCAATGCTCACACCTTTTCCGTGCCCAGAGCTTGGAGTTCCTACCACATGTCCAGTCCACTTAGGGCAGGGAAGCCAGTGTAGTGAAGGACATCCTGAGGGACACAGGGCCCCAGGCTGAGGAAGCCCCAGCTCCTCCTGCCCACACCCCACCACTCCCTCCCAACGCTAGGCATCGCTGCCAACCTGTGGCCTGAGGCGGGAGGACAGGGAGGTTGCAGCAAGCAAGTCTTTCCTGATTCTGAGTTTGCCACGCCTTGGAGCTGCGGGCCTGACCTCAGGCTCTGTGTCTAGAGGGAGCAGGTGCTTCAAGATCCCATAGGAAGGGACCATATCCCTTTGGAGGGGAAGGCTGCAGAAACATGACAACAGCCAAATATCCCCTAAGAGCAATGAACCTGAAAATCATTTCCAAGCAGACACTTCCCGTTGTGGGATAGGTGAGACACAGGCAAATCCGGGGATTCACGGGAAACAGGCAAAGGAGGAAGGATGTTCTGAGGCCTTTCCAACTGCTCGGGTCACCCACAAGACACAGGCCACATGATTTACATTAATTCCTGCCTTGGCTGTTGGCTTTCTGTGTGGCCTCCCTTCACCTCACTCAGCCAGGCCTCACTGCCGGGCGTCTGAGAGGCTAATGACGGGCATTTTCAGCCCCAAAGCCGGCCGTGATATCTCCCCAATTCTCACGAGCTTTCTGCCCAAATCGATAACCATTTGGGCAGAAAGCTCGTGAGAACTGGGCGGAAAGACCTGCCTATGTGGACAGCTCTAGCTGGGCGGTTGGCGTGTGTTTTCTGAAGATGTGAGCCCGGAGGCTCCGCGCCATTTTGGACCCGGCTGATACGCCATTTTGTGGGCCTTGGCGCCAGGATGGAGTTCTGTGGGATTTCTGGCCCTCCTCCGAGTTCCCCACACGCGGAGCCCGGGCTTCGCTGGGAGGGGGAGGCTGCCCTTACCGTCGCTAACACAGCCAGTAGAGTATATTTCCTCTCTGAGTATTTCGTGTGCAAACATGTTTCTATCATCTGTAAGCTTTCCCAAAATAATGCCTCTGGGAAAGGAATGAGAGCCAGTCTGATGTCCCAGCCCGTCCCTAATGTACTTTGAAATTTTCTTATCACAGAAGGCCAATCACGGGGCTCTCGTTTTCCCACGAGAAGGTCGTGGTGTCTTTTAATGACTTCACATTCTGCGAGCTATTTTTAGTGGTTCAGTACCCTCCTCTTAAGAGCGATGCTTCCCACACCCCATCCCTACATTTGTGGTCTGGGAATAAGAAGTATCTCAATAATACTGATAAATATATATTGGCAGCCTTATTCTATCGATCCCCTCTGGCCAGAAACCACCCCAATATTTCATTGGAGCAGAAAATATACCTGGAATCTTAAAACATTGGGGTCACAGGAAGATTTTTTTAAGGGCATATTAAAACTTGTTCAAAAAAAAAAAATTTCCAAACTGGAAGTGATCAATGATCATTATTTAAAAAAAAATAAAAGAAAAACCCTAACCTTTAACTATTAATGTCACAAATGCCCCAGGGCAAATTAAACTATGGACAATTTAGATTTTTTTTTTCTTCAGAATGGAGGTGAGAGAAAGGATTCTTCCCAGATAGAATCAATTGTATTACAATAATAGCTCAGTGGAACCACATTTTTAAAATTCACATGTCTTTTTTGCCGTAATATATTTTCCTCTGATAGCCCTAATCTCAAATGTAAAAATAGCTTCACCAAACAATAAAATTTGTCTTTCTTTAATTTGATATCAGTTTTTACAACAGGAAAAATGCCAAATTTTGTTTTAAGAAAAGAAAATGTATAGACAGGATTATTTGCCAACCAAATTACAACACGCTATCAATCACATCTGAGATTTCCCTTAACAGTTTCTTAAAACACTACTTTGGACTCTTAACCCTGAAGCAAGAATTTCATAAACATCCTTCATAGTTCTTTGTTCACTGCAAAGCAGCCAAACTCCCTTGAAAAATGATCACATCCTCTCCTTCATTTATTCCTGTCTCTGACAAAATAGGGACATTTGGGCAACGTTTTCGTGTGAAGAGCCCACTTTGGATTGAATGTGATACTTCGTTCTTTTTATTTAACTTCAGTTTGTCTCTGGGAAAATACAGAAACAAATGGAATGCTTTTTCCGTTAAAGTAGCCATTTATCTGTGATTAAAAATCATGCCCTTTAATGAATGGGGGCCAGCAGGCTGAGCCCTCAGGAGCAGAGCCAGAGGGAGAGGTGGATGCACTGGAGAGAAGTTTGTGGGAACCACACTTGGCTGGTTCAATGCTGAGGTCCCAGAGTGATGCGAGAAACTGGCCTAAGTCACGTCCGGTTCAGGTCGATGTCAGGGTCCGTGGAGTTCTTATCAGACCACATAGGAAGGCTATAAGATTACAGGTGGCAAGTGCTCTCCAGTCTAGATAGGAAAGGAAAGACAAATAAACCCAGGACCCACCTGCTGGAGGCTGCAATTCAGAGTGCACAGGGCTCACCCCAAAGCCTACTGAGCCTGGGATCTAGGGCAGCAAAGTGCCCCCAGCAGGTCACCTGGACATAGTCCCATCAGGACTGAAGAGAGCTGGATGTGTAGCTCTTGGATCAGTGACTTCAGCTGGGAGGGGTAGATAAACATTATATAAAATTATTCATTTGCATTTATGACTCTTCCAGATTCTTTAAATTATCTTACTTAGCCCTTAAATTATTTTCGTTAGACAGTAATTGTATTCTCTCGTTAGCAAAATGGGAGGTTTGCCCTTTTGCATTTCATAAGCCTGGGAAAAATGCAGTTCTTTACTGCTCTTAGATAGTTAGGTTGTTAAAATTCAGAATAAAGGAAGTCTATGGTTAAAAAAAAAAAACAAAAAAAAAACGAAAAACCCTCTAGACTTGCAAATTTGTATAGGGTTCAACAAATTCTTAACAGCCTTTCCTGGACACCAAGCCTCCATCTGACACAGGCCTGTGGACACCTGCTTACCCCTACAGTGAACCTCTGCCCAGCGGCTCCCCAAAGCAGCCTTTGCCCAGCCCATCAGTGTGTTCCTTTGATCTCAGCATGCCTTATGGATGGAATCCACTATGGCCCTTGAAATGTCTATATTTAAGTCTTAAACCTACTGACTTCACTGAATCCTTTGGTTTCTTTCTTCTCTTTCTTTTTCATTCTTTCTTTCTTTCTTTTCTTTCTTTCTTTCTTTCTTTTCTTCTTCCTCCATCCCTCCTTCCCTCCTTCCCTCCCTCCCTCCCTTCCTCCCTTCCTTCCTTCCTTCCTCCCTTCCTTCCTTCCTTCCTTCCTTCCTTCCTTCCTTCCTTCCTTCCTTCTTTCCTGTTTTTAGTTTTATTTATTTAAATAATCTCTACACCCAACAGGGTTCTCAAACTCATGACCCTGAGACCAAGAGTCACATGCTCTTCCAACTGAGCCATCCAGGTGCCCCAATACTTTTTTATTTTAAATATCTTTTTTTTTTTTTTCTCTGACCATTGCTCTCCTGGCTTTTCTTCTACCTCTTGTTCATTCCTTCTCAGTCTTATTCTCAGTTTATTTCTCTGCCCATGCCTTGAGCACTGCTGTTCTTCTGAGTTCTATTTTATACCTTTATACTCCTTATTCAACTTCCCATTGTTTCAACTACCATATGTCTGTAGAAACCAGAACTTTCCCAGGAGCTCTCACTCCTTGGGAGCGTCCTATGATGCATTCCTCAAAGTCTCTGAAACTAATCTCATGTTTTTTTTCACTTGCAAATCTATCTCCTTCTAAATTCCTTACCATGATTACCAATTTGCTAGTCACACAAGCTAATTCATCACCCATCCTTCTATCCTTTATCCTTGACAACAGTCATTCACTGGGCCCTTTTGTCTGGGCTTTCTAAATACCTCTTAGCTCTATATTATCTTCCTCATATCCTTCCCTTAGTTCAGGAATTCCTCAGCTCTTGCCCAGAATATTCCCATGGATTCCTGGAATTTTTCTCTCCTTCTGATTTGAATCCTCTCTGAACCTCTCTCCATGTTGCAGCCAAGTTATTTTATGACAACAAAATAAATCCTGATTGTGTGACCCCTTGCTTAATACTTTGTATAATTTCTCCATACCTATAGGATAACCCCAAACTCTAGAATAGCATGCATTTTGGGGCTGTTTATTTGCAAAGAGCATAAACTGACTTCCCCCCAAAGGGGTATTTATTAAAAGTTACAGGTATCTCATGGCACACAGAGTGGGCAGTCACCTCAAGAACCTCTCCCCTGAGTCCCATGGTGTTAGGTGTCTGCTTCTCTCCTTGCCTGTTCTATTAGCTGGTTTCTCTCGCAGAAGCATAAGCTCGACTTCAGGAGGCACGCTGTGGAGAAGGGCTGCTCAGCCCCAGATCCAGGTGACATCGGTTCACATATCCGTCACAGGCCAATATGACTCTTAGCTCATATTTGGACAAGAAGTCATTAATGGATTCAGTCTACTCAATGGTTTGGTTCCTCTGGGGTCATGTAACTACGTTGTGTCCAATCAGCTGTGGCCAGGGACAGCCAGAGACAAACGTGTTAACTTGACACACCTATAGCCAGGTTGGAATGATGGGCTAGCCCCATCAAAGGCACAGGCTAGACTTTTTCTCCTTGTTTTCAGCTTTGCTGTGTGTTTGCGTCATGACATGCCCTCTTTGGGGGGGTGGGGATGTCCATCAGAAGCACACGTCTGACCGGTGGGTAGATTATGACCTGCATGTCAGCTCTGCCCTTGCCAGGGGCCCTGCCCTCTCTGCTCTAACCAGCTCAGCCTGTTTCCTGGCCCTTCCACGGCCTCCTTGCTCCCTTTTGTAAGACCATGGTTCATTCCATCCCTTGACAGATTTCTGCCCCTGTACATATGGAAGAAGTTTTCTTGGCTAAAGAAGAAACAGCATTTTTTTTTTAAGATCTCCATAGTAAAGCATCTGTTGTTTGTGTTTGTGACATTTTGTCTTGTCTTGTCTAGCATCTTGAAGCCCTGTGTTCACCATCAGTGTCTATGAATTCCCTGGTTTCTGGCTTATCTGCATCAGACTCTAAACTTGAGGGCAGAGATTCAATTCACCTTGACTAAGTTCTCCACATCCTAGCCCCTAAACCCGGCCCTTAGCAACCAATCAATAAATGGCATCTGTTGTTTATTACTTGCTCAGTTTCATCCAAACCATCAGATTCTGTGCCTTCTTCCTGCGCTCCTAGCCACTGCTTGCAACCACATTACTGCGTTCCATATCTACCCAGGGGTCCACAGGCACATGTGTTCAAGGAAAGATGATTACATGGACTAAGCCCCTTTCAACCTAAGAAAAAGGTAACATTAATGATAACTACTTGGAATAGTTACATTGTGACACTGGCAATCAGGAGGTCCTCCTGGTTCAAAAAGCCATGTTTGATGTTAGACTCCTGGGATAGCCTCTCATGACGGCCATTTACCCCCAATTCACTGTACAGTAGCAATGTCTGAATTATGTTTTGCTCTTTCCTTAAGCTTTTCCTCTGCTCTTGGTCCTACTATTCCAGCTCCCTCTACTGACATTCGCTGTTCCTCATCCTTGCCGAGCTAGCCCAGCAGAAAGCATCCCTCTGATGTTTGTCAGTGTGGTCGAATCCCAGGTACTCTTGTGAGTAATTTCTGTGTTTTTCAGAAAACATAGATATCACTGGGTAAGAAGCTTGAAGTTTTGTTAAGGAGGGTCTTATTTCTCACTTTTATGTCACCATTGTTATTTGCTCACAGTGTGACAGTTTGGGTCAGTCAACCAGCGTCCCTTTCAATGATCATCTTCTGCTATCTGGACAGTGTACTCAATCTTAAAAGTTAGCAAGGAGAGCTGAAGAGTAGTCCAGATGATAAAGATTCCCATCTGGAAACCAAAATCTCCTAACATGAAGTATGAGCTTTTCCACAGAACTGACATTTATTACTTCCCAGGGAACTAATGTTTTTCACAGAACTAATAACTAATATATTAATTAATTTCTCAAAACCCATTTCCTTATCATTTGAGTAGCAAGGTTTCCATTCTGGAAAAGGTTAAAACTACCCAGCGGTAAAAATAGGTATTCAAAAAATATTAAATGGGGGGGGAGGAGAGAGTAAGATGATAGAAAAGCAAAGGTAGTAAATAATAAGGAAATAAATGCTTTAATAGGTAAAGTAATATGAAAATAGTAGTATGTCCAGACAACCAATATTTAGCAAGGGGTTAATGTGGTCACAAGAGAAAAAGTAAGCATGTTGCATGCTGGGAAAAAAGTAGATGTTAATGTATATATTCTTTCCACTGATTTCTTTCTTTATTCTTTGTAGCTATATTGACTAATGCAATATTCCAAACCACTTCATTGTTTCATCAACTTACCAGACACTACTGGAACATTAAAAAGATAAATAATTGATTTAGTGTTGCCCCTTAATATGAAATTGTATTTTCAACTCAACTGAACCAATGAAAAGAAATGCAAACATAAATTTAGAAGAAAACAACAGAAAATTTAATTATTATTTGTGTTGCAAGCCTGAAGTAAGAAATTGAACATTTTGAATTCCATTTCATGTCCCGCCTTCCTTGCTAAGTGTCGCTTCTTATGCAGTTATTTACCTGTGATTCAGAACTCACAACCCTCCCCCATAATGACCTCTTGAGTAAAACTGAAATTTGCGAAAGAATAAGGATCTGTTTATAGATGAAATAGATTTGGTGTCTTTAAAGCTGTTAGAAAAATAGAACTACATAGTGATTAACAAATATTGTCCTCAAACTTCACGGGCACTCTAAACTTCAGATCCTTGTGTTTAAAAAGATCTCAGGGGTGGGGTGGGTTGCACCTGGGTGGCTCAGTCAATTAAGCGTCTGCCTTCATCTCAAGTCATGATCCCGGGTCCTGGGATATAGCCCGCATCAGACTCCTTGCTCAGCAGGGAGTCTGCTTCTCCCTCTCCTTCTGCCTACTGCTTCCCCTGCTCATCTCTCTCTCTCTCTCTCTCTCTCTCTCTCTCTCTCTCTCAGATAAATCTAAAAAAAAAAAAATCTTAAAAAAAAACAAAAAGATCTCTGGGTACCATTACTCCTGGGACTGCATCACACCTATACCATCCCATGGTAGATTTGAAATGTAAATCCACATCATGTCCCTATGTGTTCACACCATACCTTGGGCTAAAACAAATCCTTTGGAGCATTTGTAGACCTAGACCGGCCCTAGATCCTAACTGGCTCCAGCTGTTCCATGAGAGGTGTAGGGAAACCCCTGAGATGAGTTGCAATCCAGGTAATAAAGCCAGGAATCCCTGCACATCCTAGGACCATCCTAGGAAGGGCCATTGGTGACTGATGCCCCATAGCCCCACCAATACTCTGGTGATTGTGATTTCCCCAAAGACTCCATCAAGCTGCTAAACACTTAAATCGATGTCCTAAATTGCTTACAACTTCTATTATGACACTCTTGTCCTTATCTTTTATTTAAATGTGCATGATGAATTCATTTATTCGGTCTTCAATACAACACAGCTTCAAATAGTTAAAGATAATTCCATATTTTCTATCTATGTGTTCTATGGAAAGCCTACCATAGTGATAATTGATGAACATCTGACGACAGTTTAAAACTTTCATTTAAAAAAATCCCAATAGATCCCAGGCTCCAGCATGAATCATAATAAGAGAGCCTTATTTGTACTTTCCCTGACTCCATGAAAAATTTGTTGGTATAGGGCGCCTGGGTGGCTCAGTGGGTTAAAGCCTCTGCCTTCGGCTCAGGTCATGATCTCAGGGTCCTGGGATCGAGGCCCGCATCGGGCTCTCTGCTCCACGGAGAGCCTGCTTCCTCCCCCCGCCTCTGCCTGCCTCTCTGACTACTTGTGATCTCTCTCTCTCTCTCTGTCAAATAAATAAATAAAAAATCTTAAAAAAAAAAAATTTGTTGGTATAAAAATTGAAATATAAAGCAACATGCCATAAATGTAAAGTAAAGAATATTGTTAAGTAACAGTATACTGAGGGCTTTGTGAAATATTTTTTCATGGTAGAAATTTATTTGCATTTTACTTTGACCATTTCTTGCACAATGAAGTAATATATCAAAATTAATTGTTGGAGGACAATGCTCTATGTGTCTCCCACATTTCTGCCTGTCTTACAAACAGGAGCCCTGGCCATCTTTGCTCTGGACTGTCTTTTCAAGGATTCCTTACATAACAAATAGTGTTGGAAGACAGAGATAGCATCTCTCTCCAGAGCAGAGGATAGGCTTACTTATAGCCTCAGAAGATAAAAATTGTATCTCCCATCCTACCAGAGGACGGACATGCTGACTGTACAGCATAATGAAATGATATTTCCCTCTGAAAAAGATCAAACCTGCCTACTGCCAATTATGAAAGACTCAGGCTTCCTAAAGGCAGACTTCTCTCCTCCAATACAACCCACTACATGTTCAGATGTCACCTGGCCTTCTTTGCATTGCCCCGTGAGCCTTAGGGCTGACAGGAGCAGCAGAGAGCATGCAGATATTCTGGATACTGATATTGCTGTGAATAAGAAAGTCCTTTATCTCTGACCCTGGAGACTTGTGGCTTCTGCCAGCATCCATGAAACCGTGGCACGCTCACTCCTTAGCTCGCAGTTTTGGTAAAATCTCACACCTCCACATTTCTTGCCATTATTTTCACTTAGTATCACATTCTTAGTGAAGGTGCAAATGGCATGCATTTAAAAAATACCTGACTCCCCCCCCCAAAAAAGGGAATTTCTGTTAAAACCAAGTTTTTTTATCATGTGGCATCCCCTAACATCAACTTTATTTCAGAATCCAAGCATTCATAAGAAACTGTATAAGAAAAAAAGAATCACACTCTGACTCATAGGTATGGTTTTGTGACTGCTTCTCTCATAAGAGATGAGCTTCCTTCTGTCTACACTGAACAAAGCCTTTCAACCCGAACTACCTCAGTTTCCCTCCTCATTTCAAAATACTCTTTACCTTCACCAATCCTCTCTCTTTTCCTTTTGTCTTAGAAGCAAGTTATAAAAGGACTGTTATAAAATGGCCCAAAGCTGTTGTAGGTCTGTGTTTATGTCCCTATGCCATTCTCCCCGACGCTGGGCCTCAGCTGCCTGGGACCTCTGGAATCCTTGGCTCTGAACTAAGGAATATGACAGGAGTGATGCTGCATGAACGTCAGTGCCTGAATCCTTAAAGGCCTTACTGCCAGCACCCCCTTCCCTGAGCTGTCATGCAGAAATATCCGGGCTGTCCTGCTGGAAAGGCCAAGTGCAACAGGGGTCTTCCTCTGCCTTTCTGCATCCAAGCCAAAGGGGGAGGCAAAGGGCTCTGATCATGTGGACCTGCGTGCAAACTGGGACCTCTTCAGGTGGGCCCACCTGAGATGCCTGGAGTGTAAAGGAGCTGTCTCGGGTGGCCAGCATAAACCCGTGTTGCTCGGTACTTCTCCACCAGGTTTAAGGAGGTTTGTTACACACTGTGCATAGCTGACACACATATAAACAGCCCTCTTCTTTTCCAAAGGTAACTTCTGTGCTGGGGAGACCTCTCTTCATTTTTCTGAGAAGTCAACACCTTGTCTCTCTATGGCCTCCTGTCACCTGCTCATGATGTACTACAGTCTTATAGTCTAAGCACCCCAAAAAAAAGCCCCTTTTGAAACAATAATACACCCAAGAATTTGTCAGTGTGTATGCATCCACACACAAGCAGTTGTCAAAAAAAATACAATATACACGCATTTTTGCTTCATCTTTACCTTCCATTCATTTCTATCTCCCAGTTTATCCCCTTGTCTTTCCACAGAAAGCAAAATCTTAAACAGTCACTTAAAATTCACTAATCTTGAGTCCTGGTCCCATTCCTCCTGCATTTGGAACCATTTAGCATTTGACTGATAAACACTATTTTTTTAAAACTCTTCCATTGGCTTCCATGATTGTACGGATCCCTTGTTTCTTTAAAACACCTCTGGCTGTTCCTTCCTAATAGTTTCACTAGCTCACCTTTCCCACCAACCTTCTTGTTTGGGCACATCTGCTGTCTGTCCTCCTCCCACTTCTCTTTTTAGTCTATGTTCTATAATGTTCATGCCTCCTGGTCCCATGACTTTAATTGTGACCTCTATTAAAATGGCTCCAAATCATCCAAAACTCATTTCTTTCCCAGGCTCTAGATTTGTGTTACATGAACCAGCCAGCAGAATTGGCATCTCCTGGGAGCTGAGAGGAAAAACAGAATTTCAGGCTCCATTCAGACATACTGAATCAGAATCTGCATTTTTACAAGACTCCCAGTGATCTGCATGTATGTGAAAATCTGAAAATTACTGCTCTAAATATGTATTTCCATCTACCTTACCAAAACAAAAATAATCATTCCCCTCCACCCCCACAACTCTTCCCCACAACTACCACAAAACACACTCTTTCTTTCCAGGAATCCATTATGATTTTACTATCTACTGGATCAAAAAAGCCAAAATCCTTGGCATCATTCTCTATGCGTACTTCTCCCTTACTGGCCCTCAACTTCCAGTTCCTCAGTTGCCAAGTCTGGTCCATTTGACTACCAAGATCTGTCCTCCTTCTCCTGCCTTGTCCTCCTGCTTTCCACACTGGGTCTCCTTTTCCCATAGATGGTTAGGGTCACATCCAAACAGGGCACCCTCCCTCTCTCCTTTCTTGTAATGCATTACCACCCACTCCCAGCTACTGAATGCTCACCATTCTTAAACAAACAAAAAAATAAAAACAAAGTAACAAAGATATGTCACTTTCTCTTTTAAAGTCTTCGTGAACTTTCCTTTTCTACAGAATATGACGTGTAAACTCTATAACGTAACACATCCAAAATCAAGCCCCAACCTGCCTGTTTGATACTCTCTCTCCACTCTCAAGTCAAAATGGAAAGCCGCATTTATTCATCTGCTCACTCAGTATGGAATTCTCTTCCTTCTCCCATCCCAGCTGTTGAAATCCTGCTCCTCCTTCAAGGCTTTCCCTTCCCTGTCATAAACTCTCCAACACTGTAGTCAGGAAAAAGGCATTTCTCATTCCTCTGACCCCATTTGAACTTGATGCAACTTATCCCTGGTTTTAACATGGATTACCTCACATTGTGCTCTCCATGCATATATCTTTGGTCCACAGGACCAGATCCTCGAGCTGAAAATGACATTCTTTTATCTCTGTAGTCCCCACAACATCTAACATAATAAGTACTCAATATGTTTGTTGAACTAATGATTGAGTGGGCTCAGATTGTTCATTAGTTCACCCCTATTGCTAACTTGCACTTATTGTTTTTCCTTCAGTAGGTAGTAGTTTTTATTATATATACTATGATATATATTATTTTATTATATTATTCATGTCTTAAATATTTTATTATATATTATAATATACACTATATATTATACTAATATATACTATTATAATATATATTATATATTGAGTATAGTTGACACACAATGTCAGTTTTAAATGTACAACTAAGTGATTTAACAAGTTTATACATTAAACTGTGCTCACCACAATGTAGCTACCATCTGTCCCATTAACATTGCTATTACAGTATCATTCACTGTATTCCTTATGCTCTGCTTTTTATTCCCGTGACTGACTCATTCCATAACTGGAGACCTGTATCTCCCATTCCCCTTCAGACATTTGCCCAACCCCCCACCTCCCTCCACTCTGGCAACCATCAGTTTGTTTTCTGTATTTATATGCATGATCTTGCTTTTTTGCTTCATTTATTTTTTTAGATTCCATTTATGAGTGTAATCATATAGTACTTGTCTGACTCAGTTGGACTTATTTGACTTAGCATAACACCCTCTAGGTCCATCTATGTTGTCTCAAATGGCACGATTTCATCCTTTTTATGGCTGTCCAATATAGATAGATAGATAGATAGATAGATAGATAGATAGATAGATAGATAGATAGATAGATATGTATATCACATTCTCCTTATCCATTCATCTACTGGACACTTAGGTTGCTTTCATCTGTTGGCTATTATGTATATAGCTACAATAATGTTATAATAAATATATGGGTAAATCTTTGGGTAAATATCCAGTAATGGAATTATTAGATCATATGGTATTTCTGTTTTTAATTTTTTGAGGAACCTCTATACTGTTTTCCGCAGTGGCTCTACCAGTTTGCCTTCCCATCAACAGTGCATGAGGGTCTCTTTTTCTCTACATCCTCACCAACACTTGTTTCTTTTGTTTTTGATTTTAGCTATTCTGATAGGTGTGAGGTGATGTCTCATTGTAGTTTTGATTTTCATTTCCCTGATGATTAATGATGTTGAGTATCTTTTCATGTGTTTGTTGACCATCTCTATGTCTCCTTTGGAAAACTGTCTACTCAGGTTCTCTGCTCATTTTTATTTTTAAAGATTTTATTTATTTATTTGACAGAAAGAGACACAGTGAGAGAGGGAACAAAAGCAGGGAGAGTGGGGGAGAGAGAAGCAGGCTTCCTGCTGAGCAGAGAGCCCAATTCAGGGCTCAATCCCAGCACCTGGGATCATGAACTGAGCTGAAGGCAGACGCTTAACGACTGAAGGGTGCCACCCAGGCACCCCTCTGCTTGTTTTTTTGATCGGATTCCTTGGGGTTTTTTTTTAATGTGCACTTCAATAACTTCTTTATATATTTTGGATACTTACATCTTACTGGATATATAATTTACAAATATCTTCTCCCATTTAGTAAGCTCTCTTTTTGTTTTGTTGATTGCTTCCTTCGCTGTGCAGAAACTTTTGATTTTGATGTAGTCCCAATAGTTTATTTTTGCTTTTATTTCCATTGCCTTAGTGGTCAATGTCAGAGAAATTGCTGCCTGTGTTCTATTCTAGAATTTTTACAGTTTCACTCTCACCATTTAAGTCTTTTTTCTTTTTTTAGGATTGATTGATTGATTGATTGATTGATTGATTTGAAAGAAAGAGAGTAGAGGTTGGGGAGGAGCAGAGGGAGAGAGAGAGTCTTAAGGAGACTCTGTGCTAAACTGATGCGGGGCTCAATCCCACAACCCTGAGATCACAACATTAGCCAAGACCAAGAGTTGGATGCCCAACTTACTGCACCAACCAGGGACCCCTATTTAAGTCTTTAATGCATTTTGAGTTTATTTTTGTGTATGATGTAAGAAAATGGTCCAGTTTCATTCTTTTGCAGGTAGTTGTCCTGTTTTCCCAACACCATTTGTTGAAAAGACTGTGTTTTTGCCCATTGTGTTGTCTTGTCTCCTTTGTTATAGATTAATTGTCCATATAATTATGGGTTTATTTCTGGGTTTTCTATTCTGTTCCATTGATCTATTTGTCTGGTTTTTGTGCCGTTACCATACTGTTTTGATTACCATAGTTTTGTAGTACATCTTGAAATCTGGAATTGTGATACCTCCAGTTTTGTTCTTTCTCTGGATTGCTTTAGTTATTTGGGCTTTTCCATGGTTTCTTACAAATTTTAGCACTATTCTAGTTCTTTGGAAAATGCTGTTGGTGTTTTGATAGGGATTGCACTGAATCTATAGGTTGCTTTGGGTAATATGGACATTTTAGCAACATATGTTCTTCCAATCCATGAGCATAGAATAACTTTCCATTTCTTTGTGTCATCTTCAGTTCCTTTCATCAATATTTTATAGTTTTCAGAGTACAGGTCTTTTACCTCTTTGGTTAAGTTTACTCCTAAATATGTTATTCTTTTTAGAGTAATTATAAATGGTGTTTTGTTGTTTTGTTTTGTTTTTTAATTTCTCATTCTGTGATTTCATTGTTAGTGTACAGAAAGGCTATCAATTTCTGGGTATTAATTTTGTATCCTGCCACATTATTGAACTTTTTTTATTAGTTTTAATAGTTTTTTGCAGGGTTTTTTTTTTGTGGTCTTTAGGATTTTCTATGTATAGTATCATGTTGTTTGCAAATAGTGACAGCTTAACTTCTTTTTAGCCATATGGATGCCATTTCAACTTACACTTATTTTTAAACACTAAATTTAAAATATATTTCTAAGAATGGAAATTTCTACACCAGCTTGTCTCATTTTATGTTGTGGTGGCTGATAGATTTCCTCCCAGAGAACAGGTTTCTTTGGAAATGCTGATAAACTCTGGCCCACATCATCACCAGTGGACATAATTACAATTGCAGTCTAGATGTGCTTTTATGCCCAGGCAAACCAAAGTCCATGTTTCTTCTTCAGTTTACTTATAAACAAATCTACTGTTGCTATGGATGTGTCATCCAAAATATGCTACCAGGAAGTAGGGGAGAACCATAAAAAATGCAACTCAGGGAAAAATTAGCAGTTCCATTCTCGAAGTATATAATCATGTTTAAAAGAAGATTTCCTGCAGGAATGTGAAATGGATCATAAAGTTAAATTATATGATAGTTAAGACAAGTTAAGTTTATTGAGAGAGAGAAAAATAACAGTTTAGGAACTCTCAAGCCCTCACACTGTAGAATTCTCTTGCACAAGAGTGTTTGCATTCATGAGAGACTGTATAAATCTGGAAAGATCAGACTTACATGGGAAGCTTTTCATGACATCAAGGAGCAGGAAGGAAGGAAAGATATTGTCAGCTTTTGAAATTCCAATGCAAACAAAACATGGAAAAGCCATTTTGGAGGCCTTCAGAGGCCATGGCATGTGCTATTTTTCCTGGTTAAAAAACAAGTATGTTGATTCCTTACTTTAAGAGTTAACAAAACATGGAATGTTTATGACTGGTTATACTGAAGGGATTTTACTCAGCGATCCTTAAATGTTACAGTCCAGCATGGAGCAACTAGAAACAGAGAAAAACAATTGCCGGGGGAAATTAACTTGCTTTAACATTAGCGTTAGTCCCAGAAAATTCAAAGTCTCCATCAGAATTAAATGGTGGGTCTTCTCCTTCACTCCCTACCAAGAAAATCCAGGATGTCTCTGACAACAGCCACAACAACACTGGGAGAGTCTGGATTCATAGAACAAAAGATTTAGGGGATTTTGCCAACTTTAGAAGTCAAACTTATGATGCTTATGATGGCATTATTACTTCCTTTATTACCGCGAGTACCGAGGGGCTAATTATATGGCTTTCAGGCTCAAATTTTTCCCAATTTTTTCTCTCTCATTTGTTCACCTATTTGACCAGTTTCCATTCATTAGCCTTTTTTATCAGGGAAGGTTGACTGCTGGAGAAAAGGAGGAGATCTAAAAAATAATAAAATTTGTAGCTCAGAATCATTAGACATTTAGTTTGGGAGTGTCCTGAGTTCCATAAATTCAGTGACTGGCTTTTCCACTGTTATCATCCTAGTATCTGGAATAGTCCTTGACACTGTCACACACAATAGATATTTCTCAAAGTAAGGGAAAAGGCGAGTAAAATTATACCTGAGAAACCTGAAATTTGTAAGCTTTCTAAGGTATCCTATCTTCCACTTCTGTAAATAACCGAGAGTTTGCATGGGTAAAAGTCATATGATATATGTAAGTTCGTGCCAAGCCATGTTCCAGTTTAACTGTTTGGTATTACAGGGTGGTTATGATTCCTTGATCAACATCCAAACCCCAGCTTGCTTCAGAGTTTCTAAGACAGCAGCTTTCAAATTGTTTGTAGCATGACCCAGAGTAAGAAATAAATGTTACATCAAGACCCAGCCGGGCACCTGGGTGGCTCAGTCGGTTAAGCCGCTGCCTTCAGCTCAGGTCATGATCCCAGGGTCCTGGGATTGAGTCCCACATCGGGCTCCCCGCTCTGTGGAGAGCCCGCTTCTCCCTCTCTGCCTGCCGCTCTGCCTACTTGTGCTCTCTATCTCTCTGTCAAATAAATAAATAAAATCTTTAAAAAAAAAAAAAAAGACCCAGCACACACACCACATCACACCCACCCACCCATGCCCCCCAACACACACACACAGGCATAATCTTTGACACAAAAAAATAACACAAAAAAAATGACACAAAAGCTTCATGGAACAATACTTACTCTTCCTATGTAAAATAGACTGCTGTGTTCATTCTTCTTGGTTTTTAAATTAATTTCATAAGCAATTAATAAGTTATGATTTCTGTTTTCTGTAAAAACCCTTAGAACTGCCCTGAGTAAGCATGAGGGTTGTGAAATGGTCAAAGAGAACAACTTAGGTCTCAAGTCACATCTCTTGTGCAGAGGATCTCTGAGGGCACAGGGTGCCACACTGCTTTTAGCAATTAACTAGTGTCTCGACTTCCTGTTTCTAGGTTTAAAAAAATGCTAGAATATCTCCAGATGGGCTCAGAATTCATCTAACAGCTCTGAGGGCAGTCACAGTTCATTGTTCTTGTCAGTAGGGCATCTCTGGCTTTAAGCCACCTCTTGGTTATGTGCATCAATAACTCACAGTCAGTGACTTGCAATTTTCATAGAGCACATGTGGGTTTTGAAGGTTGTATACAAGTTTCTCAGCAAGTCCCACACCGGTGAGGACATTGTACAGGCATCATTAGCAACACGGATGGAGAGAGAGGACATTTTGACAGTGGTATTTGATAGGGCTGATGTTAAATGCAGCAAGTCACTCTAAAGACTGCGGTATCACACTAAGGAACTGAAGCAACTACCTGAATAAGTGCAAAGAATACTGGGGGTTATGTCTTAATTATTCAGATACTATTATTCCCATGCTTTCAGGCATTCATTCAGCAAATACTGTATGTCTCCTATATGATAGGCACTGATCTAACAGCAAGAGAAACCTCTGTCATGGTCAAGGTGCTTTGGAATCTGGGCTCTTTTATTCAATATCTAATATGGTAAATACAATATGCTCTCTTCCTCCATAGAGCGCTTTGCACAACTTTCATAGAGAAAGATAAAACTCCCCCATACACATAGACTGCTTCCAAAACACTCAAATTTGCTACATGTGACCACAAGGAGAATTGAGATACAGAGTCAAGAGTCTATTACAGTAAAACTGGAGCTGATAAAACCAAAACTATTTTCAACTCACCTTGCCTTTTTGTTATTTCTCCAGATTTTCATTCCCTTACCAAGTGTCTATTGAATGTCTACCATATGCAAGGTGCTATGTTGGGTGCTGGTACCCAAAGATGTAAGATGCAGTTCCTGCCTTCACAGTACACACAGAGGAGTATGGAGATAAATATACAAGTTATTTCCAGCACAATCGGATGAATACCATAATAAAATATGAGTAGGATGCAATAAGTGCATTAGGGGGGAAGGGGGGCAGGCACCCAAATCAGGAAAAAGGAGTTTAAGGCTTTTATGAAGGACATAATTCTTGAGCACTGATGAACGAGCAGGAATTTGCCAGATGGTCAAGGAGTGGGGGCATTAAAGACAGAGGGAGGAACTTGCACCAAGTTTTGGAGTATGAAAAGCACAAGCAAATTGGAGAAAAGGCCTATAATCCAGCAAGACCAGCTGAAGTTTAGGCTATCAGTGGCCTTGTAAGCCTTGCTCTGAGAGAAGCCTAGAGGAAGGACACTGATTTGAGAAACCTCAATAAACAAGTGTCACTGAAGGCCACGGACACGGATGAGAATTCCTAGGAAACCTGAAGTACACACAGAGCTCATAACTCCTAGCTTGTGACTTATACCTGAGTGATATTTTCCTCTTATACTTTTTCCCAGTCCTATGCAACATTGTCATCATCATTGCCATCATCACCAACACCATTATCAACACCATCACCATCAACATCACCGTTATCCTCATTATCACCACTATCACCATCGTCATCCATCGTAGCCTCAACATCACAGCTTATTGAACACCTACAAGGTACTTCACCTGAGCCAAGTTAGGAATCCTCAGAACATCCCAGTGAGATAGGTCTTATTATTACTCCCCTTTTCCCAAGGTCACTGTTCCAGTGATAGATGGTGTCAGGTTTTGAACCAGACAGTCTGAATCCTGAGCCCCTGGGCATCTAGCTACTATGCTGTCCTGATATATCTGTACAAAAGTAGTCTGGACCATAACCAGACCCCTTAGCCTGGATAATAAACACAGTCTAGAGAGCACTGAGTCACAGCACCCCGAAAAAAGGGGCATAACATTCTGCTTGAGTTCTCTTGACATTTATATTAATTACTGAAAGTTGCCTGTTTCTAGAATTAAGTCTCCCTACCCCTTTCTGAGCTATCTTTGAGACTACTTTAAAGCTTTTAACCACGTAGATCAGCTGTTGCTATTTGGCATGTTCATTGCTGCATAATTTGCAAGTTGCAGAATGAGTACTTAGCAGGATGATTTCAAAGCCTACTGGACAGAATCACTTGAAATGCACTAGGCAGTGGGAACTACCATGGCAGTAGTGTGCTTATTGGGCTATAAATTTCCTGAGAAATGGAGGCTAGTTTATACTTACAACAACTGTTGAGTATAAATCAAGTGAGAACTTCTGAAGCCAGATGCTTCATTTGTTATTTTAATGCACATTGTATTTTCTGAAGGACTGCAGCATCCATGTTATCTTCTTCACTCAGAAACTGAGTGGCTGAAATAATCTCTGTGTCGGGTAGAAGACTTCATGGTCAATCAACACTCACTTGTCCTGTGAACTTGAACTCTTATGTGATTTTCCTGGTGACCAGACTTGAAAGTTCTCGCTAGCTCGTTTGTGAGAATGACAATTTAAATAGCTCTCACAGAAGTCACAAAAACGCAAGGCCGATTGGGTAATAAAGTGGTTCCTTTAAAGTTAAATGAGTCATAATTTAGCATGAAGTAGATTGATTAGAGAAACACTTGCAAGTTGGCAGGCAGTTAGGTTCCTGGAGTCGTCTCAGTAATTAGAACTGTTATGATGTCTGTTGGCACTACATATACAGCAAAGATGGGTCATGTCACTAGTCCATCCAAACACTTGTGGGTTCAGGAATTCCAACCCAAGTTGAACCTTTTGGTGTTTGAGTTTGTTAACTGTTGGCTAAATGCCACTTCCTGTTCCTAAGAAAAGAGGCTTGAAAAAGTCTCATAAAAAATGACTTAAAAGGCTTCCTTGACTTCAAAGGCTCTTACAAAACAACATTTTGATGAGTTAAGTGTAAAGGAATCAGAAACATACGGATTAAATTTCCCTAAAAGAGTCATGTGTCTAAAAATGGAGGGAGGAAAAAGTAGCAAGTATGTCTTGCTCAACATGTTTCAAAATGTCCAGAGTAGCTATTGATTACCGAAAGCAATCAAATTCTTCCATTCCAAAATAATACTAATATAGTAACATCTAGAAAAACATGCCAAAGGGGCCAACTGAATAAAGGCTGATGTGCTTGTGTAGGTCGGGTTGTACCAGGCCATCTCTCTACAGTCCATTATGCCAGCCTCCACTTTAAAGGAAGTAGCAGAGTGTCACAGGACAGAGCCCCAGAGAACAAAGAATACCTAAACTAGACCAGTCATGCAGGTCAGGCAGTTGTCATCAGTTCACCACACTGATGGATCACAGCTGATGTGACTGTCTGAACGAAGGGCATACAGACACACCTTCGTCATGAAATGTCATGCAAAAGGCAGCATTACCTGGTATGCGTACTTACTTTCCACATCTTTAATCATAATTTTGTGGGTTTCTAACCCTTGAAAATAAATACACTAATGATTATTTCCCAAGTGGAGGAAAAGATGTCTTTGGGCAAGAAGATAATTGTGAAACATAGGAAGAAATAAGAATCATTTGAACGAGTGATGAACAAATGCAAATTCTGGTCAACAATGATGTGCTGTAAATCTCATCAGTTTGTCACTAATTTAGCCAACAAAAAGCTAATACCTGATTTTTTTCTGTGTTTGAAAATCTTAGAAAGAACCAAGTATTTGTCCTTTGAGGCCAAATAAAGCCAGACGCATTTAACAATGAAGCATTAGATACTGATGGATATGTTTTGCTAACTATTAGACCCTCAATATAATAACTTTTTGTATTTGGCCAAATGCAATGGTATGAATTTTTATAGCAATATTTCACTAGATAGTGGTTATGGCAGTTTCAGACCATAAAAGAAAAATTTCTAAAAGTGGACATTTCTTATTTTAATTTGCTTGTGACATGAACTGCTACAGTAACATAAATGAGCTGCCTTCTTGAAACAAAATTAATGTGAGAAAAAGATCCTAATTAATTGAATCCATAAGTACCTTTTCTAAACAGTATAGTTTTATTTATGTCAGTATAGTTCTTGGAAAAAGGAAATGAATAAAACATTCACATGTTGGCTTAAGGAGTCTAGTGATGTTTTTATATAATTCCAACGAATGTAGACTGGTAAATGTATTTATAAAAGTAAATAAATATTACTATTTTTATCATTTTTCTTTCAACATATCTCTGAATTCGATTTAAATAGATATGTACTATTTTAGCAACTACCAAGCGATCAAGAAATCAACTGCAGATTTTTGTTTCTTTATAAGTCCTAAATCACCATGTCTCTAAATATGTCCCATGACCCAAAGACCCCAGAGGACCAAGAACCAACTTAGCCATGCTCCCATACCCTATCAGAGTTTGGGACTTCTGAAGGATATTACCAATGATTTCATCTAATCTTAGCTTTAGTGAGCAGAACAGAATTTTGAATGCTCCCTAATAGAGAAGCTTTAGGAGACCTAAACCAATTGCTAAAGAAAAATGTAATGTTGAGAAGACTAGTAAGTCTGATATTACAGGAGTGTTCAAAGAAATGATTTCACTTAATTGCTTACTGAATCCCTGGAGGGAAATATTTGCTTTGATGGATTCTGATAATCACTGAATTTACCTTGTCATTCTTGAGGAGAGGTTTAGATTAGAGCAATCACACAGCAGACACAACTATCCATTCAATAAAGATGATTTACAATTTCCTCTTCTCCATTTTTCTCTAAGTCTTGAGATTATCTACCCCACTGCCTTTCCAAAAATCTTGAATATTTTCAAGGTGTCTTTATATACACTGTGTAGTTCTACTCTCATATCATACAATTGCAGGTCAAGAAGTCCAGTAAACACTTCCCCTTCCAGGAATGCAACTCTTGAAATTCCACTATTGGAGAACCACTCACTTGGTTAAATATTGTCCCCTGAGGTTCTCCTTACAAAATTTATATCCTTCCAGATGGCTGGTAATTAAAACCTCTGTGTTAATCAATCCACCAAAAAGAACTCTGCAGTTTGAGAATACATGGCAGTGAGTAGAACAAGAAGGAGAAAGAGTAGAAAAAGAAGGGGGAAAATAATTCAAAGACAAATTTTACCAAATTTGCACTAGTTTGCATTAAACTAGCTCCATTTCCTATCCTCCAGCCTGTGATCTCCATCCACAAAATTGTATTATTTTTCTTCCATATTTTAGAACAATTTTTTTAAAGTTAGTATCCTGTGGCTTTATTTTTTTATTTAAGTTCAATTAGCCAACATATAGTATAGTTTCAGATGTAGTGTTCAATGATTCATCAGTGTGTATAACACCCAGAGCTTATCATATCACGTGACTTCCTTAATGCCCATCACCCAGTTACCCCATCTCCCTACCCACCTCCCCTTCCGCACCCCTCAGTTTGTTATGTGTACCTTTGAAAGTTGTGTTACCTGGTCATCAAATTCGAATAATGCACATGCACCCTGATATTTATAGCAGCATTATCTATAATAGCCAAATTATGGAAGCAGCCCAAGTGTCTGTCAACTGACGAATGGATAAAGAACATATACATACATATATAATGGAATATTACTCAGCCATAAAAAAGAATGAAATCTTGCCATTTCCATGACATGGATGGAGTAAGAGAGTATGATGCTAAGTGAAATAACTCAATCAGACAAAGACAGATACCATATGATTTCACTCATACATGCAATTTAAGAACCAAAACAAGCACAGGAAAAAAAGAGAGAGAGAGAAGCAAACCAAGAAACAGACTCTGAAGTGTAGAGAACAAACTGATGGTTAGCAGATGGGAGGAAACAGGGGGGATGGGTGAAATAGATGATGGGGATTAAGGAGTGCACCTGTCATGATGAGCATCAGGTGATGTATGGACATGTTGAGTCACTATATTGTACACCTGAAACTAATATTACGCTGTATGTTAACTAACTGGAATTTAAATAAAAACTTTTTTTAAAATTCAAGTAATGCAACGTTATCTAGGAACACCCCCCAAAAATGACAACAGCAACTCTGCCTCTCTCCATGGCTTAATATCCCTTTCCTATAAGTCCAGGGTGTGTTTATTATTGCTCCATTTTCCTTACTGAAAGACTATTTTCTAGTCTCTCAAAACCCCATCTAGAAGGGGAGCATGATGATGAATAAAACCTCAGGGAGTTGACTTTTAAGGTGACCTTAAGTAAATTTTAGGACCAAAGGAGCAGATAAAATTGACAATGTCTGCAATGCATGGAACAAAATTTTTTGACACTTCTCAAGAATTTTCCTACCAGTGCTGGTGAAATCATCTTTTTCTCACAAAGGAAGTCCCACTCCACTTACCAAAATAGGCGTTCTAGGAGCTACAGTACCCGCCAGCTTGCATGGCAGGTGGTAGTGTATTCTTTGATAAGTTATTTTTGGTTCAGTGTCTTGGGTAGTATCTTAATCCACTCATTTGGGCTGTATAACAAAATGCCCTTGACTGGGTAGCCTGTAAATGACAGAGATCCGTAACTGACCATTCTAGGGATGGGAAGTCTGAGATCAGAGGGCCATTGTAGTTGGGTGAGGGCTCTCTTCCAGGTCACAGACTCATCATTGTATCCTTAATGGTGAAAGGGGTTGGGGCTTTCCCTGGATCCACTTACAAGGGCATTAATCCCATTTATTAGGGTTCCACAATCATGCTGTATGTGTTTCTTAAAGGCTGTACCCCCTAATATCCTGTGAATACAACATGTGAATTTTAGGAAGACACAGTCATTCAGGTCATGGCATGTAGTAAAAGACAAGCCTTTATTTACATTTTCTCTATGGACTAGATTTGGCATACTCATTTGGATCTCTGCTATGGTTGTAACTAAGGAAAAATCATTTGTTCCTATGGGTACAAACTAAAAAGGAGACTGGAAAAATGAATGAAGTTGACCTATTAAGGTAGTGAGACACTGGGAAATATTTTCTAGCTATAATTACTACGATTTTATTTATGGAGTGTTGTTGTCTAAGAAGAATTCTAACAGGGCATTCACTTATTTAAAGTCTTATCTTCACTATGCAGGATTGATGAAACTTTTGAACTATGCCAGGAGATGACTTAACAAGTTCCACCAGTGTCTTTCTTGTATCTGGGTCAAAGTACCCTCGATGTTCAGCCA
This sequence comes from Ailurus styani, assembly GCA_002007465.1. NCBI lineage: Eukaryota > Metazoa > Chordata > Mammalia > Carnivora > Ailuridae > Ailurus > Ailurus styani. Next base: position 53,038 of record LNAC01000264.1, on the reverse strand, counting down.
ACAGCCTGTGGTTATCATCTGTCCCTATAAAACAAGTATCAAAAACCCAGACTGGAGATTATGAGGCCCAGCCCATGGCTGCAGAAAGCACGGTAGGGCTTAGGGAGCAAGAGGTCACAGACCTGAGAACAACACAGACGTTTTCTTACCCCGTAAAAGTCACAAACTGGACACTCTATGAAACAGAGTAAGGAAACATTGGAACAAGCAGCAAAACAGCCTTACAACTGATTTATTGTGGTCAAATTCTAATTAAATGTCCTCTGTTCTGAGAACCAGAATGGTGCCAGAACCTGGGTTGAAGTCAACCTCCAGGTCCATCTGGGGAGACACTGAATTGTTCCAACTTGGGAGTTGGAGATGAGTCAAACAGATAAGCCAGGCTTACTCACCAGTTAATCCTACCTCTTCCTCTACCCTCAGAATAGATTCCTAAGACTATGCTACCACCTCTGGCCCTTCACTCCATGTCCCCCTCACTAAAATGTTCTAGCCCTCTTTTCTGATGCTCTTATTTTTTATTCTATTTTAAAGGCCCAAAGTTACTCCTGTATGTTGCACAAAGCAATTCAAAGCCTTCTTTCTCACCATGTCAACTCTTCCCACCCCACATATTCCATTGACAGTGGTGCTTGGAAAATACTGGTTATTTATATTAACCACACTAGTAATACTAGCAGAGATTATAATTGACCTTGAAAACATGAGACTAATGATATAACTGGTTTTTTAAAGATTTAAATTTCCTTCCCTTTATTAAAAAAAATTGGGGACTATGTTTCATGTGAAATGGGATCCCACATGGCTATAATATTCTCTCACTTTAAGGAGGTGGGTTTTTTTGTTTGTTTTTTTTTTTTAAGTTTTGATTTTTTAGGCAATCTCTATACCCAATGTGGGACTTGAACTCAGGACCCTATGATCAAGAGTTGCATGCTGTACCCACTGAGCCATCCAGGCACCTCATCTGGCAGGGAAATCCTGGCAGGGAAACTATTTGGGGGCAAGGCTACCTTCCATACTTATAGATAGCTTTGTCTCATCCATCCATTTCTACAACATTTAGACCTTTGACACTTTCATGTCTTGAGTACTGAACCACCTTCTTGACTCATTTTATTCTTTCTTTCTGTCCTGTTTCAAATCATCCTTTCCTCTGACCTTATCAGTCATATCTCTCTTTAGTCTTTCCATCAAGCTTGGTGCTGCTTCAAACTTTTGTTTCCTTTCCCAACCATGATTCTGTTTCTTCTCACTAACTGCACAAAAACTAAGTAAAACATTATCCATCCCCATGAGCTCCCAGGACCCCCATACCCCAGCACAGGCTCAGATGGTGGCAACTGCTGCAGGTAGAGCCACAAGTAATATTATTTAGAAGATGTCCTGTTCTTCCAGGTGTAATGTCACTCCATGAAATATGACTACTGATAATAGTATTGGTAACAGTGATAATTGAGGATACATCTGAAGAAAGGAATATGAAAGGTAAACTTAAAACTTGGAATAGGATTTTTAAAATCTCAGTATTTTGAGGCCCCTGGCTGGCTCAGTCAGTAAAGCATGCAAGTCTTAATCACAGGGTCATGAGTTCAAATCCTACACTGGGTGTAGAGATTACCTAAAAATCAAAACTTTTTTTAAAAAAATCTCAGTACTTTTTATTAAAATACATACTAAAAGATAACCTTTCTTACTGTCTTCAGATCTCTTTTTTGGATTTTATTTATTTAAGAGAGAGAGAGAGCATGAGCAGGAAGGAGGGAGAAGCAGGGAAGCAGACTCCCCATGGAGCAGGGAGCCCAAGGAGAGGCTGTATCCCATGACCCTAGGATCATGACCTGAGCCTAAGGCACTTTTTTTTTTTGTTATTATTATGTTCAATTAGCCAATGTAAAATACATCATTAGTTTTTGATATAGTGTTCAATGATTCATTAGTTATGTTTAACACACAGTGCTCATCACAACTTGTGCCCTCCTTAATACCCACCAC